>JAMPIV010018293.1:0-247558 GCA_024509875.1 Oreohelix idahoensis
TCTGCCAAGGCTTTGATTGGTGTTGCCATGTTTCTCTTGCTTGCCTAGACGAGTAAGCAGAATCTTGGTTGGTGATGATGGTTTTTTATTATGGTCGGCCAAAAAGATTCGGTGAGGTTTTTCTTAGCATGTTGGTGTAGAAAAGAGGACAATTTTGACATTTCCTTCTCTGTAACTCTCCAGCATTCCGCACCATAGAGAAGCACAGAAAGCACACAGCTCTGATATAATCTTAATTTTGTGCTTGTGCTGTATTGGGCGGACTTCCAGATGTTCTTTAGGCTAAAGAAGGCTGTTCTTGCCTTATTCATTCTGATGTTGATGTCTTTTGCTTCTGTCACCACGCCGTCTGGTGTTACTATGCTTCCTAGGTATGTGAAGGTATCTGTCTGTACCAGTTGCTGATTCCTTACTGATATGGGCTCAGGGTTGCTCACATTGAGCGTCATGACCTCAGACTTCTTTAAATTGATGTTCAAGCCCACCTGCTGGCTAAATTTATTAAGTCTATCCGTTTTTTCCTGGATGTGTTGATGTGAATGTGCCAGCAGTGCAATGTCATCTGCATATTCCAGATCTTCCAATGTAGAAAATGTAGTCCATCTTATTCCTCTTGGACTGCCCTCTGTCATCACCCAGTCTATGACTGTTAAAAATAGAGTGGTTGATAAGGGACATCCTGTCATACTCATGTCTTCACCTCAAAGGTTAAGTTGCTCTGCCCAACACTACACGTAAAGTTAGCATAGAGGCTTTTTATGATTGACACTATGCAGCTTGGAATTCCATAAGCCCTCAGTATTTTCCATAAACTGTCCCTATGTATGCTGTCGAAAGCCTTTTCAAAATCAACAAAATTAATGTAAAGCTGTCTTTGCCATTCTGAGCACTGCTCTATAATGTTCCTGAGAGTGAATATATGGTCTACACATCTTCTGTTCTTTCTAAATCCTGCTTGTTCTTTCCTCAGTTTGTAGTCTACGCCTTTGAAATTCTCTGTATAATTATCCTGCCTAGTATTTTGCTGGGAACTGAGAGAAGAGTGATTCCTCTCCAATTATTGCAGTCTGCAAGATCTCCCTTCTTGGGCAATTTGACAGTATTCCCATTGGAATGTCTGTATTCACATTTAGATCGTTTTCAGCTTCAGGAACATTCAATTGTGTCTCTGGTGGTTCCTTGTTCAGAGTTTCTCTGAAGTGCTCTGCCCATCTTGTTTCCTGTCCCTCTGCTGTCGTGATGAGATTACCTTGCTTATCTCTTACTAATGTA
This sequence comes from Oreohelix idahoensis, assembly GCA_024509875.1. Lineage (NCBI taxonomy): Eukaryota > Metazoa > Mollusca > Gastropoda > Stylommatophora > Oreohelicidae > Oreohelix > Oreohelix idahoensis. The sequence continues at coordinate 1,273 of JAMPIV010018293.1, forward strand.
ATATTGTTTGCACCTCGTTTTCCGCTGATGAATTTAGTTATTTTGTATACTGTGCTTTGTTCATTTCTCAGTGCTGCCTCCTCTGCCTGTCTTGCAAGATCGTCTAGGAAATTCCTTTTGTTGGCTCGGGTTTGGCGTTTAACTTCCTTGTCCAGCTGACTGTACTGTTCGCTATATAGTTGCTTTAACCTGGGGGACTTCGCTTCTGTTTTCTTTCTTTTCATTTCCTTTCTCATCGTTATGGTGTTTAATGTTTCTGGTGTTATCCAGTCTTGCTTCTTCCTTTCCTGGAATCCCAAGCATGATTTGCTGCTTCTTTGTATATTGTTGAAACGGTGTTGAAATTCTGGTCTATATCATCAGTCAATGTCTTTTCCTGACTTTTGGCAAATTGATATCGTTTCTTTATGTCGGCCGCAAAAGCTTTTCTGGTAAGGGAGTCCTTCAATTTGCTGATGTCAAACCTTTTCTGTGTAGTTACAGTTGGTGCAGCCCTTCTTAGTTTCACTTTCAGTTTTGCTACTACTAAATGGTGATCACTTCCCACATCTGCACCTCTTCTTACCTTCACATCTTGTAATGCATGTCTCCATCTACCGTTAACCATGATGTGGTCTATCTGGTTTCTGTCCCGACCATTTGGTGATTCCCATGTTAATTTGTGAATTTCTTTATGTGGGAAGACTGTTCCTCCAATGACCAGGTTGTTAATGCTACAGAAACGTATTAGTTTATCCCCATTTTCGTTTGCTGTTCCGCTGCCGCATTTCCCCATTGTTCTTTCGTTATATGTATTGTGTGTACCAACTTTCGCATTGAGGTCTCCCATTACTATAACAAGATCATATCTAGGTGTGTCTTCCATTTCTTTCTGCAGTTATTGATAGAATTCATCCTTGACCTCCTCATCGCTATCATTCGTTGGTGCGTAGCATTGTATTATTGTAGTGTTGGTGAATCTCCCTCTCAATCTTAATCTTATCAGTCTGTTGTTGATGTGTTTCCATTCCAGTAATGTCCTTTCTATTCCTTTCTGTAGAATAATGGCTACGTCTTCATTGTGCTGTCCATCCTCTCTTCCAGAGTAAAGTACCGTTTCTCCTGTTGCTGTTTTAACTTTTCTTGCCCCTGTCCATCTGCTCTCATTTATCCCTAGGATGTGTAACCTATAGTTTCTCATTTCTGCCGTGACCTGTCTTAGTTTACCTGTCTCGTTCATTGTCCTGACATTCCAAAATCCTATTCTTGTATCCTGTTTTGCGGTCAGGACATCCATTTTCATGTCAGTGGCTTCCTTTCGGCTTTCACCACTGACAGTCATACGAGCCACAGACTCCGAATGTCCATCCCGCAGCAAAGTTTGTTCATTTATTGTTGTTTCCGTAACTTCATTGTTTTTTTTACACAGACAGGGGTGTCAGCCCTATGCTAAAACCCCCAACCTGGAGGACCAGGGTACCAGCTTTTGTCTGACCCCTACTCACACAGACCAGTCCAGCTTGGTTGAACCTACCAGGAGTAAAATTCCCACTGGCATAGCTCTGGGGATTGTCAGGGTACGCAAGCTGCCATACCGCTACAAGGTATAGGTACCATTGATGGCAGCTCTTTCAGAGTAAAGTACTGTTTCTCCTGTTGCTGTTTTAACTTTTCCTACTCCTGTCCATCTGCTCTCGCTTATCCCTAGAATGTGTAATCTATAGTTTCTCATTTCTGCTGCTACCTGTTTTAGTTTACCCGTCTCGTTCATTGTCCTGACATTCCAAAATCCTATTCTTGTTTCGCGCTTTGCGGTCAGGACGTCCGTTTTCGTGTCAGTGGCTTCCTTTCGGCTTTCACCACTGACAGTCAAACAAGCCTCAGACTCCGGATGTCCATCCCGCAGCAAAGTTTGTTCATTTGTTGTCGTTTCCGTAACTTCATTTCTTTTTACATAGACAGGGGTGTCAGACCTATGCTAAAACCCCCAACCTGCTTTAGTCTGACCCCTGCCCGCGCAAACCTGTCCAGCTTGGTAGAACCTTCCAGGAGTAAAACTCCCGCTGGCATAGCTCTGGGGGTAATCAGGGTACGCAAGCCGCCATACCTCGACAAGGTATTGACACCAGTGATGGCAGAGGCCACATTCTACTAGACTATAATAGATACCCGTCAGGATGGAAAACAATGGAAGAAATAGATCATCATCTAAACCTATTTAACATAATAATAAACAGTGTGTTCCATATAAAGCAAAGATCCCATAATGGGAACTGAAAGTGCCAGAAACTGTCTCCCACTTAACAAAGGTCGTAAGCAAATCTAAAGCCATAATCTCAACAAAAAGTAAAGCACTAGAATACACAGAACAGTATCTACACAATAGCTTAACTGTGTACGCAGATGGGTCAAAAAATGAAGATGGGCAACTAGAAGCAGGAATAACAATACCAAAATTGAAAATTTACTAAAGATATAAAGTAACAGGTAATACGTCCATCTTTACAGCAGAATTAGTGGCTGTTCATGGTGCGATTTTTATCAGGGCAACTTATTATTAGGTCCAGGGTTTTGTCACACCATGTCATACCTCAACTGAACGCAAGAAATACATGAAAGCGGTCGCTGTGAGATGAGTATCTAGGTATGATGTAGACAGATTGGTATGTGACGTCATAGCGTCAAGATGTGTGCCTAAAATGGCTTGTCTTTCAGCCAGTATATTGGATTGTGTATTCAATAAATATTTCTGAGGAAAAGGGTAAGCTATATGCTTTAAATGAAAGGCATGAGAATATGCCAGGATTATAAGTGAAGGCAATACGGGACGATAATTCCCAAGATATAGAAGTATGTTAAACTCGAATTATATGAACAGTGTTATACCGGGAGGTCTCATTCCCCGAAGGTTATGGAGTGAAAGGCATAAGAATATGCCAGGATTATAATTAAAGATCACCCGTGTGTTACCGGGGCCCGAAAGGGGAGCAAAGAATAGTAACACTGTCCCCTACCAAGCATGTCGTAAAAAGCGACTAAGGAGGGTTGGGCATGGGGCCGGTTACACCATCCTGTAAAAAAAAATTTTAAACCACAAAAAACTTCAACAAATATGGACAAGTCAAATAAAGAAAATAAAACACAGCCATCCAAGACAGGGGAAGGTCCTCTCGCGGGGAGGCGTATGATGCAACACAGAGAAAGCCGAAAGGAGTCTGTGTTGCTGACTAACCTTCTTTCTTCTAGGAGAACTTCCAGATTTGGCACCTGGAATGTTCGGACATTAAACGAACAAGGGAAAGTGGCGCAAGTAGCAGCAGAAATGATCTGTGCTTCATATCAACTGGCTATAGGAGGAAGCATGTTTCCACATAAGAGAATACACAAGGCAACATGGATATCACCAGACCATAGAACAGAAAATCAGATTGATCATATATGCATAAACAAGAAGTTTAGATCATCATTGCAGGATGTAAAGGTATATAGAGGAGCAGATGTGGCATCAGATCACCATCTTCTGATAGCCAAAGTAAAAATGAAACTCAAGAGATATGCAACAATGCAAAATTATAGACAACAGTTTAATGTAAGACAGCTAAGAAATCAAGAAACAAGAGACAAATTTGCGGTCACAGTATCCAACAAATTCCAAGTGCTCCAACAGCTGGAAGATGTAGAGAATACAGAAGACTATTGGCAGCAGGTCAAAACAGTATGGAAGGAGACATGTGAAGAAATACTGGGGAAAAGGGAAAGACAACAAAAAGCATGGATAACCACAGAAACCATCAATAAGATAAAAGACAGAAAAAACAAGAAAGCAGAGTTAAACACAAGCAAAACTAGAAGCTCCAAAGCCAAGGCTCAAGAAGTGTACACAGAAGCAAACAAAGAAGTAAAAAGAAGTATCAAAAGAGACAAGAGGAAGTATATTGAGGAGTTGGCAAGAGAGGCAGAAGATGCTGCAGCCAAAGGAAATATGAGAGAACTGTATAGCAGCACAAAGAAGTAAACAGGGAAATACAAGCAAACAAGTTGCCTCATAAAAGACAAGAATGGGAAACTGCTCAGCAATATACAAGAGCAAATGAAGAGGTGGACAGAATATTTTGGGGACCTTCTCAATAGACCAGCTCCACAAAACCCGCCGGACATCCAGCCAGCAGAAGAAGAGCTACAAATTAACGGTGAAAGACCAACGAAGGAAGAAATAAAGAAAGCCATAAAGCTTCTAAGAGAGGGAAAAGCGTCTGGACCTGATGGCATTCCAGCAGAGGCCATCAAAGCAGATATCGACACGGCTACAGAGATGTTATATAAATTACTTGGTAAAGTCTGGGAAAAGGAAGAGATACCAGCAGAATGGAAGGAAGGATATCTGGTTAAGTTGCCTAAGAAGGGAAATTTACAAGAGTGCACAAATTATAGAGGAATAATGTTACTATCAGTGCCAGGAAAAGTATTAAACAGGATTATCCTTGAGAGATTAAAAGAGTCCATAGACAAGAAACTGAGAGATGAACAAGCAGGTTTTCGACAAAACAGATCATGTACAGACCAGATAGCCACTTTGAGAATAATAGTTGAACAAAGTCTGGAATGGAATTCACCACTATACATCGGATTTGTGGACTACGAAAAGGCATTTGACAGTGTAGACAGAGAATCACTTTGGAAATTGATGAGGCATTATGGAGTTCCCCTGAAGATCATTAATTTAATAAAGAAAACATATGAAGACATGACATGCAGAGTTCTTCACGAAGGACAGCTTACAGAACCGTTTGGGGATAAAGAACAGGAGTGCGACAGGGATGCCTCTTGTCTCCATTTCTTTTCTTGCTGGCAATAGATTGGGTTATGAGATCATCGACAACACACAACAGAAATGGAATCCAGTGGACTCTGACTAAGCAGTTGGATGATCTGGATTTTGCTGATGACTTGGCTCTTCTGTCCCATAACCGTAATCAGATGCAGGACAAATTGAAAACACTCGATGAGAGGTCACAGCAATTGGGTCTGAAAATACACAGGGAAAAGACAAAAATAATGAGAATAAATGCAGGTAATGATAACAGGGTTGAACTTGAAGAAACACCAATTCAAGATGTAGAATCATACACATATCTTGGCAGCAATATAGACAAAGTTGGAGGGACAGACAGCGATATCAAAATAAGAATACAAAAGGCAAGAGGAGCTTTCATTGCATTGGGAAATATATGGAGATCAAGAGAAATCGGATCCAACACGAAAATAAGAATCTTCAATTCAAATGTGAAGTCAGTCCTATTGTATGGCTCGGAGACATGGAGAAAACAAAGACAACAACCAAAAAGCTACAGACTTTCATAAATGGGTGCTTGCGTAGAATAGAGGGATTAAAATGGTATGACAAGGTTACCAACGTGGAACTGATGACAAGAACTAGACAAGTGCCAGTGGAACAAGAGATGAGAAGAAGACGATGGCGATGGATAGGACACACACTGAGGAAACCTGTTGATAGCATTACAAGGCAGTCCTTGTTCTGGAACCCCCAGGGCAAGAGAGGCAGAGGAAGACCAAGAAGTACATGGAGAAGAGAGTTGGAAACAGAGGTGAAAATGATGAGGAGAACATGGAAAGAACTTGAGATGATGGCACGGGACAGGAGGACTTGGCATGTGTTTGTTGAAGGCCTATGCTCCTTTGGGAGTGGAGGGTTATGAATGAATGAATAATTAAAGATACCGGGACGCTCAAATTCCCCCGATGTTGTTGGAAAAAGATATAATAAAATTTAGTTATGCCGGGATGCTCAATACCCCGATGTTAGATGGAATCAAGGAATGATATTATCGAACCAAGATAATGTTAGACTGAAAATTAGAGAGGGAGTATTCATGCCATGTTCATGATTGTGACGTTTTGTGAATTCGTACTTACTGAGTATTAAACTGTTGCCAAATCGTCTAAGTCGAGAGGTTTATTCAATCATTCAAAGTTCATTTAAACAGTTGATAGCCTTATTCAGTACCGTAATTGAAGATTGACAGAAAGGGGTATCCAAGAAGATTGACTTCCAGAATATTTGACAATACAAACCAAATCAAAATAAAAGAACTTCCACATCTTTAGTAAAATGAATGGACCCTAGACAACAAACGAATTCGGGCAATTTCTCCATCCCTTAACAGGTGAGAAATAACTGGGGGTTACGTCCTATGAAATAACTGGAAGCCCGTCAGATAACTGGCAGGTTGGTCTACTTGGGACATAAAGAAACGAATTTTTCTTCTTACGAAAATAAAATCAACTGAGGCTGGACTACTACACTGAACTTCTAAGCAGGACTTTTAACATTTGAAGAATTATACGATTATAAATTGTCGAAAAAAACAGTACATTCACTAAATTTCACTATGGAAGATGCTATGTAACGGCTACTCCTTGATGATGCATCAAAGATTGTTGACCTGACCTTGAGGACTGTCAAGATTCAACACTGCGACATCATATTGATTCGGTTCGAACTTTACATCTCTACATTCAAGATTTTAATACTGGCAAATCACGCAATTTTCGATGTTGAACGATAAAGGACAATCTGGCAAATTTTACTCGATGACGTCATCAAAGCCGGAAAACTTGCAAACGACCGTTTGCTGAAATGGGAGTCAAGAGGGTTTTCGTCCATTTATGAATTCCTGAAGTCGAGGTGTGGCACAAACACACTGATTCCTTATCTGGAGAGGTTCTGAGTTCAACAAGAAAGATAAGTAGAGTTATGATTTGTCTAATGCGTGACATTATTTGACTATTTCAGAGACTTTTGCCAGTCAACATCTAGTCCTACTTGTTATTTTATCTGCATGTTTATTTGTTTAAAGTAAATGCTCGCTATTTGTAAATTTTCTTCCGAAAGTTTGCAAATGATGATGTCCTATTAGGTTATTGTTGGTTGTCCAGTCAAAGAAAATAGCAGTGGAATTTTAGTCTTTGACTGCATAACAGACATCAGTATTTGTATAGATTGTTCCGTCCAGTCTACGTTATATATATTTTCATTCACTAATTTACGTAATTGGGTCACGTATCTGTACAGCTGTTTTGCTATCACTCTTGTCTCATTGTGAAATTTGACGATTTGCTGTTATTGTGCGTTCTTCTGTCTTGTTTATTTTACAAGTAATTATTCTAAGTTGTTGTTGCTTGCCAACATGTCTTTATTTATTTTATTCCCGTTATATTTGTCGAGTAATGTGCTGTAATTCAACATATCACTTTATTATCATCATCATTGACTTGTACCATTCTTTTTTACTGTGCTCGTCTCTCATTCTTGGTATGCTTATTCCTTCATAAGGTATAAATTCAGTCAACAACATAATTTATTGTAATTAATTAATTGAGATTAAGAGGAGTTTTGACACTTGGTGATTCGAATTAGAACAGAAGATGTCGTCATTATCAGAATTTATTGAGATGGGTTTGCGTTTAGGCAAATCTGGAGTTGAGTTGGAATCATATGCTGACAAAAACTATCATGACTATTTGGAACGGATGGAACGTAAGGAGCAAAGAGATTTAAAGAAGCAGGAGCTTGATCAAGCAAGAGAGTTGGAAGAGAAGAAATTGGCTCAACAAGAAGCCGCAAAGAAACAGGAAATGGAACTTGAAGAGAAGAAATTGGTTCACGAAAGGGAACTTGAAGAGAAGAAATTAGTTCAACAAGAATTGGTTCGAAAAGATCAAGAAGCATCTAGAGAACTAGAACGAGAGAAAATGGAACTACTGTTACGTACATTTATTACCTACGGGGGTAGTCTTCGGTCCTGCCAAATGTACGCACCAGTTTTATATAGTTATATTATTTGTGCGTTCGATTGATTCACGCACTGACGTGCACAATGCTGTGTGAGTTGCTTTGGACGCATGTGTAACCTAGTTGGGTAGATTGTGACGTCATGATAGGGGCAGCTCGGACGAGATTTATGTCCGCAGTGTTATTCTTTGATTCCTGGCAAATTTGAAGATGCCATCAGTTGTATTCGTATCTATTGGTCTTCATGGCGAAGCCAATAGTGGATGTATGAAGTAAGTGTCGCCCCATTTCTTATGGCAAGTTTAATTATGTAAATTAAAGTATCAGGCCGCTCCTATTTATGGTCTAGCGGGAATTCATCGGAGATGACATTCCTAGAATTGGACACACGGAGTCGATAGCCTTTGGAATCTTTTGTAGAGGGAGAATCCATATGTGGAATCAAGTTAATGAATATATATATATGCTTCACATGTTTAATATGCCGTTTTACCTATGCCAAAGTCGTGGTATGGATACCGAGAGGTTAGCCAAGATGAAACACTAACCTGGTTGTATTGTTATATCTGCCTTTGTTTGGATTGGATATGCTATCTAAGAATTTTATGAAGAAAGTCTGGGATGCTTACAAGTATGATATAAATTATTGCTCCGTGAGAATGAATCCGTTTGCCTTAATAAACGTCCTTGGGAGAAGGTCAACGGACGTTAATACCATGTCTGTTATATGGTAATGGAAGTGATCCTTAGTCACTGGAATATAAGAGAACTTAACTGTTAGAGAATCTACAACAACTATTAACAGTGATATTAACATTTTGACGTATGATCTTCGCATCTGTAACTATGATTGTCTTGTTCCACTTCGTTGGTGTCACGTCAATAAAATATATGTACTGTAATCACCGGCTTGTGTGCTACCAATACTTGCCCAGTTCACCCAATGCAACGATACTTGTTGGAATTTTCGTTTGAAGAACTTTGTTGACATTCATTCCGTTTTAACCATTCGCGTTTCAATTTACCTCTTCACTAAACTTAACGATAAAATGGAGTCAACAACTACGTAAGTTGGAACTTCTTCAGTTGGATCAAGCACACAGAAATGCTATAGAACTTCAGTCATTGAAATTACAGGCTAATAAAGAAAAAAAGATTGAGATTGCAAAGATTAATGCCCAACATACTGGTGCTAATCCACAGGGTTCTCAGGGTAATAATTTTAATTATCCAAAAATTAAATTACCAAATTTTGATGATAAACGTGACTGTATGGACTCGTTTATTATGAGATTTAAAATGAGGGCTATGGATTTGAAGATCGCAAAAGATAGGTGGCCTATTATCTTTTCAGACTACCTCACAGGGGAAGCAATGCGTTGTTTCATGTCAATTGATGAAACAAGTAGATCTGATTTTGATATTGTTGCCAATACATTGATGGCAAAATTTCAGCTCACTGAGGAGGGTTTTCGATCCAGATTTCACTCTGCAGTTCCGACCAAGAATGCTGATTTTGGAGAGTTCATCTCTTCTATTAAATTGTACTTGGGTTGGTGGATAGATTTATCTGGTATCAATAAATCTTTTGATGAATTATTTGACCTAATGCTCAGGGATAAAGTTTTATCTACCTGTGGCGCAGATTTTGTTAGTTTTTTGCAGGAGAGAAAGCCAAAATCTATCAATGAATGTCAAGAATTAGGGAGAAACTACATGTCTGCACATCCAAACAAGGAAATTCGTGAGGTTTCCTTTGATAATGCATTACCTGTATGTGTTTCGTACCACGACGGAGGAGTAGGTGACCACCGTTCTCGCCCAAGGAGTACAGAGGGCAGATATAGGAGTGATTATAGATCTTCCTTTCGAGGACGTTACAATTTTCCTCGTCGTCAGTCACCATCTCACTTCGGTGGGTATAGATATTCTAATTACTCTAACCGAGGTCGTGGACAACACTACGGTAATAGCAGTGATGATAGACATCACAGAGACTATAGAAGAAATTCAGTTGAACGCTCCAATGGAAATGGTAGGTGTCATTTAAGTGAAGTAAACAATAAGCACGGCAAACAATGCAATCACAAATCTGATCACAAAAATGATTGTAAACAGACAAAAGGGAAATCAGACCATGCTAACGTCTGTACCCCACTTTGTGGTCACGATAGTCATGTTGAACAGGCTAATGCATGCATTGTACGCTCAAGCAAAGATAACAATTGCACTGAGTGTAATACACTTTATAAGCCAGGTGCTAAAACTAGACTTTTGTGTGGCCATATTTTACCAGCGATGTCTGTCTGCGATTTTATCGGTCGCCTTACATTACACAAAGGTTTTATAGGTGACAGACCAGCCACCATTCTTCATGACACGGGATGTACGATTGTCGGGATACGGAAATCGTTGCTAGATAAATCATCATTTACAGGAAAGTCACTGAAATGCGTTACTTTTGGAGGTTACATTGAATGGTTTCCCATGGCAAAGGGTAACTGTCTTTTTCTTCTTGTTGATGTGATCACTGGCCCAAGACAGTATACATGTTGCTAGATGTGTAGTGCGAGCGTATGATGAATTGAGTGTGGGTGCGTATGAAGGCGCGAATGTGTTTAGGCTCGTATAGATGTAGATCCTGCAACCCATACTCTCACATGCAGTAATCAAGGATGCTTTGACACTGCAGGCATGTTTCAAGACATTTATTGACGGGAACACACATAGTATCAACAGGAACAGTCAGTGTAACAAGGTCATGCTGACCTGACATCGATAGGTATACATTTGGCATTCAAAAAGGTAAACATCAGAATAGACGTGCATGGTCAATAGCAAAGTTCTTCAATAATGACAGTTCGTAGCGTCGCCCTTGGCGTCTCTGACTAAACGCGTCAGATGCCTTAGTTACTTTGACACACAGGTGCAACTTGGCACTCCCCGCCAATTGCACATATCAGGCTGTAGTATAACAGCCGAAAGCACAGGCCTCGTTCTGACGTCGGCCGTGTACTTCTGTTAAATAGGTTATCATCAACCCTGCAGTAATACTTATTGTAGATAGAAGTTCCGCCAATCTGCGGCTCCCACAATATATCTTCGTCACTGGATTTCTGGACAATATAAGACTAACAGTCTTGGATGGCTACCTCGAGCACAAATATATAAGTTCTGAAATGGCGGATCCGTGAACTGCTGTTCACCCTAGGTAATCCTTTACATGTTCTGCCACCGAAAAGCGTAATAATGCATAAAGGTCGGTATTACCTGGCAAATGAATCCTCAGAACAACACAAGGAATTCTGTCGTCATCCCGACGCACAGAGATTCACTGGGGAAAACTGCCATAGCAGTTACTTCGAAGATTCTCCCCGAAAAACAATGGACTCTTGGTCCCTTCAGAAAAACAGGACCTTCCGGCTTCCCGGAAGTATATCTCACTCCCGCTTAAAAAAACCTTCCCATAGGCCTACGCCGAACTGTCAACCTCTGACCCTAAAGGTCAAACACAATGAATGAATAAACAAGGGAAGACAACCCCTAATCAACCTGACATCGCAGGTAAAGACACAATTATTCTTATGATACAAACATAAGCAAATAACTTGACAGATGACTCCGTCGAAAATGACAGCAACATTACTACCACCCCCCCTGTAAAAAAAAAAAATGCAATTTTTTTTTTTTAATATGTTCATGAGCAAGATAGCACCAGTATCACTTCTGTGCTCATGCAAACAATGAACCTAATATCAGGTACAATAGAAGAGGGTACAAATCATCTCCCAACATAGGAGAAAATATTTCCTTTAAGCCAAACAAACTAAGGGATACCATTCAAGAAACCTAAGTTGCTGGCAATACCAATCATATATCAAACATTACTAAATAATATAACCATAGCAATATACAAATGTCAATGCTATTTTAGCAACATATCACTGATGGATGGACAAAATGAAATTTGTTAAATTATCTAAACATCATCCAAATACATTTGTATTACAACATATTATGATATTAAGGACAGACCTAAGTCTGAAAATATATCAGGAAAAACTAGGACACAAGATTTAACTGGAATCATGTGGGCATCTAGACAATATGTCCGCCATCACATTATCCGAACCACGGATAGCTCGCACCGTGAAATGGAAAGGCTGAAGAGCAATAGCATAACGAGTAGATCTCGAGCTCTTCAAATCCTTACTTTGCATAGCCGTAAGAGCTTTTTGGTCGGTTTCCATAAAGAAATGCGCGCCCAGAAGGAACCTTTGTAGCTTAAGAATGGACCAAACCATAGCCAACAATTCACGGTCCAAAACCGAGTAATTCCTTTCTGCCGCATTCAGCTTCCTAGAAATATACATTACAGGATGCAGAGTTCCTGAATATTCCTGCATTAGTGCCGCTCCAATGCCAGTGGAAGAGGCATCACTACGAAGGACAAAAGTCTTATCAATCGTCGGTAGTCTTAAGATAGGATGAGATGAGAACAAATTCTTAACCTGATCCAATGAAGATTGGCATTCTTGGGACCAACGCACCATATTAGGAGAACCTTTTTTCAATAACGTTGAAAGTGGTGCCATAATGGAGGACAGATTCTCAATGAATCTTCCATAGAATTGTATCAATCCCAAGAGACTACGCACTTGCTTTTTTGTCTTCGGAACCGAGATATTTAATATCTTTGAAATGTTTTGGTCCTCTGTCTTCAACAGACCATGACCAACTCGATGACCTAGGAAGGAAATTTCACTAAACCCAACAAAAGCTTTAGAGGGTTTAGCAGTCAATCTATGCTCACGTAGAGTAGATAGCAATTCCTTTAGACCCACATAGTGTTCTTCCCAAGTATCGCTGAAAAGACAGATGTCGTCTAAATATGCAATGACATCTGCACGATCTGATAGAATTCGTCGCATCATGCGTACGAAAGTCGCTGGGGCGTTCATAAGCCCGAAAGGCATAAAATTCCATTGAAACAGACCCCTAGGTGTCGAAAAAGCAGTGAGAGGTTTGGCGTGTTCCGTCAGTGGGACTTGCCAATAACCTTTCGACAAGTCTAGTTTAGTAAAGAATTTAGCTTTAGAAAGTCTAATAAGTAGATCATCTAATAACGGCATAGGTTCAGCATCGAACTTCGTAACTTGATTTAATTTGCGATAATCAACGCAAAGACGTATGTTATTGTCTTTCTTTCGAACAATAACTATCGACGAAGAATAAGCTGAAGTGGATGGTTCAATTATTTGTAGTTGAATCATTTCATCCAATTCTTTCTCGACTTGTGCTTGAAAATGAATAGGTATTGGGTATGGTCTTACTCTGATCGGATTACGATCAGTAAGTATGATGTCATGTTCTATGACATCTGTGTGTCCAGGAATGTCGGTAAGGACATCCTGATATGATTTTAACGTAGAGGATACTTGACGCTGTTCCTCAAAAGACAAGTTGGAAGAGACTGTAACGTCTCTCCACGATTCCGTTGAAGTAAGTGGAATCGCAGGAAGAGGTAAGTTCACGTCAGAAAAAATAGTTTCCTCATCCTGTATAACAGACAGGGATGAGATGTGACCATGTTGGACTGGAGAGTCGTCCGTCGCCTGGAAAATAGGCTGTAAATAGTCTGGACGTTCAATAAACTCTGTTAGCATATTTATATGGAAGGTTTTATGCCTTCCATCCACATCGACAATATAGTCGACATCAGAAATTTTCGAGACTATAGTGTATGGACCCTTCCAAGAAATGAGAAGTCTATTCTCTCTTGAGGGCAGTAAGACATATGCTTTGTCTCCAGGACAAAGTTGACGTAGGCGTCTTTTCTTGTTAGCAAATCGCCTAGCTTTTTCTTTCGCAAATTCGGAAGATGAAGTTGCTAACCTGCACGATTCGATAATCTTTTCTCTAAGAGCTATAACATATTCATATGACGATTGTGTATCATCGTCAATATTATCGGAAGTTATCAAATCGTGTAACAAGGACATTGGCCCGCGCGGTTGCGCGCCAAAGACAAGTTCGAAAGGAGAAAACCCTGTATGCTCGTTGGGAACCTCTCTATAGGCAAAGAGGACTGCAGGTAAAACCCTGTCCCAATCTTCAGGATGATCCTCCGTTATCTTGCCAAGTAAGTTCTTTAGTGTCCTGTTAAGACGTTCTACCAATCCATTGGACATTGGATGATAAATACTACTGAGAGACCTTTTAATGTCTAGCGTAGCCATTACCTGAGACATAACGTCCGAAATTAACTGAGTGCCGTGATCCGACAGTATTTCTCCGGGGAATCCCAGACGAGAAAATACGAGCCAAAGAGCATCAGCGATATCGACAGTTGATATGCTCTTCAGAGGAATAGCCTCTGGCCAACGCGTGCACATGTCCACGCAAGTGAGGATAAATTGGTGTCCTCTGGCTGACTTAATTTTGAACGGACCAATGATGTCTATAGCCATTTTCTGAAACGGCCGAATCGGAATATCTGCAGCCTGAATAGGAGCAGCATGTCTCGGACCCCTAGACTTGACCTCTTGACAAATTTTGCAAGATCGGCAATAAATTCGGATGTCTTTATTCACGAATGGCCAAAAAAAAGGACGCAAGGACTCTAGTTTTAGTTCTGGAAAAACCCATGTGTCCAGCACACTGAGAATCGTGTGCATGCCGAAGAATTAAGGCTCTCATACACTTAGGCACAAGAATTTGCGAATGCATAGACTTGTCCGAGTGTTGTACCATTCGTACCAATATACCATTCTTCATAGTAATATACGATTTGTGATTCGTATTTTGATTGGGATCCCCTTTCTTTGCCAGAAGGAAGTATTTCTTCAAAGAAGGATCCTCTTCTTGACGTTTAACAAACGAGTCATGGGAAATCACCAAGTGCTCGTCTTGGCTATCAACTTCATTACTATTATCAGATGAAGTTGGGGGATTAAGAGCTTGAGCTCTTGTCACCACTGCATTGACCGTTTGAATGTTTTCTTCTTCCCAACTAGAAATTTGTTGCGGGGTGCATTCCTTAACCCCATGAATACGACCGATTATAAGATCCGCAATAGGATTAGGAAGAAGACATGCATGGACATCTCCTGTGAAGAAAGGAGTGTCAATCCTAATAATAGCAGTAGGATAACTTTCCATAGTACCACCAAATGTAACACATTTGATTGTTTTTCCAGTGGCACAGCAAGGATCTATCAGAGACTCCTTAACCCCGACGGTAGTACATCCCGAATCGAAAAGTACTGAGACTAGCCTATCATTTATTAGACCTTTATCTAAGATGAGAGATCCTCTCCCATCATGCGCAACTGTAGCAGGTAGAGCAGGAAGAGGGTGACCACAACTTAGCGTAGATACAGTTGATGAGTCAAACAATGTTAAGCATTGGGGGCATTCAGTTGCTCTCCCAAAATCGAAAGCACAACCAGTGATAGCCCTAGAGTTACCACTATCATTTACTGTATTACAGGCTCCATCAAACTCTTGTTGTGCAGAGTTTGCCTGTTGGTAAGGTCTTTTCTTGTTAAACCTAGGTCTACCTCGATTATCATTTCCCCTGTAATTATTTTGACTATCATTTCCCCTGTAATTATTTCGACTATCATTTCCCCTGTAATTGTGATCATATTGTCTATTGTACTCATCATTCCGGTTTGAATCCCGGTTTCTAAATTCACCATCGTCATAATCTTGACGTCGAGAATGATTACCTCGAAAATTTGAATAATTATTATTTGGATAGCCTTTGCGAAAGTGTCTCAAATTATTACCACTAAAATTACGAGAACTACCATCTTGTCTCCACTGCATAGACGAAGAACCATCATGTGTTGGATTACTCCGCTTCTGAGTGTAATTTTGATTACTTCCCCTATTCCAATTTTGTTGAGCACCCTGAAATTTTTTTTTGAAATTAGGGCCATATGGTGTTGCCGAAGCAGCTGGCAACCCTTCTTTCACTTTAGAATTGCTAACTGTAGCATGGGGATGTGCTGTGGCATACTGACAACAGTATTCCTCCATTTCTTTTAAGTTTTTAGGCTTACGCTCATGAAGGAATGCAAGAAAAGAATCATTAACAGATGACAAAACCTTATCTCGCAATAATAAGTCCATTAGACCTTCATATGTTTTCTCAATCTGAGACAACTCAACCCATCGTGTAAATGTACGACGTATCTTTGTAACAAAATCAGAGAAATCTACTCCATTTTCTGGCAACATTGTCCTAAAACGAAGACGATAGTCTTCTTGTTTTAGTTGATATTTTTTTAGTAATGCTGCCCTGACAACATCATAATTAGTCCTCTCATGTTCGTCTATTGTCATAAGAGTAGTCACTGTGTCACCTGTAAAAAATGGCATCAGTTGTTCAACATATTTTTCCTTTTTTATGTTATGCGTATCGCACAAAAATTGGAATCTATCTAGATAATCTGCTACGTCATCCTTTAAAGGATTGAAATGAGGCAATTTAATCCTACTAACAAACTCCCTTGTCGTACTCGAAGTTGTTTGCTGAGCACCCGTACTCGCCAATTTCAATTTCTCTAACTCCAAAGTTGCGAGTTTTTCATCAAGTTCCATCTTCTGTTTTCTTTCTTTCCTCTCCTCTGCAGCAGCTTGAGCTTTCCTCTCCTCTGCAGCAGCTTGAGCTTTCCTCTCCTCTGCAGCAGCTTCTTTGTCTAATCTCTTTTGTTCAGCTTCAAATCTCCTTTCCTCCACCTGCATCTGCAATTTCTTTTGTTCAGCAGCAATATCAGCTTCTCTGTCTAGCCTTTTTTTGTTCAGCAGCTGCTTCTCTTTCTAATCTCTTCTCTTCAGCCATAGTTTTTTTTTTTCCTCTGCAGCAGCCCTTCTCTCTTCAGCAGCTAATGCTTTGTCATACTGAGCAACAGCCCACTGTTCTAACTGTTGACCAGTCTTATCAAGGGCTCTCCCTTGTGTAATAAAGTAGTCCAATGTAGACATCTTGTCTACTGAGATCAGTAACTTGCAGAAGCAAATATATTAAATTATCCCACTTTAATGGGAGACAAGTCTGAAATGATAGACTTGTATACTCACTTCACTTTATTTTACTGTCTTAGTCTTAGACAAAGACTTTGTATGTTCCTCTTGTTTATAATGTACCCAAAAAATCACTTGAGTACCTGTGGAAAAAAAAAATTCCCTTATATCCCACTCACTATGGGCACAAGTCTTTTTTATAAAGAACTTGAATATGTATTTCACCTTGTCTCAATCTTTGTAGATAACAAGTCTTTTATCAAAGAACTTGTATAAATATCTTATATAATAATATTTTATTAAGAAACTCTATATGAAGAGTCTACCTTATCAATAATATCAAAACATGACCAAGTATGTGTATGTAGACTGTGCATGACAGTAATGTAGTACAACCAAAAAAAAAATACAAAGACAAAAATACAAAACAATACAAATGGCAACACTGTTTTAACCAAAAATGTGTAGAGAAATACACAAGAAAGGAGAGACCTACAGAATACAAACAAAACAAATCGACAATCAAAACTGAAAAAACAGACAAAATATTACAAAAACAACGTTAAGTACAATTACATCACAGCTAACATCAATAGCGACCAATTGTCACTAGCAAATTTCCAAATTAAGAAAATTTGCACCTATAGAACGCTTACAGTAAGCCTCGATCAAGTGGCATATTTACCGTAAGACCCACCAACCGAAAAACCCGCAGAAAAATACACCAAAACAGTAGAAGTGACATAAACATATAGCAATCAATTTCAATGTGTTGCAGAACAAGTTCAGTCACAGCTGAAACTAAAATAAATTCCTTGCTCCTTGCGAACACAGAAACGAAATGTCAAACGCGCACTGAACGTCAAATCCACTGTAACATAAAGTGGTATTCACGAACCAAAGTTACTATGACCTTCTCAAATTAGGGCTTGCACATTGAATGTTTACTATTTCCACGTACTGTTTACAGACACTTGACCTCCAACAATGTAGCTTGAATGCTCTGACCTAGAAAAGTCTGTTGTTGAATGAAACGTGTAACAACCAGCAGTACTGTTTACAATAGGAACCCGCCTTCTATGCAGTTATGGTCCACGTAGCAAATGCCTAGTAGTTAACTTCAGTACATGTCTTGTTATGCTTTATGTAGCATTATAATATAAATGCTCGTACTGTTTATTTGGGTCAACCGTTGATGACCTATATCTGTCCTGTTGTAGCCAAAACTTGCAAGTGTAGAATTAGCGCTGTGTGTTACGGCTGTCCCGTGTGTAGCTTAGACCCACAGATCAGAAGTGTAATGTGTACTTGTCCTTCTTGTAACTTTCTCGACAAAACTGGAGACATCATACATGTAACAGCCAACCAGGAATGTAAATTTCTGGATCCATAAATGTCAACAATAATGTCAAATGCTCGCTCTGTTCTTTTTAAACCCACAGATCTGGTCCATCAGAAATGTAAGTTTCTAGGCCACATTGGCGACAAGAAATGTATCATAAGAGCCCACGTAACTGGTCCACCAGAAATGTAACTGTCTTTTTCTTCTTGTTGATGTGATCACTGGCCCAAGACAGTATACATGTTGTTAGATGTGTAGTGCGAGCGTATGATGAATTGAGTGTGGGTGCGTATGAAGGCGCGAATGTGTTTAGGCTCGTATAGATGTAGATCCTGCAACCCATACTCTCACATGCAGTAATCAAGGATGCTTTGACACTGCAGGCATGTTTCAAGACATTTATTGACGGGAAAACACATAGTATCAACAGGAACAGTCAGTGTAACAAGGTCATGCTGACCTGACATCGATAGGTATACATTTGGCATTCAAAAAGGTAAACATCAGAATAGACGTGCATGGTCAATAGCAAAGTTCTTCAATAATGACAGTTCGTAGCGTCGCCCTTGGCGTCTCTGACTAAACGCGTCAGATGCCTTAGTTACTTTGACACACAGGTGCAACTTGGCACTCCCCGCCAATTGCACATATCAGGCTGTAGTATAACAGCCGAAAGCACAGGCCTCGTTCTGACGTCGGCCGTGTACTTCTGTTAAATAGGTTATCATCAACCCTGCAGTAATACTTATTGTAGATAGAAGTTCCGCCAATCTGCGGCTCCCACAATATATCTTCGTCACTGGATTTCTGGACAATATAAGACTAACAGTCTTGGATGGCTACCTCGAGCACAAATATATAAGTTCTGAAATGGCGGATCCGTGAACTGCTGTTCACCCTAGGTAATCCTTTACATGTTCTGCCACCGAAAAGCGTAATAATGCATAAAGGTCGGTATTACCTGGCAAATGAATCCTCAGAACAACACAAGGAATTCTGTCGTCATCCCGACGCACAGAGATTCACTGGGGAAAACTGCCATAGCAGTTACTTCGAAGATTCTCCCCGAAAAACAATGGACTCTTGGTCCCTTCAGAAAAACAGGACCTTCCGGCTTCCCGGAAGTATATCTCACTCCCGCTTAAAAAAACCTTCCCATAGGCCTACGCCGAACTGTCAACCTCTGACCCTAAAGGTCAAACACAATGAATGAATAAACAAGGGAAGACAACCCCTAATCAACCTGACATCGCAGGTAAAGACACAATTATTCTTATGATACAAACATAAGCAAATAACTTGACAGATGACTCCGTCGAAAATGACAGCAACAGTAAGCAAGCACCCATTGATGGCGAATGCGGTCACTACAAGAGCTCAGCATGAAGCGAGCATTTTGACCGATGCATCTCCATCTGTCATGGAGGAGACGCCACTGAGAAATGCTCAAAACATTTCTCCGACTACCTTTACAGAAAAACAAAATGAGGATGAATCTTTAAAAAAATTATTCACTTTAGCTGAAACAAAACAAATTAAGATTACTAAAAGCTCATCATATTGGTTTGAATTTCGTAACAAGGTTTTGATCAGATGTTTTAAAAAGGGAGATGATCATGTGAAGAAACAGATTGTGGTACCAAACAGTTTTAGACCTTTAGTTTTAAATACAGGTCATGACGTACCAATGGCAGGACACTTAGGTCGTAATCGGACTTTGTTTCGAATTACTACAAATTTTTATTGGCCTGGTATCAACACAGATGTAAAAAGATATTGTAGATCTTGTCATATTTGTCAAAAAGTCGCACGCAGGGGTAAGTACCAGACAGCACCATTGCAAGTCACAGATGTGCCTGTGCGCGCATTTAAGAAACTAGCTATAGACATCATCGGTCCATTGTCTGTAATGTCAGATCGAGGTTTTCAATATATTTTAACGTGCACTGTGATCATCATTATGAGGAGTAACCTCATCACTTTCCAAAATGGTACAGAGACCAAAACTGGAATAAACAGTGCCACAGGTATGGTGATCGCTGGAAGGCAAATGAGCCCTAGTAATGCCTGCGTTTGCAGTGAACTTGTGTCGCCGTTCCCACAGTTCAATGTCTTCAGGTGAGCAATCTTTGCTCCCTTGGATACGACCGACCGCCAAATCAGCAATAGGGTTTTCTTAATAGACATACTTTCATCTTTCCTGAAAAAATGGTGTATGGATATCAACAATAGCCGTGGGATAAAATTCAATAGTTCCACCAACCGCAAGAAGGGTGTACAAGCGACTATCTGATCTCAACTGTAGTTGATCCTGAATCCCGGAGTACAGACACTTGGGTACCATTCAATAACCCCCTGTGAAATATGAGAGTGCCTGTGCCATCACGAGCCGAGAGGCCAGTAACAGCAGGTAAAGGATGCCCGCATTTCAATACCGAAGTACTATCTGCCTGAAAAAGAGTTAGACAATCCTGGCAATGTGAAGCAACCTCAAAATCAAACGCACAACATGCAGCTGATTGATTCTGAACACCTATTTCCTGATTAATGATGGGTGCAGCCCCAGTAAGTGCCGAACCAGTATTATGTTCTGAACGTATTGGAGCACGAGAACGTGATCGTTGTCTCTGGCTATCAAAGGAATTGCCTTGATTCCTGTAGCCCTGTGTGTTATTTCTATTTTATGAAATTTTGATTATTAGAACCATTATTATACCAATTGCTACTATTAGGATTGAAATTGTTCTGTCTTCTCCAATTTGAATGTTGTTGGGAAGTATTGGTTCTAAATTGAGGCGATTGATTTCTGAATTGTTGCCTACCTCTGTCGTAACTCCCATCATTGTTGAAGTTCATATTCCTGTTGAACATATTATCATTGTACCTCCTAGGCATAAAATTCATGTCAAGGCTATTAGATCTCTGTCTAAAGTTATTGTTATTCCAAGTTGCGGCAGAAGCAACTGGTAGTGATTCCTTAATAAAGTTATTGCTAATACAAGCCCCAGGATGCGCCGTACAATATTGTTTTCCGATTTCTTCTAGTGAAGATAGGCTAGTAGGCTTGCCTTCATGCAAGAAGGACCAAAATGGCTTACTTACCGAGGATAAAACCTTATCCCTTAACAAAAGATCCATAAGGCCATAATACGTTTTCTCAATATCTGAGAATTGAACCCATCTGTTAAAAGTAAGTCGTATGGCAGAGATGAATTCTGAGAAGTCCTTCCCAGTTTCAGGAGTCATAGTTTTAAATCTCATACGATATCCCTCTGCATCAAGCTGGTAACGTTTTAATAACAGAGCTCTTGCAGCTTCATAATTATTTCTAATAGTTTCATCCATGGTACACAAAGCAGTCAATGGCTCTCCACTCAAGAATTCTATAAGTTTAGCACACCATTGAGATTTGTCTAATTTATGTGCCTCACAGACACTTTCATAGCGGTTTAGGAAGCATGAAATGTCATCAAGACCTGGGTTAAATATTGGTAATCGAAATTCAGCATTTCTGGTATTTTTCCCTGAGGAACTAGGAACATCTAAATTACCATTATGAGCATTTGGACCCCTTAATTTCAATTCTTCCAAACGAAGAAGCATCAGTCTTTTTCATGGGCCAATGTCAAAGATTTCCTCTCCTCCATTTCTCTATCATGTTGCATTTTTCTCTCTTCTGCAATAAGTCTTTTCTCCTCCAATTCAATCATTCTCTTCTTCTCCACTACTTCCTCAAGACGCTTTTTTCAGCTTTCTTCTCCTCTAATTCTCGTCTCTTCTCAGCCTTCTCTCCTAATACTTTCTGTTCCTAGAATTTTTTATCTGCCTTTGCCAACTCAGTCATGGCAATGTTCTTCAAAACTTCACCCTTATAACCAAATGCTTTGTCCTGCTCGACAAAGTAATCTAATGTAGCTATGTTAACTAATAATGTGACTCACTTAGTCGAAATACAATGGCTTGTTGCTTTACAGTTTGATGTAAGCAAAGAATGTGGCAATAGTTTATAGCAATAATAGCAATGCAAATTTATATATATCAATGTAGTGAAGCAGGGAAAAAATGGTGCAAGAGAAAATATAATATACAAAGCAACAGCATAAGTAAAGCATATGGACAAACAGAGAAACACTAGCAGTAAGGAAAGAAATTCTAATGGAGAACAAAAAGGAAAACAGCAACTAGGTCAATCTCACTGCTAAAATGGACGACACAGGACCCAGACAATGTATAAACAGATACTGTAGAAACTAAGCGAGAGACAGATGAGAAAAATAACATGAACAAAACTATCATACAAATAAGGAAATGAAACTAGACAACAATGCATTTACAAACGAATAAACGACACTTCACAACTAACATGAACTATCATAAAAAGCAAACAGTAGTCAGAACATCGGTGAGATTGCTCGAACCGGAAGCACTACTGCATGAAATTTACAAGAATAGTCCCACAGAACGTCTGACATGAGCCCGGATCGCTCCGAGATAAACTTTTTTGTCAGAACTTCACCCAACCGCCCGCAAAGACAACAGAACATGAATAGTACACGAAGAAAAATTGATAGAAAGGGTTTATCAACACGTAACTGCTCACAATGCAAAAAACAGGCCACTTATCTGAAAAACCGCAATCCTCCAGATGCTAGTTCGTAGATGAATCTAGTGCTGCCAAGGAATCGTGCTCCAACACAGACGGGTAGGATATAATGGTACAGTAAACAATGGCCACGAACATCTATTGACAACGACAGCAACCTTGAAAAACGACATCTGGCAGTGGACTTGTGGTGAAGCAATCTTTGCATGAAACATGACAGATAATTGACGGTTAACAGCTGAGCCGACAGTCATGCGCAATAGGTACCAGAATATGTAGATCAGTGTCAACGGTGACAAGGTCATGTAACGTACTTGAAAAAATTTTTCATTCACAAACAGTCTTTTCATGGTATATAAGGAAAACGTTCTTGATAACGATCCCCACACTGGAGGCCACCATATACTCCGTTGTTACGGGTGATATTACTCTTGTAGTATATAGTTGAACGTATTGCAAAGTTCAGTGACACAATAGGCAGCGTACTGACAAACACGAATGGAGACGGGCAAAAACATACATGACATCAGTTCTGACGAATCCAAGCCGTGAGGTGGATGGGTCCACATAATATTCTTCTTCTTCTTTGATCCTTAGCCGCCGACCGTCAAAGCAGTCAGTGGCCATCACGCCTAGTGGCGTCTTGTAGGGCAACAACAAATTGATTCCACTTTGCTCGGTCGGTGGCCATCCTTCGTACAGTGCCCCAACTCTGGTTCATTCTTTGCATCTCAGCCTCCACAGTCCTCCGCCAGGTTGGTTTTGGTCGGCCTCTCTTTCGTTTTCCTTCAGGGGTCCAAAGCATAGCTGTTCTTGTGATGGCATCGGGTCTCTTCTGAGGACATGACCAACCCAGCTCCAGCGTCTGCCAGCTATGATGGTGTGCATGTCCTCTTGCTTGCTACGAGTAAGCAGATCTTGGTTAGTGATGGTATTTGGCCAAAAGATTCGGTGAATTTTTCTTAGGCATGTTGTGTGAAAAGAGGACAATTTCGACATTTCCTTCTCACTAACTCTCCAGCATTCCGCACCATAGAGAAGCACAGAAAGCACACAGCTCTGATATAATCCTAATTTTGTGCTTGTGCTGTATTGGGAGGACTTCCAGATGTTGTTTAGGCTAAAGAAGGCTGTTCTTGCCTTATTCATTCTGATGTTGATGTCTTTGCCTGCCCCGCCGTCTGGTGTTACTATGCTTCCTAGGTATGTGAAGGTATCTGTCTGTACCAATTGCCGATTCCTTACTGATATGGGCTCAGGGTTGCTCAAATTGAGCGTCATGACCTCAGACGTCTTTAAATTGATATTCAAGCCCACCTGCTGGCTAAACTTATTAAGTCTATCCGTTTTTTCCTGGATGTGTTGATGTGAATGTGCTAGTAGTGCAATGTCATCTGCATATTCCAGATCTTCCAATGTTGAAAATGTTGTCCATCTTATTCCTCTTGGACTGCCCTCTGTTGTCTGGCGCATCACCCAGTCTATGACTGTTAAAAATAGAGTGGTTGACGTTTATTAATAATAATAGATAACGACATCATAGAAAAATGGCATGGCATATATATGATACCGGTACTTCTGTCCTTCAATAGTCACGTCTCATCAAAACATTTCTGGCCGCTGTACTAGGGGTGCATACGAACGATGATCACCATGTAATGTGGGTCAGACAAATGTAGACGCTGAATTATATAATGAATACTTCTTAGGTTGTCACAAACCTGTCACTAGGTTCTGGATCATCTTGTACAATATCACAATAATTGTGGCGGCCTTCAAATAATAGAATATGCAACTAATAGCTCAACTTCCACAGTATCTCAGGAGCTTAAAATACAATACGTCCTTCCTCGAAGACTACAAATCAAGAAAGCCAAGAATCTTAACCGTTGGCATAAATTAGTTCAGAACGCATTACGTCATTAACTACCGATGACGTATTACGCGTAAATATCTCGCATTCAATATAAGTGAATACCCGTGCAAACACATGATTAACCACAGAGAGACATATTACAACGTGTATTAACTGGTAATAGCCTATGTGTTCTTCTAGCTTGATAACGCGGTTCCTGCATATATTTGTTCTACTAGCTTGATAACGTTATTCCTGTATATATTTGTTCTACTAGCTTGATAACGCTGTTCCTGTATGTATTTGTTCTGTTAGCTTGATAACGTTGTTCCTGTATATATTTGTTCTACTAGCTTGATAACGTTGTTCCTGTATATATTTGTTCTACTAGCTTGATAACGCGGTTCCTGTAAATATTTGTTCTACTACTTTGCTAACGTTGTTCCTGTATATATTTGTTCTACTAGCTCGATAACGTTGTTCCATTATATATTTATTCTACTAGCTTGATAACGTTGTTCCTGTATATATTTGTTCTACTAGCTTGATAACGTTGTTCCTGTATATATTTGTTCTACTAGCTTGATAACGCGGTTCCTGTAAATATTTGTTCTACTACCTTGATAACGTTGTTCCTGTATATATTTGTTCTACTAGCTCGATAACGTTGTTCCATTATATATTTATTCTACTAGCTTGATAACGTTGTTCCTGTATATATTTGTTCTACTAGCTTGATAACGTTGTTCCATTATATATTTATTCTACTAGCTTGATAACGCGGTTCCTGTATATATTTGTTCTACTAGCTCGATAACGTTGTTCCATTATATATTTATTCTACTAGCTTGATAACGTGGTTCCTGTATATATTTGTTCTACTAGATTGATAACGTTGTTCCATTATATATTTATTCTACTAGCTTGATAATGCGGTTCCTGTATATATTTGTTTTACTAGCCAGAACTCCGCCAATGCCGGTCCCAAGCCCGGATGAAAAAGGAGGAGGGCGGCCTGCATGGAGGCCGTAAGGAGGCAGCCCCTCCACCATGCAAAGGCACAACAGGCCAATCACCTGTTTGCTTTAAATCATGATTACGCGAACTACAAGAGAGAAAACCGGACTGATTCTAAAGGCGACGAACTGGAACGGACTACGGACTACGACTTATGGAACTTGGAACACAAGAAGTATAAATGGGAAGGAAGAGGAGCTGGTGGAAGAGATGAGGAAAGCAAAACTAGAAATCCTGGCTATAACGGAAACGAAGAAAAAAGGACAAGGAGTCATGGATCTCAATGGCAACACGTTGCTCTACAGTGGTGTACCCATATCTGAAAGAGCTAAAGGGGGCGTGGGTTGCATTGTGGCCCAAAATCAAAAATATAGTATCAAGGGATGGAACTTTGTCTCGGAGCGCATTATGGTTGTAAAACTAAAAGAAGGAGAAACCATAGTCAACCTGGTCAAAGTGTATGGGCCAAATGAGGATGAGAGAGCAGAGGTCAAGGAGGAATTCTTCGAGCTGCTTCAAAGGACAGTGGATGACTGCCTAGATGAAGTTATTATGCTCGGAGATTTTAATGCCAGAGTTGGAAATGACCATGCTAGATGGGGTGGAGTTATCGGAAGATATGGAGAAGATACTCTTAATGACAATGGAAAGCGACTCCTTAGATTCTGCAGTGAGCAGAATCTGATCATTACAAACACAAAGTTCCCCCCATAAGCGCATACATGCATACACTAGATGTGAACCAACCAAGAATGAGAAGTCAGTGATCGACTATGCCATTGTTCGGAGAAGCTCATTCAGATATGTCCGAGATGCAAGAGTCTGGAAGGGGCCAGAGATTGGAAGTGATCACTACCTGCTAACAATCAAACGAACAACTGAAAGAGTTGCTCAGCCTAGGAACTGCCCAACATCACGCAAGAAACCAAGTAAACGAGCAGGAGAAATGAGCATTAGGACCTACAAGCTGAGAGAGCCAGAAATTAAGACCAGATATCAGGGGCTTATTGCTACAGCAGTGAGCAACACAGAAGAACGACCTGATGACTTGGAAGCCCTCTGGAATAAATTCAAGGATATCATAAAGACAGCTGCTGCAGAAGCATGCGGTGAAGTCCGACTTGGGAACCAGAGAAAGAGGACACCTTGGTGGACAGAGGAAGTCAAAGAGAAAATAAGAGAGAAGAAAATGGCATGGAAACAATACTTAGGAGCTAAAAACACAACAGGACAAATGGAAAAATATAGAGAATATGTGACACTCAGAACAGAAGCAAAGAACAAAGTGCTAGCAGCAAAACAGAAGTCCTGGGAAGAATTTGGAGAAAAGCTAGAAAAAGATGCACAAGAAAACCAGAAATTGTTCTATAAGACCCTAAAGAACATGAGGAAAGAAAAACAATGCCCTCTCAAATTTATAAAGGACAAGCAAGGCAAATTGCTTACTGCCCCGAAGGAAGTAATGGAAAGATGGAAAGAATATTTCTCAGAACTCCTGGATGGTGAGCATGATGAAGCATCAGAAATGATAACCACTGACACAGAAGTGGAAACCAATGATGGTGAAGATGACATAAAGATGGAAGAACTGAGGGCAGCACTAGAGAAAATCAAGATGGGCAAAGCAGCAGGGCATGATGGTGAATAAACACCAGAAATGGTTAAGTACATGGGAGCATCAGGCGACCTATTACTCTTAAAGGTCCTACAGGCAGCATGGTGCAACAAGACCATACCAAAGGATTGGGAGATTGCCATCATAACACCAAAATTTTCAAAAAGGGTGACAATCGACAATGTGGAAACCATAGAGGCATATCCCTTCTCAGTGTCCCTGGTAAAAATCTACTCTAGAATCCTAGAGCAGAGACTCCGACGCCTAGCTGAGCCACAATTGGATGAGGTCAAGTGCGGATTTCGAGCAAACCGAAGTACTCAAGACCTAATCTTCACACTCAGACAGCTGAGTGAAAAGGCCCTTGAGTATAAGAGTGAGATCCATCTTTGTTTCATAGATCTGGAAAAGGCGTTTGACAGGGTCCCCTGGAGCAAACTTTGGGACTGTTTGGCAAGGAAGAATATTCCACCACCTCTGATTCATGCTATACAGAGCTTCTACAAGTCTTGCAGAAATTATGTGAGGACAGCAAACCATAAGTCAGAAGAGTTCAGGACCACCACTGGTGTAAGACAAGGTGATATCCTATCACCTTACCTCTTCATACTCCTTATGGACGATGTCATCAAGGCATGTAAGGAGAGAACAAGAAAGTATTCAGTGGGGTACTGGAAGATGAGACAGGTCTATATTTCGGAGCTGGCATTTGCTGATGATGTTGCCCTGATTGCTAAATCAGAGGCACATCTCCAATCCAACCTGCAAGTCTGGAAGGAAGAGCTGGAGAAGAGAGGGATGGTCATAAGCAGCTCTAAAACAAAATCCATGGTGATATCACGAGAAGAAAGAAAACATCAGATTAAGTTGGGAGAACAGGTCCTGGAGCAGGTCGACCACTTTATATATCTCGGAGCTATTATAGACCGAAAGGGAGGCATCAAAGAAGAGTTGGCCACTCGAAAAGCAGCGGCTGGGAGACTTTTTTCAGGTCATAAATCGTGGATTCCTCAGCAAGAAAGAGGTTGGTAAGAAAACGAAGATGGCTGTATACCGCTCCACCTATGTCCCAGTCTTGACATATGGATGCGAGTCGTGGGCAATGACTACAACCCACAAAAGCCAGATCCAAACCTCAGAAATGAGGTATCTGAGGAAAGTGGTTGAAGTAACAAGAAGAGACATGGTCCGCAACCAGACGATCCGTCAAGGCCTAAAATCCCATCCGCTGCAGACCCAAATAGAACAGTCCCAACTAAGATGGTTTGGCCATGTCTGCAGAATGGGAGAAGATCGGCTACCACGACAAGCATGGGAAACAAAGAGCCAGGGATCCCAGACCTCCAGGACGACCCAGAGTCCGCTGGGAGGACAACATTAGACAATCTTTGAAGGACCGAGGACTAGAATGGAACCAGGCCAGGAAGAAGACAGCTGATAGAATGGTCTGGCGCTCTCTCTTCCAAACCTCTACACCTCACGGTAGAAGGGGAACGACTAAGTAAGTAAGTTTACTAGCCAGATTGAGTTTTATATCCTTCCTTGCAATAATTCTTACCTACCACTTTTAATCACTGTGACAAAATGTCTGTCCCTGTCCTTTTGTGTGATTTCTCACACCTCCAGCCCTACGGCAGTATCATTTCTTCTTCATTTTTCTCTCCGATCGCTTTTAATTGGCATTTCATTTTTCTCTTCCATACATTTTAATGTTTATGCTGGACATAGTATGGGAAAAGTCTCTAACACGCCACTCCCATATTACAGTATTTGCTACGGGAGTAATTCTTATCTTATTTTGTCGTGTTAAGTTACGCCAGGTTATTAGACGGTCAGCGACAATATTTTATCGCATAATCTGTCTGATCATCTTTTCAAGCGACGGTGCTTGTTTACCCAAGCTTGTGCTGGGCAAGAGTGCTGAATAGAACCAGATTTGTTTGTCTGGCGAAACACAGGTGAATAGCGACCATCCCTGAATCATTACGCCAGAAAAACACGGTCACAATATTATGATGGACAGAGGTGTGTTTGGAAGGTTGTACACAAGGGCATCGGACATAATATTACCATATATGGGAGACGTGACCTTTGCAACATTTTTCCTTGTCGAAAATATTTTGAAAGTACCACACCCGGCCTGTTTGAATATGATTGGAGCGTTTTATTTTGAGCAACAAGTCTGTAGCCAAGATTGGCGTAAATTGTGATTTACTTTTTATATTTTATTACTAACATGTGAACTAACATATATATGTATATATTGCCATTTGAAGTTTAATGTGTGAAACTCGCTATTAGATGTCACAGTCATTTGAGGTGGCAACCTCCGTATCTAGAATGATGATTCATGAACCACCACTGCACGGGCTGGTGATTGCTTTATTGCTGCTCATCTTTGGAACAATCTTCCACATGACCTGAAAAACATGCACAGTCCCTACTCATATAATCGTAGACTGTTCAAATACATTATGAGTGCGGATTATATGCCGCCCTAAGGGATTATGTTTCGAATTATTATTATCTAATACACTGTATGGAGGGTCTGATGATCTAGTTTTTCATTTTAATATACCTTACTTCTTAATTGTAATCAGATACTGTAATGTATGCTTTTATACTACTTATAATGTTGCATCGCCTCTGAACTAATACCTTAAGTATGCTGGAGAATGTCTGGATACCTAGCAATAAAAGATGAGTAAGAGGAAGGGATAAATGCAAGACGGGCCTATATGCATGATTCTCATCTTTCAGTCAATACCCTTTACCTCCCTAAGGAGCATAGGTCATAAAACTGGATCTCGTGTAGTGGAGGCGTCAACAATTCACTCCCTGTGGCAGTATCTGCTTGGGACTCAAAGTTGCTCACCTGTGGGAACATTTTCCGCATGCGCTGACAACACATGAAGTCCCAGCTATTTCAGCAGATTTCCAAATTGTCACGAGTTCTTATTATATGCCACCATTATCTGATTACGTTTCTAATTATGTCTTATTTACTGTATGAATTGTTTTGATTGTGTATGTTAGTTTTTTTTTTTTTTTTTTTAAGGTATTAATTTTTGTTAATCTATTTTAATTAATAATTCCCCCCCCCCCTTCCCCCTTAAAATTGATTATGTCTGGATGTTACAAATGTATGTTATTATTTTACCTCGATAATTTTGTACGCTTAAATAATGCTAAAAATACATGTGCTATTGAAAGGATACGGTATGTAAGATGACAGAGAGAAGAAGGGCAGAATGTAAGACAGGCCTGCGTGCCCAATTCTTAATCCTTTGAAAATATAGTTTGTTCGTTCGTTCGTTATCTATCTATCTATCTATCTATCTATCTATCTATCTATCTATCTATCTATCTATCTATCTATCTATCTATCTATCTATCTATCTATCTATCTATCTATCTATCTATCTATCTATCTATCTATTATCTATCTATCTATCTATCTATCTATCTATCTATCTATCTATCTATCTATCTATCTATCTATCTATCTATCTATCTATCTATCTATCTATCTATCTATCTATCTATCTATCTATCTATCTATCTATCTATTTATCTATCTATCTATCTATCTATCTATCTATCTATCTATCTATCTATCTATCTATCTATCTATCTATCTATCTATCTATCTATCTATCTATCTATCTATCTATCTATCTATCTATCTATCTATCTATCTAGCTATCTATCTATCTATCTATCTATCTATCTATCTATCTATCTATCTATCTATCTATCTATCTATCTATCTATCTTTATTTATTTTAAAAAACATACTTTAATTATGATGATTATTGCAAATGTTTGATGTTATATTACTTTTATAATGATAAATGCCTTAATAATGCTTAAAGTAAATATGAGGATGAAAGGATACAGTATACATGATGAGAGAGAGAGGAAGGGCAGAATGTCAGACGGGCCTGCGTGCCCAATTCTTAACCCTTTGAAAATAAAGTTCGTTCGTTCGTTCGATAGTTTCATAAAGAGAACTAAAAGCATAAAGTACCAGGGTCCATATGGAGCAGGGAGAAAAAGATGAAAGAAATGATGTACATTCTAAGTATAATACTTACATTTTCAAAGCAGAGTAAATGTCCCTATAAACATTTTAACTTCAAAATTAATGTAAGTTATCAAGCTTTAAACTAGTGTAAATGCCTATGTGAAAATATTCGTGTTAAAATTAATGGTAAATGTAAATATAAATGAAACATAAATGAATTTATATTGTGAACACTTTTCAAACAGTGGAGATGTAAATGTAACACATATTATATCTGTACGTTTAACCTTTTCATTTAATTGTAATGTGAAGCTAAATCTATTCAGTTTAAATGTAAAGGAAGTTTTATCCCGAGGGATTAAATATAATTCTCATCGAGGGTAAATTCTGACATTGGATGGTAGAATATAAGGGGGGGGGTTGCACATAATTATGTTTCGGAAAACGCCATACTCAGAAGAGCGTTTGGTTTCCATTTCTATTACCAGTTTTTGGTGGTACCAGCAGAAAGTACTTTCTCTGGAACCAAGTGAAGGTAGAAGTGTACTGACGTACAAGACGCCATCATAAGAGGGTCTTATAGACGCAGAACCAGCTTGACTATTACTCCTTGACGTTCTGGGAACGTGCGGTGCCTGAACTTTGAATATAGACGAGCGCGAGAAGAGTGAAAAGAACCAACCCATAAGGAGGATTGGAATCATCATTGACACCTAAGTTAACCTATATGCTGCCACTTGTACGTCTTATCAAAAACCATTCAAAAGATGAAAACCTTGTCATAAATATTCAACTTATTTTTTTTTAACCTGTTAAACCTAAAGTGATTATAAAATTTTGTTATTTGTAATGTTACAAATTTAACCTCGATTTAATCCTTTTAAATGTACTACATGTTTGTCTTAGGCAACGTTGCTAAACACACACTGAAAACAGAGCTATAAATTATAATAATAATTCCACTGATTAACTCAGCGGTGGGGGCTTAACGAGCTAGAATAAACCATTGCTAAATTTTTCATAAAAGGTGCCGGTAGATTACAGAATTAACGTGCTCAGCAACAGCCAGCAATGTTTTCGCTTATCTGAATATCTCGTGAACACTCCCTTTGTGATAGAAGCTTTACTACTCTTCTATCTACATTTCTGCCAAGAGTAATCATGTGTAAAGATAGACTCCATTGAAGCCTATAATAGATACCGTACTCTTGAGTTTTGGCCACTGTTGGACCACTACTGCAAAGCAGGGGAGGCAATACCGTCACAATCACATACATTTAAATGAAATCTTAGATTAAAGTTTGATCTTTTCTAGCTTGATGTTGCATTTAATTGAGGGCACGTGTCGTGAGAAATTCTAATCCACATATATAAATTAAAACGTAAATGTAAAGCCTAACAAATAAATTTAATAAAAGGAAAGAAGAATGGTAAAGAACAGTGCTGTCACAATGACTGTACTCGAAATCCCCCTTGTTTTCTCTTTCGTCTGCAAATTGTAACGTTTCACGTTGATAGTAAAAGCCTACTGCTTCAATACCCGCTTTCTACGATAAAACGTGTACTGCCTTTCTAAGAAAAACCTTGAGATACGCAAGCTGACCTATATTTAATATTCCATTCATGTCATTTTATACACTAAGTTACCATAAACGAAAGACAGATGGACTAAGGATAGAAAGAAAGGGAGGGGGCTGAAAGCCGGAACGCAGGCAATACTACCACAGTCTCGCGATACACAATTACTACCATCACGCGTGTAAGGCCACAAGCACTAACTTGTTTTTTTCAAATCGACAGTGATAAAAAACACTACCCATACGAGTTAGGTTTTAAAAACTTACAAAACGCTTATTAGGAAACATGACATTATACTGGTTTACGTTTGAAAACATTACAGTACCCAGACACCACATCGTATTCGAAGTGAACAGGAGGTAGAAGAAAATGCATATTTTGAACGCAGCCCCTTAGCCCCATTAAATTTATACATTTGGGTTCCTTAGGACTTGCTGACAAAGAATATGTTGAACGTTACGCAAATAGTCTAGGAATTAACAAATTATAGCCAAAAGAAATAGTGAGGGATGTCAGACAACACCAAAATCAGAATCGCTCAGTGGCAGATTTTCACACCACCATTGTACGGGAAATAGGCTGACATGTTACCTCCTATTTGATTGGCGGAAAGTAAATGTAAGGCTAAACACGATTAGTCGGGCTATAAATATTGATTCTTTGTTGTTAGGGAAACGTGAGTAAGGGTACTTTTTTTTGAAAAGCTGTGTAAACATGGCACGATTGGTTAGACCCGCCAATATAGTCAATCAGAGGCGTCAGGTCAGGACCACATTTTCAAATAAACTTACTAAAGAACCAGTGCGTTGAGCGCCAGTGCATATTTTTCTAAATAAAAGCCTGGGACATCGGCGGATCGAAATTGTGCTATATTCATTGCCAGTCAACGTAACTGTATTATTCCATGAATTGTGGGACCGTGGTCCTAAAGTTATTGAGCAGCACCTGGTCTGAGCTTTGCTGAACCTAGAGGCTGACAGCATACTCCTGGGTCCAGATAGTGACCAGTGAGGTGTCTCCAGAACACAGGGAGGCTATCGAGCAGAGGAGTCTTTTCCTGCCGCCATCACGAAAGATAAGCGTCTGTGGCCAGAGGAGCTCAACATTATGCGCCCCCCTCAAAATCTGACTTTATAATAAAACAGAGGGAAAATACAGTGTTTAAATTGATAGGAACTGTGAACTTTTCCCCCTACTATTTCCAAGATAAACAAACACTTGAAGTCATGATGACAAATAACAACATAGCTTGAAAAAACAAAACCAGTATTACCTCATATTACTACTACACAACTGACACACATAGGATAATATTAATAAAATATGTCACTACAAGGTTCATATTGATAAATTCTGTACATATAAATTGTAATTAAAATTGATTGTGATTCCTGGTTCACTTTGTATTTGAATCAGGACACATATATTAGTGAAATTAATTAATACATATTTATATTTGAAACTTTACCAGTGCCTCATTTAAGATAGTCTTATAGAATGTTAAATGTGTGTGAGTGTCACAGTGTTGTCAAGTGTGGTGGAATAAATTAAATTGTTTATCTGTCTGTTGTTGTTGTGACTTACACTTCATCATATACATACCCTAGACATTTAACGTAGTCATCACAATATTCCAGAATAATTCTGACTGAGTTATAATGTGGTAGCAAGTAAGGTTATCTGTAAAACACTACACCTATTAGATACAGATACCTTCACAGCTGATCTCAGTCAGTACACTAAGTCCCCTATAAATATTTATAACATCCCACTTTACCACAGCACGTTTAGAGCGAGTGGTGTTTTATTCACGTTTATACCATTGTTTCTTTTTTCGTTCTAAACGATTTTCAAATGTGGGTGTTTTCCCCACCGGAGGTTTTTATCATTCCGGAAATAGAATACGTCAGACTGCACGGACATATGTCTGGAATTGACTTATAAATCTCATCATCTGCTATACGTGGCGTGTTCTTTACAGACATAAGGAATAATTAAACCATTTACACGTATGTTCCTGAGGTAGAATGTCTAACTTTAATCATTGTTTAAGCTTTAATTATTATTTATAATCGATTGCCAATAGTTACAGTTCTTGCTAAACACAGCTGATCGGAAACTATGATTGATAAGGCTCGCGATGATAAACACTATTAAACCAGTGAGTGGCTGGTAGAAATCTACCTCCACGACTAGTTGATAAGAAAGATAATACTTTGTTTATCAATTTGTATAGAAGAATGAGTAATTTAAATTAAATAAAAATAGAAACACAAAATCTGCGAACAGCAAATGAATAATACACATGCCGAGGTATGTTGTTGTGTAAACATTAATAACACATAAGGAAGGGAAACCCGAGGCCTGTTTAATTTATATTGTTGTGTACTGTGATCATTCTTCTATAATTTACTAGACACAGTGTTGCTGTGTTTATCTTGCGTTATCTGTTTTCTATAATTTACTAGACACCGTTTTACGGTGTTTGTCTTGTGTTATCCAATACCATAATTCCCGCCGTAATTACTTCGGTTAGTCGGTCGGTCGGTAACATTTTGCGCACTTTTTCTATTTTCAAGAGAGTACATTAACTTTC
Source organism: Oreohelix idahoensis (assembly GCA_024509875.1). NCBI lineage: Eukaryota > Metazoa > Mollusca > Gastropoda > Stylommatophora > Oreohelicidae > Oreohelix > Oreohelix idahoensis. The sequence goes on from JAMPIV010018293.1 coordinate 36,731, forward strand.
AACCACAGCTAAGAGGATGCAACTGTGTTTGAAAGTTAGACAATAATTGTATTGTTCCCATTATATGTACTCTCGCGAAAATAGAAAAGTGTGACGGTGTGCATTAATTAAATCAACAGACAATCAAGATACTCTTCTGTCCAGTTTCATTCGGGAAACGGATTTAACTCATCATTTTTCTTAAAAATAACCTTAAAATAAGTTTTTTTAATTGTTTCAAGGCAACATTTTAATTTAAAGTATTGCAGACTTATTATTATGGATCAAAATGATAAGATGGCTAAAAGGATTAGACGATAGCGTCATTCACAGCGAGCAAGCGAGACTATAGAAGAAGCAGCAATGTAATACGTGTTACAGAAACAACACACTATAATTAAAAACCTGTCAATTTTGGCGGGTTGTTGCTAGTGTCTTCTATAATTTACTAGACACGGTGTTACGATGTTTGTCTTGTGTTATCCGTCTTCTATAATTCACTAGACACGGTATTACGGTGTTTGTCTTGTGTTAGCTGTCTTCTATAATTTACAAAACACGGTATTACGGTATTTATCTTATGTTATCCGTCTTCCACAATTTACTAGACATAGTATTACGGTGCTTGTCTTGTGTTATCTATCTTCTATAATTTACTGGACACTGTATTACAGTGTATGTCTTGTGTTATCTGTCTTCTATAATTTACTAGACACAGTATTACGTTGTTTGTCTTGTGTTATCTGCCTTCTATAATTTACTAGACACGATATTACGGTGTTTGTCTTGTCTGTCTTCTATTGGTGAATAGGAAAGCTGTTTAAGTGATTGTGTCTCTTATTTAGTAAGGATCGTTCCTCGATCGGATATTCAATAGTTACGTTGGGCAGTTTGATAATGTCAAATGCCCTATTTTTCTGGTATCTAATTGGCAATGTGGTTAGTCACGATTCACTCCCTTAGCTTGGCAGTTTGTATGGTCCTGGGTTCTAGTTCCCGGTAAGAATGTCACTTCTGTTGTTTTTTTCTGTTTCGTTTAGTGTTTCACTTTCACTTTTTTATTTCTTACAAGCGCCTAGCCAAACAACCCTTTTTGTGTATTATATTTTTACTGTTTCAGACCTCGGGATTCTGACTTTATTTATTTCTTTGTTTATTCTGGCAATGTCATCCTGGTCTATTAGTCCTTCGTTGCCGATGTTGCTTTCCAATACGTCAAGCTCTGAACTTCTTCTGCCATTTGGTTACTAATCTTTATAATATCTGAGTGTCTCGTATTCATTCTCAAGACTGTTCATGAATTGGCTTAATGGGTAACTCTCTTGTTTCTGCTTTTACTGTTAGCCAATTTTTCTTTTCCCACGTGTCCTGTTGTTAATGTGATAAAAGATATGTCATTCGCTATATCGAGTTCTAGTTTTCTTGGTTTTTTTTTTTTTTTTGATGTGTGTTTAATGTCATTTGTTTCCTGTGTTGTGCCTTTCAGTTGTCTATTTCATCATGAGGAAGACCATTGGTGGGGTCAGACATTTTTGACTGACCGACTTGTTTGTTGTCAAGGATTCTGAGAGTTTATTTCTGCAGCCAGTTCTGCATGTGGTGGTGGTGGCCTCGATGTGGAAGTCTAGAATGATTTTAACGAATTTCACATGAAATTCACATGAAACACACATTGTTACAATCTACGTTGAACTGCTTATTGTGAAATATGTTTTTTTTTAAATAAGCAGAAAATACCAGTTCCTATCCTTCCTTGTCTGCCCGATTTATACGTGAGGGTAGGTATTTAGGAAATAATTATCATCATGGCCGACATCATCACCACTAGCTGCTGCAGTGCCGTCATATTATCATAGCCAACATCATCATCAAGATCAGTAGCATATTGCCATTATGGTCAACATCATCAGCAGCATCACCGCCACATGACCATCATGGTCAACATCATCAGCAGCATCACCGCCACATGACCATCATGGTCAACATCATTAGCAGCATCACCGCCACATGACCATCATGGTCAACATCATCAGCAGCATCACCGCCACATGACCATCATGGTCAACATCATCAGCAGCATCACCGCCACATGACCATCATGGTCAACATCATCAACAAGGAATACATCATCACCAGTAACATTACCACCCCATCCCTCTCAAGGTCAACATCATTATCATCAGCAGCAGCACCATCAAATAACCATCCTCAGAGTCAACATCATCAGTATCTGTAGCACCATCACCATTATAATCAACGTGATCATCAGCTGAAAAATCACAACACGATCATTGTGGTCAGCGTCATCATTAACAGCAAGTTTCACCACATCATCACTATCATCATTGTCGTTATGGTCATCATCATCGTCCTGGTCATCATTATTATTATCTGTGTATGTTTCTAGTACTCGTATGTGTGTTCCTAATTATCGTCATCAGCCTCACCATCACAATTGCCATGTTCATTATCTTCTTCTGTATCGTAGTTTTCATTGTTGCTATCATCACCCATTGAGCCGCCCATCAAATTCAGGTTTAATCTACGCATCCATCCATGAATTCCTCCATCCATCAATATTTGTTTACTGCTAGTGGAAAAGGTGCTAGCATTGATTCCGTTGTAGATGTTTGTGTTTGAACAACGTCCTTCAACTTTGCGCGAACTGTTTTGATTGTTTTATTGTCTACTTCTGCTGTGCTTCTCCGAGTTCTACATCTCCCATCTTGGCGCCGCTGCTCATTGGTCTCCCTACTCTACATCTCCCCATCTTGGCGCCCCTGCTCATTGGTCTCCCTACTCTACATCTTCCCATCTTGGCGCCCCTGCTCATTGGTCTCCCTACTCTACATCTTCCCATCTTGGCGCCCCTGCTCATTGGTCTCCCTACTCTACATCTTCCCATCTTGGCGCCCCTGCTCATTGCTCTCCTTAATCTACATCTTCCCATCTTGGCGCCCCTGCTCATTGGTCTCCCTACTCTACATCTCCCCATCTTGGCGCCCCTGCTCATTGGTCTCCCTACTCTACATCTTCCCATCTTGGCGCCCCTGCTCATTGCTCTCCTTAATCTACATCTTCCCATCTTGGCGCCCCTGCTCATTGGTCTCCCTACTCTACATCTTCCCATCTTGGCGCCCCTGCTCATTGGTCTCCCTACTCTACATCTTCCCATCTTGGCGCCCCTGCTCATTGGTCTCCCTACTCTACATCTTCACATCTTGGCGCCCCTGCTCATTGGTCTCCCTACTCTACATCTTCACATCTTCGCGCCCCTGCTCATTGATATATATGCTGTATACATTAGTTAAAAGAGATTTCAAAATGCACATTATCTGATAACTTCGGTGATAATTAATCATCCCTTATAATCATCCGTCTAATCTTACAGGTTTCATAATACACCAACAAGCGTTTGAGCATGTCTAATTTCATCAGTTTGTCATCAGCAGGTAAAAACGAATTACTAATCTATATTTAGGAAATCAAAAAATTTCAAATTTAGAAATTGAAAGTATTGAGTTCCATTTTTCAACCTTTTAATTCACGGTACTTAACCTTATATGACAATATATGACAATGTTTAATATATAAATAATAACATGCCTAATTTAGAGTTACAAGAACTGTCACTATTATGACTAGTAAAACTACTTTTGTCCAGGAACAACAAGATCTAACTTGTCGTCATTAATATTTTTGATAGGTCGTTAAAAAAAATAAAAAATAATTTATTGACATATTCAGGTGAATTTTTCTCAACAATAGACTGTTAATGCCTTGGTGGTCTATGAGGTATCATTACTGTCAGTAAAGTTTCCTGTTTTTAAAAAGTCAAGAACTTGGCTATACAAGGCCAAAGATTTTTGTCTGGGAAAAGGGACCTGAGACGATTTTACATTTATTTGAAGGACTTGTGGGTTGGCTATCGTGTACTGATCCCAGCGAACATCTTCTCCGTCCTCAACAACTCTGGTGGCCGTAGGGTTGCCAAATTTGGCAAAATTCGTCCACCAGGTTTGTATCTTTTCTCCGACAACGAAATCATCAGGCGGCGTCAAGGATGCGACTATTCCAACTTGATCATCCGCGAAAACCAGTGGCAGATCACCGGAATGGATTACTCCCCACCATTCTGAAACCAGACTCTGCAGATTGAGGAGGGACTGAACCCTGTAGTCAAGTTCATATACAAAATGATTTAAACGTTCTCCGCCATGAGTTATATATTTTTCCAACTCCACCAGTTCTGCAGCCGCAAAAAGAGTGTCCACGAACGCTTGGATAAGACTGGAGCGAATAGCCAAAGGGTTTGTTTCATTTCCGAGGTAAAGCTGTTCCACAATTTCTATTAGATGTTCTCTTGAACGATTATTCAGTGAGTAGGAAGTAAAAACGTTAGCGAAATTCTGTCTGAATTCATCCCTGGTAAGTCCATCTTCATCGAGGTCCTCAATATCGAAGGACCATTCTCCAGAGTTGTAACCTCTCAAAGTATCAACTTTATTAAAGAGACCATTGTCCAGGATGTATTCTGGGTAGTGTGGAAGGAAGCCAAACTTAGTTTCTACTCGAGGACTGGCTATAATATCAATGTCAAGTCTATGCTTTAGACTGTAACTTGCTTTAAATAAAATTTGCGCGTCTGTTTTTCTAAGACATTCTAAAAATGTTGTGGAGTTTGTGTCCACGCATCCGACGTCAACGCCCACATGTCTTGTGTAGTTTTCAATACTAAACTCAGTAGCCGGTCTCTCCACTGCCCACACACTCAGAGCTGACCCACTTTGCATGATAGCTCTGTGAAACAGACCTTTAGACAAGGGAGACAATATTTGCAAGGACACGCTAGAGGAACCAGCACTCTCACCAAATATGGTTACTTTCCCTGGATCGCCGCCAAAAGCGTGTATGTACTTCTGTACCCATTTGAGCGCCAAGACCTGATCTAGCAGACCGTAGTTACCTGGCATCACATCGTCTTCAGTAGAGAGGAACCCAAATGCTCCAAGTCTGTAGTTGATCGTTACAACCACAACTCCTTTGCCAGCAAGAGTAGATCCATCATACCTAAATTCTGATCCTCCACCTGAGTTGTAAGCACCTCCATGAATCCAGAGCATGACTGGCACCGACCCTGTTACCGAAGGCGTGTAAACATTTAGAAATAAGCAGTCCTCAGATTCGTCCTGGCTACCAGCGGGCGTCTGCCAACATTTGTGACCAAACTGCAAGGCGTCTTTAACTCCGGTCCAGTCTGGCGCTGCTTTTGGTTCAGCAAAACGGTTGCTTCCTAGCAATAGAAAGAAGAAAGTTATTTAATGGTGAACTGTTTTTACTAACACTTTAGTGAAATTTCTTGTATGGTATTGTACTTTTCAGCATTGTACTGTACAGACACATTTCCATGAAAAACGTTTTTGTAACATTCAAGATTTTTCTTATTTTTAATTGAAAAAAGCTGATGTTCAATTTTCTCAAAAAGCTAGTGTTATAAAAATAATATATCTGTAAAATGTCAGGGCAGCTACAAGAGCTATGTGAAGTTCGTGAGAAAGGCGAGTGAGCAAAAAAAGTTTCTTACAATAGAAGAGATTGATGGAGACATAGGTTGTGAGCGATAAAGAGAAGTGATACTTGACAGTTTGACATGATGGCTTTAAATAAAGACAACTGCTGGACTGATGAACACATGAAATTGTGGAAACATGGTCGCCTGAGCTAGTCAGTGTGTCATGTGAAACAAAAAATAGAAAAAAGAATATGTTTGTTGTAAAATATTTAACGGTAAATGAATGTGCACTGATCATTGTAGGAATATGTTTATGGTTTGGTCGGTGACAAGAAGATGTAGAAGTTGCTAACGACAGAACTGGCAAGCTGGTCACTGATAAGGGTAAGTAACTCATGTTTAAGATTTTCACACTGTAAACCAATGTAAAATGTGATCAAGATTGCGGCATCACTTTTATTTATTTATTTGTTTATTTATTTATTTGTTTTAGAAATCTATGCAAATAGAAAAAATATTTGTTTTAGAAATCTATACTAGTAGAAAAATAATTTTTTTTCAGACATCCAACCTAACAGCACAAGTCTATACAAGGAAAAGGTAAAGGATCCCGTAACACGCCCATTGAGGAATATTGGGAATATGCTTTTACGCCCATATTATCTTGACCATCGGCACACTAGAGGTGATGTGGTCAGCATCACGCCGACCGCATTAAACTTCCAAGAGTTGCTCTGGGTCGACCAAGGTGCCGTTTGCGGTCTAAAAAATCCCACCTCAGCTGGGGATTGAACCATGGACTACCGTGCTAGGAAGCCAGTGCACTAACCACGGCTCCCCTATACAAGTAGAGAACATTTTTCTTTGACATCCAACCTAACAGCACAAGTCTATACAAGTAGAGAACATATTTCTGTTTAGAAATCCAACTTGTATACAAAGTCTATACAAGTAGAACAAATATTTTTTTTAGAAATCAAACCTAACAGCACAAGTCGATAAAAATAGAGAAAATTTTTTTTTACAAATCAAACCTAACAGCGCACGTCTATAACAGAAGAAAACTTTGGTTTTTTTTTAGAATCCAACCTAACAGCAACAAGTCTTTACAAGTAGAAACATATTTGTATTAGAAATCCAACCTAACAGCACAAGTTTATACAAGTAGAAAACATATTTTTTTTGGGTCAGTGCAGAAAGAGATGCCTAGTGGAAGATAGACAGAAAAGATCTGCAGTGTTATATGAACAGTTTTTTCACTAATAGCCAAAACAACGCAGCCCATTTTTGTATTTACATTTTAAATACTTCATCCGTTCATTCATTCATTCATTCATTTGCATGTTCATTCACTCATTATTTAATAATCTTGTAACTGCCATTATATCACATCCACCAATAACTTTCAACTACGCTGTCCAATCTTGACCGGAAGTTGACATTCCTTCTACGTCTCCTTCATTTCTGTCATATCTGCCACCTTTTCCTTTCTTTTACACTGCGGGGTTCCAACGGCCTGCTTGTACTGCTATTATCTGGTTTCTACGATGTCTGGTCTATTCAACACTAAGGTAGGTATTTGTCTGGCTGGACCTCTCATTCACTTCAAAATTAGTGATCTTGTCATACCAATGTAATCTTTATATTCCGCGAAAACATCTCATATTAAAAGCCGTGCATTAAGACAGTCATTGTCTTACTTATCCGTTGGATTTCTTTTCTTATCATTGCTATAAACCTCACAATCTTGTGAAAACTTTTCTTGCAATCTTATTGTAATTGGCGCTTCATCTTTGTTTATGAAGCAGCCAAGATATACGAGTATCTGTGACTTGCCATCTTGTAAATATATTTCTGCAAGTGTAATCTAGCTGTTGTCTGCCACATCTACATTTGTCTTTTGTATGTGTCTACTTTCACATTCACTTGCTGTGACTGTTTATCAAGTATTCTCATTACATTTGGTCACGCTCATCGGATAGAAAAGCCAGATAGTCAGCAAAATCTAGATCATCAAGTTGTGTGATCAGTCTACCAAATTCCATTTCTGTTGGCTGATGTCGCTGTTTTCACAATCAAGTCTGTAACCAATCAGAAGAAGTATAGCGATAGCAGGAGTCCCAGTTACACGTCAGTTATCCTTTCAAAGGGTTGTGTAAGTTATTGTTCTACATTTTATGTCTTAATATGTTGTAAAACAGGAACTACGAGCTGAAGAAAAGGCCTTAAGAAATTGTTTGTTGAGAGTCAAGGCCGTCATGATATGTGGAAGGAGAGTTGACAATAGGCAGTCTATACAAGAATTGGCTGTAGATGGTATTGTCAGCACACGACAACGTAATATGTTTGGAGGTGTTATATATTTAACAAATAAGAAAGAAAGACAATTAAATGCACTTACGGTCGCTGAAAAAATAATCTGGATGTGGGAGGCTAAATTTTAAAATCTGAACTCAATGGCATATCTTTAAGAAAATAATACCTGTAGGGGGCTGACCATATCTGATTCCCCAAAACTTGTAAATGACGGTTCCTGTGGCAAGAGCTCTGTAAAAACCTTTTAGTTGTTGGCCTGGGTTGAGGGAGATCACTATTGTATTGTTGCTGGGGCTGCTATCTGCGTCCACTTGACGTTCGTTCACGATGTCTGTCGAAGCGCGGCTTAGCATTAGAGTGAGCGCCAGACACACAGCAGACGTGAGTTTCACGTGATCCATGACAGTGAACTTCCTAGAAATTGCTGTTTGAAATATGTTTTGCTTCAACAAGTTTGAGCAGCCTGGCGTAAAGACTAGTCAGTAAATGATAGCGGCAGAACCAGTCTATAAATGTTAGCTCCGCAAACTGATTCCAATGACACTGAGAACACACAAGCTGGACTGTCAGATACGAGAGTCCCACAAAAATCGGGCAGACCTTGACTTATCTTTTACAAGCACTTTTAACAAATTAAAATCGGCAACGGTTTCCACAGGCGGATCCAAAAATAGGAGAATAAACGGGAACAATTGATGAATTCAGTTTGCCAATAAATGCAGAAAAACTAGCTCCAAACATACTTTACTTGGCAGAGAAATATTGTGAACAGGAAAATAGCATTCATTGTATGAGAGATACAAGTGTGTTGCCATTCCTTTTCCTTGCGCATTCTGTCTTAATAATACATTTTGTAACATATTCCATAAAACGGGACTCAATTTTTAATTGTGTGATATTTTTGTTGTAACTGTCTGTATCAAATGACATTGACATTCGATTGTGCTAGTTATTGTGTGAAATATTTGTTGTACCGTAACTGTCTGTATCAAATGACACTGACATTCTGTTGTGCTAGTTATTGTGTGAAATATATGTTTTAACTGTCTGTATTAAACTTTGACCTTGCGTGGACAAATAAATCATGTTTCATTCCGTATGGAGCACGGCGTCACTCCAGAAAATATCTGTTGTAACGGTCTGCATTCAACTTTGACCTTGTGTGGACAAACAAATTATGTTTCATTACGTATTGATTATGGCGTCTCCCCAGGACATATTTGTTGTTACGGTCTGTATTAAACTTTGACCTTGTGTGGACAAACAAATCATGTTTCATTCCGTATGGAGCACGGCGTCTCCCCAGGACACAAACATCCATGTCCTCTTGCATCAACCGTTTTTGTAGCAATTTATTTAACATGATGAAGAGGCTGCTAGCCACAAGCACAACCTTACATCAGTCAGCTCTTACGGTTTGTCCGAAGACGCAGTTGACATATTCTTTCTTTGTCGCGTCCGTGAACTGTACCGTGACCTGTAGTAGTTGTGTGTGGAGAATAGAATAGATCTGAATTCATTCTTTGTCGCGTCCGTGACCTGTACCGTGACCTGTAGTAGTTGTGTGTGGAGAATAGAATAGGTCTGATCATCTTAGAGGGTGTTGTAGTTTTACTTTTATCCAAAGACAATGTGTATAGGAGCCAATTAATGTAAGAAAAATCTCAAGGCAAAATGGCAACGGAGAGACACTATTGTACAACGATGATAAATCACAGTGTACAACGATGTTAAATCACAGTAGAGAACGTAAGACACCTTGTACAACAATGATAAAACGTAAGACAACATTGTACAACGATGTTAAATCACAGTAGAGAACGTTATACAACTTTGTACAACAATGATAAAACGTAAGACAACCTTGTACAACGATGTTAAATCACAGTAGAGAACGTAAGACACCTTGTACAACAATGATAAAACGTAAGACAACATTGTACAACGATGTTAAATCACAGTAGAGAACGTTATACAACTTTGTACAACAATGATAAAACGTAAGACAACCTTGTACAACGATGTTAAATCACAGTAGAGAACGTAAGACACCTTGTACAACAATGATAAAACGTAAGACAACATTGTACAACGATGTTAAATCACAGTAGAGAACGTTATACAACTTTCTACAACAATGATAAAACGTAAGACAACCTTGTACAACGATGTTAAATCACAGTAGAGAACGTAAGAAAACCTTGTACAACAATGATAAAACGTAAGACAACCTTGTACAACGATGTTAAATCACATTAGATAACCTTGTACAACGATGTTAAATCACAGTAAAGAACGAAGACAACATTGTACAACGATGTTAAATTCACAGCAGAGAACGTAAGACAACCTTGTACAACAATGATAAAACGAAAGACAACATTGAACAACGACGATAAAACGGAGTAGAGAATGTAAGACAACTTTGTACAACGATGATAAAACGTAGTAGAGAACGGAAGACAACAATGTACAATGGTTAAAAAACGTGAGACAACATTGTTCAACGATGGCAAAGCTCAGACGAAGAGTAGGAAATAATTTTTAAACGTTTAAGATCTAGGCAAGGCACATAAAATGCTAGGGGTCTGTTAAAGCCAAACGGAACTGACGAAGGGAGAGGGGAGAGGTGTGGCTGTATTCCCCTGAGGGAGATGAATGTATACCTTTCAGTCCGTAAGAAAAATGAGCCCTTGACGTGTGTCACGTGCAGGTAACCTAACCCAAAATGTGTGTTGTTGCTTGCAATGGTGGTATCTGTAACAATTTGGTTAACGTCATGACATCACTAGGTCATCTATTTAGATGTGATATAGCACCATACCAATTCGGGTCTCACAAAATTAAAGATACGAAAGCTGGCATGGATGGTGACACATTAACGACATGGTATGGCGACAAATCAAGGTTATATGATGCTGCTCAATATATTATTAAAGGCTTAGTTTCAGGCAAAAGAAGAAAGTTAAACATAAAATGAAATTGATAGACAACATAGAACCTTTGACAATTTTACCGGTCGTGGACAACTGTGACGATACGGTTGTGCGATCTCAAGTCCACTCCGGCAGGATTGCATTACAGTCCCGTGCGAGTGATATTTTCTTATTTTTCTCTCCCCTGTCATTATTATGTGGCATATTTTGTGCACCATTGTTTGCTCTGTATGCTGAATGTGGTAGGGGAAGGTCTCTAGCACTCCGCTCCCCTGCGGAGGTGTCGGCTAGGGGACTGTCTTTATCTTGTTTACCATCCCAGACGTGTTCACGTTCCGCCAGGTAATTAGACCTTATACGTTATCACATAAGCCGGCTGACCCTTTGAACGTGACCGTCCAGCATTTGATCCCGGCTGGCCGGTGACTATCCCTGTGTTTGCACGGGACGGGAGATGGTGAGGTAATCGCTTCCGATGTGCGTTCTGTATCGAGATTACAAATAGATCTGTTTGGATCCTCGGGGTTTGCAGACGTTGGCGTCGGGGCACTATCAGTGGACAACATGTATTTGTGGGGATGGCATGGGGTGCAGGCGGAGGTCTGGCGCAGCGATATGAAGAGGTCACGCGTGGATATTGGGTTTAATATTTCGAGACACTTGAGGGTATTATTTTAATTTGCGGCACGTGGTGTTTAGCGAGATTAGATTGGATTGGTTGATTTGAGATGCCGGAGTGTACAATGCATCTCATTGGATAATTGGACGGAAACACAACTGGAATCTGAACTGAGGATTGTTAGATATAATGTTGTGAAATAAAAGTCAGTACACACACTGCAGTGCAGACGTCGGACTGGCGACTCCTGAGGGCCAGAGGGAAGGGACAGACGTTGGACTTGGAGAATCCACAACTGTGGGTAACAGATCGAGTGTTGGGCAACTTGGGAATTTACATGTAGACCCGCATTGTTAATGCAAGACTGGAGACTTGGGAATTTGATCACAAGTCATGGAGGAATTGGACAAAGGTTTTCCCAGGCAAGTGGTTTTGCGGAACACCCACCGTCAGAGGAATTAACTCTGGTTTCCAGACCTAAGTAATTTCGAGGCATCTAGTGCAGAGTTGTGTCCAGTCTGGATTTGTGCAGGGAGATTGTGTATTCCCAGAGTATTGTGGTGGGTGGGCAATTTGTTTACTGGTGTGGATTTTGCGGGTTTCTTGCTGGGTGGTTGTGTGTGAGGCAGGTGGCCTCAACATGTGAAGACAGTGTATGCATGGGCCTTTGCTGCGGGAGCTGGTGATTGTTTCTGGCTGGTCGTGCGGAGGCCCGACGGCGGAGGTGGCCCCTAGGCTCCGACTGGGGCAGTGGTGGGTGATGATTGCATCATGTGTGCCTCAGGTGAGGCATATCATTTTTGAGATGTATGTGGCTCGTTGGTGTTGGTTCGGGCACAGATCGTATTCTAACTGTCCAGACACATTTTGCCCGTTGGTCCTCAGAGTGTGTAGCGAGGGGATATATATATATATAATGATGATGATAATATCCTGGACAAATAGATGTATCAGATGATCCCAGGATGGTGCTAGATAAGATACTGATCTTACAAGAAATATCCCATTCTCTGAAAAGAGTAATGGTGTATCGACATCAAAGGTATAGTCAAGCTGTATAGGTTCCTAGATGAGATGGTAATGTACTATCACAGGTTCCTACGGTGCCCCTTTCCAGACTAACCTTAGACTATGCCTCTGCTAGGGGTACTTAACTAACCAACAAGAATTAAGAACCCAACTTAAATAATTCAATAAATACTGTTGGTAAAATTTATAATTTATTTATGTACATAATATTTCTTTGTTCTGTTGGCTAATTTTCAAATAAACTCAAATTGATTCTATATATATATATATATATATATATATATATATATATATATATATATATATATATATATATATATATATATATATATATATATATATATATATATATATATATATATATATATATATATATATATATATATATATATATATATATATATATATATATATATATATATATATATATATATATATATATATAGAATCAATTTGAGTTTATTTGAAAATTATATATATATATATAACCCACGTAGTATCGCTCACTGACTCTCTATCCATCAGGAGGTAAGATGAGACAGATAAGACAAGATGTTGTTACTCATGAGAATCATAGCAAGTCAAAAATAACATAATTCATTTAATTAATAGCACACTATTCCAGTAACTCTCTGGTTACAGTTTGTTCATGATTCGCTCTCTTACAACCAGATGGCCTTGTGGAAAGAGTTATAATATAACTCAATTTGTACGGTAAAATAATTTCTTTCATTCTTTCCATCTTTCCAATAAGGTTGTCGATTCCAACAAGCTTGACATCTTCAAAATACTTTCCTAAAACTAACATCACAATCTACACGTCCATCGGCTTACTTTTCACAATTAAATTGAGCTAACTGTCACAGCGTTATTTCGCAGTGCATTTACTGTCTTGTGTTCGTAGAAAAGCCAGTCGGGAGAGGCCGAGGTTAGCCGAACTGGTGGGTCATGTGACTACCGGAAGTCGGGAAAAAAGGCGCAACATTAGTCAGTGAGAAGTGAGTCTGTTGTCTGGGAAGGACGTTGTTCCCTTATGCCAGCGACATCGCTGTGTGGTCTATATTGTAGACTGTAAACTGAGTGCTTGCCATGTTTTCGGACCTTGGTGATAATTACATTGTTAAAAAAAGAGCAGTGAAGGGTCTAGATCGTATTGTCTAAAGACCGTAGTTTGATAAGATGCCGATGACTTGGAGTGTGTCATTGTCATAGTTTTGCCGCTCGGGTGAGCGATATTTATAGCAGCCATTCGGGGTATAGTTTGTACGAGTACCTTCGTGTATGGAAGTGATAGTTTAAGCTGCTAAGGCAGGTTTACATTGGTTTTCTCATTATTGTATTTGATGCGTTTGATGCCGTGTGAGGCCTTATTGTGTGTTTATATTTATTAAAGGGAAGTACCCGTTGAAGGTGTTACTACTTTTGTCAGCCATTGTTGTGTGGTCATACCCTTAGGAGGGCGAGCCTATATTTGTTATTATAAACCCACACAGCAGCGGTGTAACCCGTGAAGTCTTCTCCATGATAAATGGTTCCTGACACTAACACATTGTTTGAATTCCTTCCAAGAATTACACAGTGATTTCACACACACTTGTCCACTTCTATAAGCTACATATTAATAACATAATTATATATACATATGTAATTACATTCTTTCTTATCCTCATATACATGCAGACCGGCTTTTAAAGGCTATACAGATTGTGTTACCCTGCAGAAGGCAATGGAGTCTGGTAGTAGACGATTTCGCTCGTGTATAAAGTTTGAATTGTGTGGCAAGTGTTTTACTATCGGTACCTTCCGCCTTTTATAGGTCAAGGTTTCCCGTACGAGAAAGCATCAAGGCCAAAGTGTTTTGTAGACTAGAGAAAGTGAAAATCTTAGGCGTTCTGTGCTAATATGAAAAACCTGAAATCGTTCTAGTTTCTTTATCTCTGAACGCATTTCCTTCATACAAAGCTATTATTATTCTTAGGGCTAAGCTATATATATTGCAGTATCTCTCTTATGTCTAGATTAATCCAACTTTTCACTGGAGCAGCCTAAACATGGCAAAGCACAACATGGTTCATGCTTCGATGCCTTAAATACACATTTTCTCCGGTTCTACACCACTTCCAGTGACATTATAGATATCTTCCAATAGCTAATGATCCCTATTATCGAATTATGTTCCTCGTCATTGATATATTCCGTTCATCTCTGCACATTGCCTTTCAAAAAATTGTCAACATCTACACTTTCTCGTCTTCCTACTAAAAGGCCTTACAAAATATTAGCATTCCATGTACCGAGCTGCGGTTTTGATTGGTTGTTTGACTTGTCGGAATTTCTGTACGGTGTAATGTTTTGAATGATAGCCGAGATAGGATTCAGACTCATCACAGAGTGATATAGGTGAATTTTGGCCATCTTCTCGGTGTTGCGTTATGTGTGCTCGAAAGTTCTTCTGAGGGTTTGGCATTGGTGGACGGACAGAGGGAGCGTGAGCCTGTTGGACTGCTCCAGACGAATGTACTTGACGGAAATCATTTGTTTTTCTGGATTTCGTGGTTGCAGGCCATCGGACGAGTTGTGGTACTGGCGCCGCTAGTGTGAGAGAGGAGCATCCACCCTGGCCGCCTGCAGGGGAGGAGAGTGTGGAGAGGGCTTTCGTCATCGCAGAGTTGATGAGCCACGGCTGGGGGGCTCAGCTGGAGTTGAGTTTCTTGTGGAATGGGCGAGGGCAAAGGACTTTTGATAAATTCCCACCTACGTCTCCGTGACGAAAACTTGTATTTAAATTTCACCAATCTTTCCATATTTATTTTAACTGTTAAAGACTAATTCGTTATTAAAATTGTTACATGTTGTTTTAAAACTAAACAATCATAGTCGATTCAGTTTTTATATGTATGAAAGCAAACCTATGAGCCAAATATTATATATATATATATATATATATATATATATATGTGTATATATATATATATATATATATATATATATATATATATATATATATATATATATATATATATATATATATATATATATATATATATATACCCCTAGACATATATTTACCTCTAAACAGAGCTATTACTTATACGAGGAATTTCGTTGGATTACACCAACTTGGGCTTGAACGGGCTAAACCATTGCTTAAATCCTTCACAAAAGGCGACGGACCAGATATAATGCGTTAACAATTGTTCAGCCCAATGCAACATTGTTCGTGACTTCTGCAAATATCCCTTAAGGTAGACGTGTCTTTAACCTTCAATCTGCATCTCTGCCAAGAGTAATCTTGCGCGCATGTAGATACCTTGGAAGCCAGTATTAGATACTCTTGAGTTTTGGTCGCGGTTGGACCACTGCTGCAAAGCAGGTGAGGCAATCCGTGACAATTGTGGTCTCGTCGTGGGATTGAACTCGGACACGCCATTGTTATAAAACAATTGGGCGACTCGAGCCGGGATTATTGAACTCGGACACGTCATTAGTGATAAATCACAATTGCGGACCTCGTCTTTATTAAGACCTCTACACCTGACGGTAGAAGGGGAACGACTAAGTAAGTAAGTTAGTCTTTATTAAGTAACTTGATGGTAAATTTCCCTAGAATACTGACAGAAATTTTAGATTTACTGAAAGAGTATTGTTAGTTATTAGTTTAGATAGATCTGCTCATACGTTTTGTATAAATAAATAAATAAGGTGAAATATTGTAAAGAGTAAAGTTAATAATTGTTAAAGTCAAAAACTTCTCTAAAATTAATTGGAAGAGGAAAAAATTGTCCGTTGCTGAAGCCTAATTTCTGTTTGTTGTCGGTGTAGTGCATTTGATAATTTTAGTCAGCTAGTATTTTAACTTAGAGCGGCTAGTTTTATTTTAGACAAGTAGCAATTGCAATTTTCGTGCCGCCTGTAAACAATCTCCTTGCACACCATGGCCGAACAACACAACCTATACACTTTTTAGCTAAGCATGGCTAAAGAGATGGGTTTATCGGGCAAAGGTTTAGTCGACTGTGGAAAAATGTGTGGAGAAAGATCGGGAGAAAGCAGAGAAGGCCGCTGAAAGGGAAGATAGAAAATTGGCGAGGGAGCACAAAAAAGCCAAAGCAGAACAGGAAGCAGCGGGGAATGAACAGGAACGGGGATTTGCTAAGGAAAAGGAACAGGCTGACAGATTAAAGGCCGAAAAGGAGGCCGAAAGAGCAGAAAGGAAGGAACAGGCCGACAGAGCTCACGCACTTAGACTTAAAGAACTAGAGATTGAAAGAAGAAGAATCGAATGTAGCTAGCTGTTAAGTCATGTTTTATTAAGGGGAGTTAAGTGTAGAAGATTTGTATGTACGGGTTGGATTTTTGTATACTCTTGTAAGCACGCTTTAGTGATGAGATGATTTTTTAGTTGAGGGCTGTATGCTCGGTAATTTTTGTACACAGCTCAACTGAGTGGCTGTTAGTTTGTTTTAAAAATATGATAAGGAATCTGGTCGAAGGTTCTATGAAATAGTTTGAGGGGGGAAAGACGGTTGAGATCAGCTCACATCGTAAGCTGCGAGTTCGCGCTTCGCCAAATTTTACTGAGCTGTGTTTTGCAGCGGATATTTCGTGACAATACGTTTGCTGGCAGAGCTGGGGAATGGCTGAGATTCATTCCGCTAGTGTGTACCAGAATATATTATGTTGATATTGATTCTCAGCCTGGATATTATGGCTTATTCATATACTGTCAATACAAGTAGAGATTGAAATATATTATGTTGATATTGATTCTCAGCCTGGATATTATGGCTTATTCATATACTGTCAATACAAGTAGAGATTGAGATACATTACGTCCATATTGATTCTAAGCCTTGGATATTATAAGGAACCCGTTAAACGCCCATTGAGGCATATTGGGAATATGGTGTTAGGCCCATATTATCTTGACCGTCGGCACACTAGGGGTGATGTGGTCGGCATCACGCCGGCCGCCTTAACCTTCCCAGAAGTTGCTCTGGTACCCATTTGGGGCTGGGTCGACCCAGGAGCCGTTTGTGGCCTAAAAAATTCCCGCCTTATCTGGGGATCGAACCATAGACCACTGCGCTAGGAAGCCAGTGCACTAACCACTATGCTACCGCGGCTCCTTCTTGGATATTATGGCTTACCAATATTCCAGGATATAATTTTGTGAAAAGGAATATTTGATAATTCCAGAATATGGAGAGTTGCTGATATGGATATTTATTTTCATGGATATGTTATAACTGATGCTGTATGAGGATATGGTGAACTGTTGATGCTTTATGATTTGTCGTGAACTGTAACCTGATGTGAAGTGTCGTCCTATGTTACCATGATGTTTACGTGACTGTGGCGTAATAAACTATTTAAACGTTACCAGTCGTTTCAACGTTCCCTGACTATTATGTTTACTGTGGTGTGTGATTGCAGTACATCTAGGTATGCCAGAACCCCTTAACATTCGCATATTTTGACTTCCTACATATTCACACACACGTCAGCCATATGTAAGCCCGACCACTAGTTGCTTGCCTTCATCAGCGAAGGATATTAACATTGTCGTTCCACGCCACTCACATAGTGGTAACACTAGCACTAATGGGTCGGGGAGCTCTCAAGGTAGTGACCGATCGTGGACAACATAGAACATTGGACAGATTCACCGGTCGTGGACAACATAGAACATTTGACAGATTCACCGGTCGTGGACAACATAGAACATTTGGCACATTCCCTGGTCGTGGACAACATAGAACATTTGACAGATTTGCCAGCGTGGACAAACAGTCGATACACACAGGTGGTGACTAATTGTCAACCGTTGATCATCTGGTAGCTCCCAGTGACTGATACTAAATGACTAGTCAAGTCAAGCGTTGATCATCTGGTACCGCTCCAACGACTGATATTAAATGACTAGGCAAGTCAAGTGTTGATCATCTGGTCGCGCCCCAATTACTGATATTAAATAACAAGTCAAGTCAATCGTTTATCATCTGGTTGTGCCCCAATGACCGATATTAAATGACTAGTCAATTCGAGCATTTATTATCTGGCAGTGCCCCAATGACCGATGTTAAATGAATAGTCAAGTCAAGTGTTCATCAGCTGGTAGTGCACTAATGACTGATGTTATATAAATGGTCAAGTCACGCGTTCGTTCATCATCTGACAGTGTCCTAATGACCGGATGTTAAACGACGTGTCAAGTCTAGCGTTCATCATCTGGTAGGATCATAGTGGCTGATGTTATATGACTGATCAGGTTAAGCGTTCATCATCTGATAATGCCCTAATGACTGATGTTATATGATTGATCAAGTTAAATGTTCATCGTATGATAGTGCCCCAATGACTGATGTTATATGATTGATCAAGTCGAGCGTTCATCATATGATAGTGCCCAATGACTGATGTTATATGATTGATCAAGTCGAGCGTTCATCATATGATAGTGCCCCAATGCCTGATGTTATATGATTGATCAAGTTAAATGTTCATCATATGATAGTGCCCCAATGACTGATGTTATATGATTAATCAAGTCGAGCGTTCATCATATGATAGTGCCCCAATGACTGATGTTATATGATTGATCAAGTTAAATGTTCATCATATGATAGTGCCCCAATGACTGATGTTATATGATTAATCAAGTCGAGCGTTCATCATATGATAGTGCCCCAATGACTGATGTTATATGATTGATCAAGTTAAATGTTCATCATATGATAGTGCAACGATGACAAATCACGTCGAGCGTTCATCACTTGATAATGCCCCAATGGCTGATGTTAAATGACTGGTCAAATCAAGCGTTCATCATCTGCAATACTTAAATGAAAGAGGTTATGAGACAGATCACCTCCTGTACGTATCATGTTTGATGACACAAGTGACGGACGTTATGAGACAAATCACCTTCTGCACTTATCATCTGTGATGACACACGTGACCAATGTTACGGGACCAGTCAAGGCAAGTCCACCTAAAATCTATTAATAGCCACCTGCTCCGACATTCTAGAAGAGAACTGGTCCTTGCTTTCTTTTCTCTGCAGTATCTCTCCCCCTCCCCCCCCCCCCCCCGCGCCCCACCCCCCCCCCCCCCCCCTCAACAAACAAGGTTTAGAGTCAGGAGCAATAACTCCTGGAGTCAGTCATAACCGTTAGTCCAAAAGCATATTTCTCCATTCAGTTTTCTCAAAGCCAGCATTTGACGCGGAGATGACGTATAGTCTGATTTGATGTGCAGCGATTATGTCAAGAATTTACATCACAACAGAGTATTATTTAAATTATGTTAATGATTAGATTTAAGAAAAATAGACTTTATAATATCGCTTAGATCATCGAGTTTTGTCCAGTTTTGTCCGGTGCTAACAGATAAGATAACCAAGTTAATTACTGACACAACTTTCTTTTTTTTTTTTTTTTTTTTGTAACGAAAGGCATGATTCTGTTCAGGGCCGGATTTTCCATTAATTACACCAAGCTCAAACTTAATGCCCCAGCACACAAGGGGTATCAACAAATTTAGATTATTTGTTTGTGATAATCTTTATACTCTGATACTCGGCGAGGAGCACAGGCAATGGCAACACGCACAATTATCGAATCATATCAAACGACTGAAGATTTTGATTTTTTAAAATGAAATTTTACAACATTTTCCCCACACAAGTAAATCTCCCATTGAAGAACATTAGCATTTAAGACACGAGCAGATCTCAACCAATCAGCAGCAGACACAACTTGCATGCACCGAGCTATGCGATCTAATGAATTTTAGACACGGGCACGTCTCAACCAATCATTAGCAGAAACCCTTTGCACGCACTGAGGCATGAGTTCTAATGACTTTAAGACATGCGCAGGTCTCAACCAATCATAGCAGACACCACTTGCACAGACCGAGGCATACGTTTTAATGACTTTAAGACACGCGCAGGTCTCAACCAATCATAGCAGACACCCTTTGCACTCACTGAGGCATGAGTTCTAATGACTTTAAGACACGCGCAGGTCTCAACCAATCATTAGCAGACACCACTTGCACGCACTGAGGCATGAGTTCTACTGAAATTAAAGACCTGTAAGAAAATATCGTACCTGATATTGACTTTAAAGAAGCTAAATGGACATAAAAGTGATAAATAAAAAAGAAACTGATGGAAAAGAGGCAGCAAAAAGTTTTAAATCATAGACAAGTTTTGAATATCTACTTTCAA
Organism: Oreohelix idahoensis; assembly: GCA_024509875.1. Lineage (NCBI taxonomy): Eukaryota > Metazoa > Mollusca > Gastropoda > Stylommatophora > Oreohelicidae > Oreohelix > Oreohelix idahoensis. The sequence goes on from JAMPIV010018293.1 coordinate 57,358, forward strand.
TGTTACACGAGTAATTATTACACTCAAAGCATATATGGAAAGAAGAACCGGAGTGTGCAAACAAGTGCCAAGTAAATTTGCCTGTTTAACCAAATACAAAAGTGTCGGATGAACACTATTTGCAATATTCCAAATACCTAGTTGAATCTGGTTCTATATCTGTAATTATAAAGTGTTATATAGAACCAATCATGACATACGGGAGTGAGTCATGGCCAATAGTAAACAAATAGGGAAAATACTAGAAGCCACAGAGATGTTGTTGTACAGAAGAATGTTACAAATACCATAGACAGCCAAAAAGAGTAGTGAGTGTCGTAAATTTTGATAGGTATTTAAGATATATTCTGGTCCCGTCTGAATAGAACTGAAAAAGTGGTAACTCAGTGATAGATAAGGTAAAGAAATAGATTTCACGAGTGAACAGTTTAAGGGTAGAATCTGTCACTGGATTGAGAAGACACTCTAGTCCAGCCTATCTTTACGACTGTACGTTTTTTATCAGACACTTCTACTCTCTGTACATTTAACATATACGTTTAACCACTCACCCACACACACAGTTAAGTGACGACAACAAGACGCACAAACGTGAACCTATAGTAATTGGAGTATAGATATGGGCGGAGTTGACCAACACAAGTAATTAAGTTTTGTTAAGTTTATTATCATATAAACTCCTCACATCATCCAAACATATATATATCAATGAAAAATCATAGGTACATAATTTTTTAAAAATAAACCCGTAAGTGATATCTCCTCTGTTGAGAAAAGATCCCACAAGAAGTTAATAACCCCAAAAGTCAAAAGGTTAACGCTAGGGTATAGGAATAGACGATAAAGTAAAGAACAGAGTTCCTAATTAATCTATCCTGTAAAATAACAGTATTAGCGAACAAAAAAAGAAGTGGGTACAATGATTATACAAATAAAAAATTATTCACTCCTCTTCCTCGCACTCTGTCAATCTGTGGCCACATTCAATCTCGCTTACCTACTAGTTGTTTAACAACATCTTGAATATATCATCATGGTATATGTAACAGAATCCAGTGTTGTGTTTCGCCGAAGTGAGCCCCAGTTCCCCCTCGAATAATTAATCCTCCTAATTGGGGAACGCTTACTTTGGTGGTGATTATTGGATATAAAACTGTCACGTCAGATAGTTCAGGTAGCAATAAAAATACCAAGATCTAGTGTTCACAGTAGACAGTAGTTAGTACTTCCAATAGTTAAATGAAATGTCTGGTGGGTAAATCTTTCTGAATAAATCGAATTGACAACACAATGTCAGTAGTCGGGAACAATGTTATGGTTAGTTATTTCCCCACTGCGGGCTGAAGAAATTAAAAATGAAAAAGAAATCTGGGTATTATGTCTTTCCAGTTATAATTAATTCTTAGTGTCTATAAGTTTGGACTCTCTCTCTGGATGAAACAAGAGGACCGCACAGGTCAACATCGAAGACTCAGATTTGTTACTCGTTGTATTTAGACTTAGACTCAGACTCAGATCTATGCTCAGATCTAGGCTCAGGATCAGACTCAGGCCGCTGGCAGGCTGGTTTGTGATCAGTACTAGATTTAAGAGAAAACAAAACACTTAATCACAAGATCAATAACCTATCCTATCACGCGCACAATATCAGTGTTAATTTTAATTATGACTACTCTACAAATATTGCTTGCCATTACAATATTTACAATATGTGGGTACCGAGTATAAATACGGAAAAACTGTGATATCACTAACAGGTGCTAGAAATCGCGCCTACGGCCATATCAGGGAAATCAAGAAACTTCGTTCCCGAGATAAAGAATTTTTACGGTCCCTCTGTTCGACCTTGCCAATCGACAACAAAGGCTTCTGATCTCAGCGATAGTCTCCCTGTATGTACAACATCACGGGATTTGTTTCCCCTTTGTAGAGAACTTCAAAGCTTGTTTACCTTCCACGTCTTGTGGGCACGTACCATCTCCCAGTCATCGTAATACTGACCGTTGCGCTGGCGTGAGAACTGCTGTTAGACAAGCGTTGTACGCTCAACTGAATGATTGACAGTTTCAATGTATGTAAACAAACCGCAAGCTCGTGAAAGCAGAAAAAAAATAGGCGTGGCTAAATATGAGTCAAGACAGTCGATTTGCGCGGGTTTTACGTAGCAAAAATTATGCCGCTGGAGGGGGAAGCAAAGGTGTACAGAAAAGAAGCGATATTTGCATATACATGTCACAGTGAGGATGTCACGACAGACGTCAAGAAAACTGTTTTTTTTTTTCAAGTTTGGGGGGAAACCGTCCATTTTCTTTGGACATGTTATGAGAAGAAGAAAGCTGGAATATATCGTGACAACAAGTTAGACTGAAGGAAAGAAGTCATGGACAAGGAGAGCAAATACTGGACAGTTTGACATCACGCCATGGACACAAGTCAACAACTGAATTGATAAATAGTACTCGAAACAGCAAGTTGTGGAGAGACATGGTGTCCTACGCCACTGGCCATGGTACTTCAAGAAGTTGAATCTGTGACAAGACTGGTGGGGAGGCAATCTGTGACAGACTGGTGGGGAGGCAATCTGTGAAAGACTGGTGCATTAATCTTTCTGGAGATCTAGGGTAATCTCAGTGTTATAAACGTGCAAATCATAAACATTTAGGAATAAAAGAATTTCAGACAGATTGGTCTTCATGACATCATCGTGATCGACAGAATTCAAAGCTTGTTTCCAAATTTAGAGACAGCTGTACGTATTTTACAACGCTGTGTCAGGACAGACTCAATAGTTCTACTTTGTACTGAAGTGCAAATGTTTCCTCGAATAATTTGTTGATTACTTATTCATGAACTTCACGATCAAACAACCAAGAAAGATGCTATTTTAAATCAAAAGATTTAATATAATTGTTATATCAATGCAAAAATGTCCTGTGTTTTAGTGGTCACATTTAATTGGGTTAAGGGAGCAGGCAAAATAATACTGTCAGTGGTTAGGGTCAGACAGCGCCTTAATCTGGCCCTGGTCGTATTTATTACAGAATATTCGTGTTTTGCTGTATTAAAGTTTCATAAATCTATTAGTGCTGAGCGTTGTGTGGGTTGACAGTAGGGAGGGGAGAGTAAGATGAACTGCAGCCAAGGTCTGCCTTGACCATCAGCGGGAGGAGAAGGGCAGGATGATTACCTGTATTAATTGTCTTTGTTTATTGTTGTGCTGTGTTGTGATGTTTGACGATTTCTTAGCAAAATGTTGTGAGGTTTTGTTTATGTTTTCATAACAACATACGTCGGCTTTCTCCGGCAATCACTGAGCCGTAGGCCGGACTTCGCCTTCTGTGGAGTCTTTGCCTTCAGTGGAAAGTCGCTCCAGTCAACGACCCATTTACAGCTGGGTTGCACGTAGATATAGCGTGCCCAGTTCATCACTGTTGCGCACATATTTTTTTCCCGGGGGGGGGGGGGGGGGTGGTAATCTGTTGCGCACATATTCTTTTGTATGGAATTATGCGACGCACGGATTACTGTAGGTAGGTAGGCATACAAATGTATTGTATGACTATTTGATATGAACAGTATTTATTTTGAAATGCTCTCATGGTCAAAGTTATATCACCCATGATTAATTCATACTTTTGTTTGGATGGGTGATCTCTCTTGAATATCGATTTGGCGGATGGATCTAGACTCCGTTGATCTATTCTTTGTTCGGACAGAAAACAGATTATTCTTGCTTAGGTTTATGCAGGGATGTTTATGGTCCGAGTCTATGTTTACTCAGTGTCTGTTGGAGACGATTCGGTCTTATATCGGGTTATCTTTGTATGTCTATGTCGGACTATTTTCCTTGTACTGTATTTTGGGGTCAGGTGCTTTTTGGCGCATGAAGATACGTTAGGGAGTTCTTCGGTGATGTAGAAGCCTATGGCGGGAAGTCATGTCTTAGACCTGCCCAAAGTTTGTGATCTCTTTTTGATTATGGGAACGAAGATATTTTCTTCTGGGATGGTTAAATCCATGAGTTCCCTAGTGTTCATTCCATAACGCGAGGAGAAGAGCGTTTCTGTGTTTGCTAGTTGTTTTTTTCCTATGCCAAGGTAAATAACTGTTTACCGAACTTTTTCCATTCCTAGGCCTAATATGGGCAGACAGCTACATGAATTGAACCATGTCAGTATGTCGGAACGACATGTTATCTAGCAGCACTGATTATGTATATATGCAGCAACTATGAGGAAAGAATATGCTGAATGTTATAGAAACAGTTATGTTCATGAACTGCATCTTTATTGAAGCTTCATTGTGCATCATTATCATGAGCGAGGCTCACAAGACTAGAAGCCATTTTGGAATGCTATTTATTGTTGATCATTTACCAGAGAACAGGGACGCTCTTATTATCAGGTGATGATAAAGAGATCATACTTATGAAAGGAAAACCTACTATTGGTAGTTTAATGGTTTCTCAGGAAATATTGGCTGAACTGTATTTAACGGAATCTTCGCTAGAGTGCAAGTTACGTTTATGCTAAAGAGGTTCGGTCTAGGAATCAGGTTGGAACCTTGTATATTAACTGACATGATCAGTCAGTAAGGCCTGATGAATATTTATATAAGATATGGAACTCTGAATGCTTGTATACTGATGTTCCATTGTGATTTTTCCTCAACATGAATGCCAAATTATTATTGTACACCGTGGATCAACAATGTGCTATTGATGTCGACCTGTGTTCCTGTAACTGTACCCGTTCTGTCCAAGTGTGTGCGTCAAATTAAACTATTGAAACGTCCACAGTAGTCTGCATCAGTAACTTCTAGATATGCATGAATGAGTGTTTGAACCTTCAGTCAACTCCACAGAACAGTCTACACATTCGCGTATTGACATTTATTGTAACACTCATTGTCAACAATGCATTCTTGTCGGGGTCTCATTGTGTTCCAGGACAAGGTGACCTGTATACCTGACACTGTGCCCGGTTATTAGAGTTGACCAGTTACACCAATACACCTTTACAACGTGCTCTGATATATACACAGTTACGATGAAGGAGAAACCAGCGTTATCAATGTGGTGGCCAGTATGGGGAAGTATCTGAAGAGCGCGAGATCAACGCGATACGCGATTGCTCTTCAGCCTTTTCATTTTTCGGTGCGAGCTATCCGTGGTTCAGAAAATGTGATGGCAGACATTTTGTCTAGATGCCCACATGATTCCACCTAGCTGTTAGATCCTCAGATTTCTAACAGGTTTAACTCTACTACAGTTTTTTTTCTCTCTATATTAAAATATGTACACATATGTAATGTATGATATATTGATTGTATCACTACTTAGCAGTTCATTGATGTATATTCACCGCCGGGTTTTTAATGTTTTCTTCTTTGGTAATTATGAACTTAAGATATCTAATATGAAATTATTGGATAAACTATTGTATAAATTGTGGCATTGTCAGTAGTGTAGTAGGCGTTGGTGACACCTCTCTGGAAATATTTATACTTAGAGAAATACTTTCTCTGAGATCTTGAGATATATTCTCACTTGTCGTTTCATATGACGACTTAGCATCACATTAGGCGTTATATTTGTTTGGAATGCATATCATCTGCGCATTGTTATTCGTGCGTTGTGAGCCAATTGTATGTTGCTCTTAGATGTATTTTAAAAAAAACGTCACAAATGGTGTCAAACAGGGTTGTGTGCTCGCCCCGACACTATTCAGTATGATATTTGCTGCCATGCTGTCTAACGTTACGCATGACAGTAGCGACGGCATACACATCAGATACAGGACAGATGGGAATCTGTTCAATTTGAGACGATTACAGTCCTTTACGAAGGTGAATGAAACAATGATCTCTGACCTCGTCTTTGCGGACGACTGTGCCCTCAACACCTGCACAGAACTGGACATGCAGAACAATATGAGGAGGCTTTCTGTAGCGTGTGATGACTTTGGCCTTACCATCAATACGAAGAAATCTGAAGTAATGTTGCAACCTGCTCCTGGGAAACCTTACTGTGAACCAAATATCACAGTAAAGAACCAACGTCTCCAAGTGGTGGACAGCTTCACTTATCTAGGCAGTACCCTTACCAAAGATGCGAATATCGACTACGAGGTCAACAACAGAATTGCAAAGGCAAGAGCAGCTTTCGGAAGACTAAGAGTAAATGTCTGGGATCGACAAGGAATTAGTGCAGCCACCAAGATAAAAGTATATCACGCAATAGTACTCACTACCCTCCTGTATGCCTGTGAAACATGGACAGTGTATAGCAGACATGCCAAGAAGCTTAATCATTTCCACATGAGCTGTCTTCGCAGGATCCTCAGGATCAAGTGGCATGATAGAGTATCTAATTCTGAGGTCCTCAACAGAGCACATATCTCAAGCATCTACACATTGCTGCAGAGGGCCCAAACTAGATGGGCCGCACATGTTGTTTGCATGCCCGAAAAACGCATCCCAAAGCAGTTGATGTACAGCGAACTCTCCACGGGTAAGCGAACAGCAGGGGGACAAAAGAAACGCTTTAAAGACACACTGAAAGCATCGTTAAGCAGCTTCAAAATTGATGTCTCCTCCTGGGAGACTATCGCACAGGATCGGTGTGCCTGGCGGACAAACATTACTCAAGGTGCTCGCATTGCAGAACAGAATTTAGCTGATAAGGCAGAAGGCAAGCGTGCTGCAAGAAAGGCCAGAATGCACAGCAACACTACTATCGACTCTAACCATGTGTGCCCCGTATGTGGCAGGGCCTGTAGGGCCAAAATAGGATTAATTAGTCACATGAGATCACGGCACAGATGTGTCACAATTAAAGTCTGAAACTGTTGCCATCTTCGCTTGCGATGGGCAACTATTATTTTTTTTTAAAAATGTTCCATTTTTTTCCCCGGGGGGTGTGGTAATCTGTTGCGCACATATTCTTTTGTATGGAATTATGCGACGCACGGATTACTGTAGGTAGGTAGGCATACAAATGTATTGTATGACTATTTGATATGAACAGTATTTATTTTGAAATGCTCTCATGGTCAAAGTTATATCACCCATGATTAATTCATACTTTTTTTGTACTGGTGATCTCTCTTGAATATCGATTTGGCGGATGGATCTAGACTCCGTTGATCTATTCTTTGTTCGGACAGAAAACAGATTATTCTTGCTTAGGTTTATGCAGGGATGTTTATGGTCCGAGTCTATGTTTACTCAGTGTCTGTTGGAGACGATTCGGTCTTATATCGGGTTATCTTTGTATGTCTATGTCGGACTATTTTCCTTGTACTGTATTTTGGGGTTAGGTCCTTTTAGGCGCATGAAGATACGTTAGGGAGTTCTTCGGTGATGTAGAAGCCTATGGCGGGAAATCATGTCTTAGACCTGCCCAAAGTTTGTGATCTCTTTTTGATTATGGGAACGAAGATATTTTCTTCTGGGATGGTTAAATCCATGAGTTCCCTAGTGTTCATTCCATAACGCGAAGAAAAGAGCGTTTCTGTGTTTGCTAGTTGTTTTTTTCCTATGCCAAGGTAAAGAACTATTTACCGAACTTTTTCCATTCCTAGGCCTAATATGGGCAGACAGCTACATGAATTGAACCATGTCAGTATGTCGGAACGACATGTTATCTAGCAGCACTGATTATGTATATATGCAGCAACTATGAGGAAAGAATATGCTGAATGTTATAGAAACAGTTATGTTCATGAACTGAATCTTTATGAAGCTTCATTGTGCATCATTATCGTGAGCGAGGCTCACAAGACTAGAAGCCATTTTGGAATGCTATTTATTGTTGATCATTTACCAGAGAACAGGGGCGCCCTTATTATCAGGTGATGATAAAGAGATCATACTTATGAAAGGAAAACCTACTATTGGTAGTTTAATGGTTTCTCAGGAAATATTGGCTGAACTGTATTTAACGGAATCTTCGCTAGAGTGCAAGTTACGTTTATGCTAAAGAGGTTCGGTCTAGGAATCAGGATGGAACCTTGTATATTAACTGACATGATGAGTCAGTAAGGCCTGATGAATATTTATATAAGATATGTAACTCTGAATGCTTGTATACTGATGTTCCATTGTGATTTTTCCTCAACATGAATGCCAATTTATTATTGTACACCGTGGATCAACAATGTGCTATTGATGTCGACCTGTGTTCCTGTAACTGTACCCGTTCTGTCCAAGTGTGTGCGTCAAATTAAACTATTGAAACGTCCACAGTAGTCTGCATCAGTAACTTCTAGATATGCATGAATGAGTGTTTGAACCTTCAGTCAACTCCACAGAACAGTCTACACATTCGCGTATTGACATTTATTGTAACACTCATTGTCAACAATGCATTCTTGTCGGGGTCTCATTGTGTTCCAGGACAAGGTGACCTGTATACCTGACACTGTGCCCGGTTATTAGAGTTGACCAGTTACACCAATACACCTTTACAACGTGCTCTGATATATACACAGTTACGATGAAGGAGAAACCAGCGTTATCAATCACCCTATTACAGGTCATCGGTGTTTTTCTCCCGTGATTGGGAAATAGCATTTCTTCGGAAAATAAATTAGCAAGAGGTGCGCACTGCTCCTGTAGCTTCCGGGTTCATAAAGCCACCTCGTTCTTTCTTGTTTGAGGGCTGCAACAAAGCAGTGGGCCCAATCCAGATTTGGATTCGTTTTCAGCATATACATTTTTTGAGTGTTTCTCACCACAACTGCCAGATTTACAGCTTTACAGCTGGGTGCATTTCTTCCAACGATTTGTTAGCCATTACACTGGAGAAGAGTGGCCAGCAGTGATCCCTGTGGAGTAATGCACGCGTGCCAACGAAGAGGGAGTTGGGGAAAACAGCACACTCGACACTAACAGCTGGGGGAGCCGCGCTAGCGTAGTGGTTACCACACCGCTCTGGCGACCGGGTGATCCAGGATCAAACCCGGGCGACGGCATTTGAGGATTTTTCGTCGACCGGGATTTGGACTGGATTAACTCTAGACCTGGCGAGGACATTTGAAGGAGTGTCATCGACCAGGGATTGGCGGCTCCTGAGCCGACCCAGCTCTAATGGGTACCTCCGAAATCGGCGAGTATCTGCCTGAATGGCGAGGGACACCTGTCTCTGTACAAGAAAAAAGGGATACTCACGTAAAATCAATGTCAGGTTAGACATTAATAATAACCTGAGATTTCGCCTCAAGTATTAGCGGGCTTACAAAAAAAAAAAAAACTAACTAACAGCTGGGGAGGGTAGTTTTGGTTGTTTCTTTGTGTAATGGTGTGCTAGCCCCTTAGTGTAGTTCGTGAGCAAAGTCGCTGGCAGGGACAAATCAGCAGGCTTAGTGTGTAGGCATAACTGATACTTTCTTTCAACACATTATGTTTAACTATTACAGCTGATACTTTCTTCCAACGCATTTAAAAAAAAAAATATTCTTAAACCTTTCCTCTGCGAAATACTAGAATGTTAGCCAGTCTAGAGATCAGGCGATAGTTCATGACCTAGCGACAATTGCAAGACACAAATCGTGTTACACGATTTTAAGCGCACCAGATCGACCATGACACTGGCAATATAATTGTTATACGATTAGCTGTGTGTATCTTTTTGAATGTTAATTCATCTTTCTAGTGTTTATAGGTCGATCTATAAAATTGACTGTCAGCATAATAAAAAAGTGAGAGGTTGCAAAATTTAAAACCAAATAAACAACATACCATCTAGGAATATAGAACAAACAAGAAACATGTCATGAACTGTGAAAATATTTAAAACAATAAAGAAGGATATAGGAATTAAATGTGATTAGACTGGAGGTTATGTAGATATCTATGGGAAACAATTAAAGATAACAACAGTGTTGATGACAAGATAAATGAACAATTGTCTGCGTCAGATCTCGTCTGAAATTTGTGTCGTCTGATACAGAGGCGTCTCTAAAGTAATTGGCACCCGAGGCGGATGTTACCTATGACACACCCAGAACCAATAAATAAACGCACTAGTAAGTAGCATTTTAACAGTAAATACTATATTATTAGTGTCCGATGGCATCCTCTTCTTGGCTGTCACCCGGGGCAGACCGCCCCCCTCTGGATATCAGATGTGTCCTGAATGACTGCCCATTATCATTTGCCTACATAGTATGATATACTCTACAAGATCAACTTTTGTATTTGTTATTCGTCACATCTAAACCGAAACAACTTCTTTTGCAGCTGTCAATTTGATTACAAGATGAATCTCACAATTATGTAGGCGCACCAGCCACACATAAACACAAAGTCATAATAATAATAAGATCAATAAAGTTCAGTTATAATTAAAATATTAATACAAGCGGAAACAACACTGATAAGGGTGGTTTATGGCTGACTACTGGCCACTATGAACGTTGTAGGTATTAAGTCCAAAGTCGTTGCTAGTGTGTAGCCATATAAAGTCCCACCCCTATAGACACCTGGAAGGTTATATGCTGGAGTGTGAAGTGTCTTGTCTGGTTTATGGATGCTGGCTGCGAGTGTAGGTGATGTGGTTTCACAGGTTCACAACACATGTGGTATGACATGAAAAGTCATAGAAGGGTGTAAACTGCTATTGACGTTTTCCATCGTTTATTTTCTGACGCCACAAGACAGGTACTGTACATCCATTAAAAAAAAAAAATCATAGTCACTGTAGTACATAGTAGTGTGCATACATAAAGTTATTCAATGGATCCTGCAAATCCTATGAGCTGATATATCTATATTCAAGCTTACAACAGCGTCAGCTTCATATCATAATGTACATAAGTCTAACAAACTCCTCTCTGATGCTATCCGATCAGATATGTAAATGAGTTCATCACTGAACGCACGGGAATGTCGTTTCAAGAGTACAGGTCAGATTGACCTTTGTAGATTTTCTAAGTCTAACCTCGCTGTAGATACCGTCGCTAGCATTGCGAATTTCAAAGAGCATAGAAACTGTTCTCTGGGCCTAGCATGACCCGTATACATCTAAATCTCAGGTATGAAGATACCTGGGGTGTAATCTCTAGTAGAAGAACTTCCCCTTCTTGTAACTGGTAACTGAGGAGAGAACGACCAATGTCAAACATCAAAATAGATTATAGATTTGAACATAAGGAGGGTATTACCTTGCTTCGAAATCACACCACAACACATACGCCTCCAGGCGTTTTCGAATCATATAGGGAAAGACCTCGTTAGCTAAACTAACTCACAGGAGGACTACCAATTCCCTATCACAAGATCACAGACGCAGGTTGCGTCCTCTCTGCTCAAAACATCTTGTCGAATCTCATGACCGGAAGATTTCTCCAACTCACTTAAAGTTCAGACATGCGCAGAACGCAAACACCTGAGTAAGACTCAAAACGAGACGGTGTAGGAGACATTCCAGGCAAAGATATAACGAAATCACGCCTTATATGGACAGGCAATAAAACATCAACTCTGGTTTCAATCATTCCAAGAAACAGTTGACCGACGCTACCATATAAGGAGAATGACCTGGCATCGATAGAAAAAATGGACCGGCGAGTCAGGACACAAGAGAAGGAAACCACCATTGAAAATGTAATCACAGTCAAACAAGAGTTATTTACCTTCGACCAAGGAAAAATTACAGTGTACAATTCAGGCAAGTTAATTATACAAAGTCCTAGAAAAATTCTGTGCGTAACAAACACACACACAGACACATACGTATTATGGTGGCATTTTTTTTCCTGGTTTCGCAATACGCAGCAATCCCCTTCCTTCCCCCCCCCCCCCAAAAAAAAAAAACAAACAAACAAACAAACAAACAGACAGAATAAACTGTCCATACTTTCTATCATTAGTAGTTGATTGACAGCATACCTCTCACTGACACACAACCCTGTTCTCGAAAGAGAAAATACCAGGTGCTGAGAGAAATCTGAAAGCGGCTGTCAACTTGGTAATATTAATCTTCTTCTTCTTCCATCCTTAGCCATCAACCGGCAAAGCAGTATGCGGCCAGTACGCCTAGTGGCGTCTTAGGGCAACAACAAATTGATCAATCTATCGCTGTTTCCACCACGCCTAGTGGCGTCTTTGTGGAACAAAAACAGACCAAACAATCTATCATTGTTTCCGTAATCAGATTGGTTGGCAAGCAGGTGATCAGCCCACTGTGCGAAGTTTTTACGGGATGGGGTAAACAGCCCCGTGCCCATACCCTCCTTAGTCGCCTTTTACGACATGCGTGGTAGGGTGCAGTGTTACTATTCTTTGCTCCCCTTTCGGGCCCCGGTAACACACGGGTGGGTAATATTAATAGTTTTGGTTAAATGATAGCACAACAAGAAGAAGATGGGGATGAGAAGACAAAAAAAGAAGAAGAAGCGAAGGAGAAGAGGAAGAAAAAGAAGACTTAGCTAAATCCTTGCCTGAAATGGTCTGACTGCTAAAGATGGATCTAACGTAACTAAATCAGTGCTTGCTACTTGTCCGGGCACAGAGACACGCGTTCACATCATAGAGACACCAGTACCAGTTACTTAAGTGAACAGTTGTTTATATACATAAGTCATACGGAATAATTTATTATAGCCACCCGGATGATTGATCTGGATGTCACAATCGACACGGCTGAACATTTATATCTTTAAATGTTGGAAACAGTGATTTATTTAGTGAAAGGACTGTAGAAACAGTGTGATTTATTTGGTGAAATGACTGTAGAAACAGTGTGATTTATTGTAACCGCGTATACCGTGAGTTTTCAGATATAGACTATATTAACATAAAATAAATTTTTATAGAAACAGAAGATAAAAGAAAATCTCAACGCAGATGTTTAATTAAACCAGGTTAGCCTCGAAACGCCACGCATTATTTTAGGCCAAGCTTCGCTTCGAAACGCCAAGCATTAATTAGGGTAGCTTCGCTTACGCCAAGCATTGGTCACGTGATTTCCCACCAATGGTTAAGCTCAGTCCTTTTTCTTCCCCCGGAATGAACGAGAGATGAAGCCATTTTTTTGATGAGTAATGAATTTAGAGCGGTCGAGACAAGACGTAATTCTCTTTGCTCAGTGATATTCTATAGAGGAGATTGACTTCGCACAATTAAAGCAACTGTGTAACTTCGAAATGTAGAATGTTATATTTTGTGAATTCACGAGAAACGTAAGTAGTGCTAAGAATTGCATGCAATAACTGTTAGAGCCCACAGTCATAACTGACTGAAACGGAGCTACGCTCGAAAACTGGGTAAAGAATTGTAAACCCAGGCATATATCTGAACCTTTTACCAAGAATGAAGGTCCTTAAGCTGAGAGAAAGTCAAACTAAGGAATACTAATGAATAAGAGAAAGTTTGGCTCTTCATTGAAATGAAGAGATAAGAAAAAACGTGAAATCTAGACCACATTAACAAATAAACGAAGGAACACTAGAAGGATAGAGGAGCCACGCCATGTTTTAGCAACTTGAAAAGATTACGAGATGCAATAAGGAATATTGCATCATTAAACTAATGCATTGACTTTTTATGCTTGTTTATTAAATGTCAACATGCTATTATGCAAATTTGGTGTGGTTACCATTTGACTTAACCCAGTTCTTATTGGAAATTGAATAAACATTTGTTTCATTGAACACAAATGCTGTTGACGAATCATATGTTTGCAGTTAGCCATCATACAAATTATTAAAGGATCATGCCAAAGCTAATCGTTGCAGGTGCAACACAAATAATAACCATATGCTCTAAAAATAAAACATCATAGAGGATTGTCCCCGAACCTGGTACATTCCTGTAAGTCTGTAGAGAGAAATCATCACCTCTAGCAGGCTAGCTAGTAATCAAAATCTAATACTCTCGATTCAAAACAGCAATCCCCACTACCCTACCCGGCCACACATACAACTTGTTGCCTAGTGACCAGTCCTCTACAAAAGAGCAGAAGCGAAGATGGATCAATTAATGGAAAATTTCCAGCAACTTGGGGTAGAACAGCAGCAGCAACAGGAAAACAGATTCGCTCAAGCACAACCACTGCAGCCCCAGGACAGACAAAATATGGAAGGACCAACAATAATAGCGCTACGGCAAATTTCTGAAACCCTACAGAAAAATGACAACTACGCGAAATTCACACAGGTTAGATCCATTGTTCAGCCTTTCGATGGAAACAAGAAAAAATTCAGAAGATGGTTGTCCGACATGGAAAAATTTGCGGCACTAGCAGAGGCAACAACGGATGAAGAGAAAAAGAAAATCGCTCTGTTAGGTTCTGATTCGTACGTGACTGATTTTTTAAGAAGGAGGTCCCAGCAGTACCCCCACAGAAACCTACGAGTCCCTAAAAAAAGAGCTCACCCAGAGATATGGGGAAATCATAGACAAAATGCATGCTCGGTCAGTCCTTAGAAGCATGAAACAGGAAAGAGATGATCGGTACAACTTTTTGGAGATCGATTCCTCAATATGGCAGAAGAGGCATTTTGCGGAGAAATCCCTACCACACCTGATGTAGAAATACAGTTAGTGGGGATATTTGCCGATGGCCTTAGAGCGGAAAATATCAGAAGGCATCTTATTAGAAAAGACACCAAGACTATTGCTGACACAAGCCAAGCAGCAATACAGGAGGAAGGTCGGCACCGAAGGTTCCCACAAAGAGCAGGTAGGGAGCCCCGACCCGAATATAGGGACCATGATGAGCATGAGCCTATGGAAGTTGACCATACCAGGAGGCATGGACTCGCCCACGAATACGTGATGATAGACCCCGCAATTATAGACCCCCCACACAGAGGCAAAACGACGTCAATAATGTCAATACAAACGGATGCTTTACATGCGGTAGGCTCGGACATGGTTACAAGTCCTGTAGAGCAAATTACAATCATGCACCACCCAGAAGAGGAGGTTACAACCACAACAACCCGCACCACCCCCACGTGATTACACCAGAAATCAGTATACCAGAGGCGCACCTCAACCCCTCATGCGTCAGGGAAACGGCCGCGCCACTCACTAAACAGGACCGTTAGTGAGGGCAACAATCACAGAAACTGGTCAAAAACAAAAGAAACAACACAGAACAGAAATTGTCAAGTGGGCCCATCCAGTAAAATACAATATGAAGAAATGTTGCATGATGGAACTAAAATACATCCGGACCCCAGTTCCTGCATCATGTCTATACAGGGCCAACAATATAGGGCACTGGTAGATACAGGAGCATCCATCAGCCTTATTAGGTTCCAGCTGTTCAAGAGGATCCAACACTTAGTACGATTTCAACCGTCCAAAACACACCTAGCTTCAGTCACGGGACAAAGACTAAATTCAGTTGGGACAGCATGGCTAAAATTTTCCTTAGGCGAAACAAATTTTGAACACCCATTTGTCATTACTAAATGAATGTCTAGAAATCTTATCCTAGGGAGAGATTTTTTTAACAAACACAAACTTCGAATATACTATGACCTCCACAAAATCAAAGTCAACAATACGTACATAGATCTCCAGGACGATATCCACATAGCGTCTTTAGTAAGGATTACAGCTCCCATAACGGTGGCTCCAAACTCCCTGGTCATAGCAAAAGGCAGAGTAAAAAATTCTGAGTACATAACACCAGGGCAATCAATTCAAGTACAGCCCCTAGCAGAAGAAAGCATTATTGATGACCCATTGTTGCAAATTACAGAGGGGAATCGCTGAAGTCTCGAAGTCCAGAGATTTCCCCATCATGATATTGAATATGTCAGGAAAAACTACCACTATAAAAAGAGGCACAGTTGTAGCGCATAGGTGGATACGTTAATAATAAGACAAACCAAAACCAATAGAGACCATCCACAAATTGTCTCAACCACTCCCACTGGACATAATGGTCACGAAATCGCAGTACAAATAACCATAGTACACGGAAAGTAAACAGTTATAAGGCTTATGCAGAAAAAGGCAGTAACATCAGTCACAGTCATGTTACACCACAGCATACCCTACCCAGATGGCAGAAACGAACCAGTCCATACATAAGAAGAGAAAGGCCACAGTATGAAAATGACTATAATTACTCATTCTTGCGCCCCAGCACACCAAGAGAAAAGATGAAGTGCTGTATATCACAGAGTAACAGAGAAACAGAAATTGTCTTGCCAGGAGGATATCCAAAGCGACAAGACAGTGATACATGCCCCATGGAGTATCAATATAACTCAAAAACAGGTGGATATGATAAAGTCCCAAAACCAATTGAAATTCCGAAGAAAAGGAAGAATTCTTATATGACTATACCACAGGAGGATACTATAGCAGCAAAGTTGGAAACAGAAAGAATGAAAATTTTCGCCCAGGGAAAGAAGACAGCCCTATAGCACAAACAGAAGAAATACAGTAACGTACGCGGATAAGCGCAGTTACGACAGAAATAATCAGAAAAAATGGCACAACAACGACTACCCCAGAAATATAATAAGAAATGAATATACAGTAAATGCAGTGACAAATGGAAATGCACACAGTACATGGCAGAGGAGACAGTACCAAGCACAGCCCAATGAACGGCAAAGAACTACGCAAAAGAAAGCCACATACCAGGAGCAGAGATTTTCACAAGATGCAAGAAAAATGTCCCAAAATTATGGGAATGAAACGGAGGCATCAAGACAGACCAGAGATATCATAGCAGATCATAAATACAGAGAGAGAATAGCTCAGTTACTTGCAACCCTGAATGCCACAGAAGATAATAAGCAACGTTTGAAAACGTTTGTAGAAAAGCACCAAGATGTATTCGCACTCAATGACATGGAATTAGGCAGAACTAACACTGTCACAATGGACATTCAAACAACCACAGAGGAGCCAATACATATGAAACCCTAACATACGCCCTTGAAAAATAGAGAACTCGTGGAAAGGTCTATAAATGAAATGCTACAGGCAGGAATCATCGAAAGATCCCGTTCCCAATGGTCCTCACCCATAGTGATCGTAACAAAGAAAGACGGCTCCAGTCGCTTTTGCTGCGACTACCGTGCCCTTAACAAAATCACAAAAGTCATTTCCTACCCCCTCCCCAGGATAGACGATCTACTTGCGACGTTAGGAAAGTCTACATACTTTACCACACTTGATGCAAGGTCAGGCTTTTGGTGCATCCCCATGACACCTGAGGCAAAACAGAAATCCACATTCTGTTCACACAAGAAAAGCTTTTTTTGGAATGTTATGCCATTTGGTCTAAAAGGATCTCCAGCAACATATATGTCACTCATGGATGAAGTGTTAAAGGGTCTACATCCATTTGCCCTGGCATACATAGACGATATCCTGATACATACCGCAGGCACGATGGAAGACCACCTCCGCAAGGTTGAAACAGTGTTTGATAGACTCAGGCATCACCAAATAAAGTTAAAACTGTCGAAGTGTGAGTTTCTAAAGACAGAACAAAATATTTAGGCTTTGTCATCAATAGACATGGCGTCAGACCTGATGAAGATAAAGTCAAAGCCATAAGAGAAATGCCTAGCCCCAAGACGGTGAGACAAACACGCTCATTTATTGGTACAATAGGGTACTATATACGCCACATCATCAATTTCTCCAGAGCAGCAGAGCCTTTGATAGCCCTTACCCGCAAGTATGCACGCTTCAAATGGACAGAAGACTGCCAGAGATCCTTTGAGTATCTAAAAAAATGCCCTAACCACCATCCCACTGCTTGGACATCCAGATATTTCTCAGCCCATGATACTATACGCCGATGCCTCAGATAACGCAATTGGTGCTTGTTTGGTCCAACCTGTACTAGAAGATGAAACACCCATCCTACCAAACATTCCAAATGAGAAACCCATTGCATTCCTATCCCACGCATTGTCAAAGTCACAAAAACGGTGGACCACCACTGAGAAAGAAGCATATGCTATTCACTATGCAGTACAAAAGTTTGACTTTTACGTCAGAGGAACTAAACTCATTATAAGAACTGATCATCAACCTTTGGTTAACTGGCTCACCAAAACACAAGAACAGCCAAAGAAGTTACAGACATGGGCAATGAATTTACAGTCCTACGACACCACTATCGAACATATCCCAGGCGAAATGAACACCTGTGCAGACCTCTTATCCAGGATTAAAAATGATGATGATGAAACTGAAGTGAAAAACAAATAGAGTCAAAAATGATGGCACATCCTCAGAGATTGACGATAATGCTAAAGAAATTAATGAAATTACTTCATCAAGTCGAAGAAGTACCTCAGATTCCGCCACTCAAGTAGAAGAAGAAAGCCAAGAGATGTTTGACATGAGAGTAGAACAAGCGAAAGATGCAGAAATTGTCAAGCTGCTCACATACGTGAAAGAAAACCCAACAAAAAGTAAAGATTTTACAGTACACCCAACGGATGGAATTCTATACTATATTGATCAGAAACAAGAAGGGACACTAAGAAAAGTCATTCCAGCACATCTAGTCCCAGAAGTATTGCTACAGTTCATGATAACAACGGGCACATGGGAAGAGACAAAACAATTGATGTCATAAAGAAAAGGTATTATTGGCAAACTTTCTACAAGGACATTACAGAATATGTAGCCACCTGTAGAACATGTAAATTGAGAAACATGAAGCCACATTTAATTCCCCTTCAAGAATTGCAACCTTCCCATTACCCCATGCAAACAGTGAGCATTGACTTATCAGGTCCTTACCCACTCACCCAATCAGGCAACAAATACCTCCTGCACATAGTTGACCAATACTCTGTTTGGCCAGAAAGTTACCCACTCAGTGATGCCACATCGCAGTCCATCACGCAAAATTTTTTACAAGAATTCATTCCCAGGCATGGCTGTCCAAAACGAATCATTTCAGACAAC
The DNA here is from genome assembly GCA_024509875.1 of Oreohelix idahoensis. Lineage (NCBI taxonomy): Eukaryota > Metazoa > Mollusca > Gastropoda > Stylommatophora > Oreohelicidae > Oreohelix > Oreohelix idahoensis. Next base: position 76,267 of record JAMPIV010018293.1, read on the forward strand.
GGTAAACAGTTTATAGGTAACCCATTTAAAGCCACCTTACACCAGCTGAATATTGAGCATACTACAACCACTTATTATTGCCCAAATGCAAATGGCAGAAATGAACGCATGCACGCCACCCTACATGATATTATTAGCAAATATATCAAGGGGAACCACCAATACTGGGACCTATACATTAACCACGCTCTTGAAGCCATCCGAGTAAACGTGAACGATACCACAGGAATGTCACCCTTTCTCATGCTATACGGAAGAGAACCAAACTTTCCGTTAGACAACCTACTTCGCCCACAAAGAAAATACATGGGAGAAGACCCCATCAAAATAATCCTTCAAGAAAAGTATAAAGCTCACCAGATTGCACAACGAAATACGCAGAAGGCATTTCACAAGAAACAGAAACAACATGATAAATCAGCCAAGCTACCAACGTACAAAATAGGAGACAGAGTATACTACAAGAAACATGTACGCAGTTCAAAATTCGATGACCGATGGTTAGATGGCTACAAAATCATGAAACAAACTACGCCTGTAAACTTCATTATTTGGAATGAAGAGAAACAACACCAAACAAAAGCTCACGTAAAACAAATAAAAATTGATAATCACCGGCCCATTCCGCCTCTGACGACAAATACAAGACCAGTCAGAAAAGCCACCCTAAATTATAATCCATCCAGCACAGATTCGTCTGACATATCAGAGTCAGAGACGACAGACTCTGAATTTTACCAAGACGACCACATACCCAGACCACCCACAGATAAAATACATCGAGCAAGACAACAACGAGACTCGTCCGAAAGCGAAGAAGATATCCCACCACTTGAATTACGTAATAGACTACAAGACAGAGACCTGCGCATTAGAAATGAAGAAATCATGCCACAGACGTCACACGATGACAACACGAAAACACCTTATATCCGCACTCAAACTTACTCCCACAGTGATAAATCGTCAGCTGATACCTATCACACTCCCAGTTCAGGCAGTTCTAGTTTTAACACTAGTGAAAACCAAACACTGCTATACCACAAGAACAAGATTGCTCGTTCAAAACAATCAGATCCTGAAGAAACTATACCCAAGCAGATTGTTGAACCATATACCAGCGATCTTTATGGAGACGAAACAGAACAAGACAGCATAGCTTTGTCAGACCCCAACGAACATAATGACAGAAAAATGGTAGAATTATACCAACAAGAAACAGACATTGATACAGCTAGTTCCATTGAAACCAGTGATGCGGATAGTACATTATTTGTACCAGTCAGCTCCAGCGTCAAACGCGCCTATAAAACAGAATCTGATGACTCAATCCCTAGCAACAAAATTCCGCGTATACAGCACAACTATATCAGACGAAAGATTCTGAAGAAACGCAATCATGTTCCAAAACCAAGCCGAGAAGTGTTAGCCTCATCTCAACTAGTCAAAAACAACAGTGTGCAAATTACTGTGCCCATTGTAACCAGTGCTAACGTTCAGCACAACCAGGTCAGAAGAAAAATCAAGGCGAAACATATACCTGCCTCAAAACCAACAGATGTTCCAGCCATACACACCCTAACCACAGTAAAAACCATCACCGCATTCGTCAATGTCCTCAGTGTCCCAACAATCAGCAAATGCAGTGTCGTCGCCTATCACACCCGTCACCACTGCTACTCAGTATGATGCTCGCCTAAGCAGTCGGGACATTGCAAGGTTAGAGATGGTGAAGGAACTAGCGAAGCTGTTCTGAAAAACACGCCCAGGTGTTTTATGTGTTCGCAAATCCGAACACGGTCTACGCATATGTGAATAAACCTTTTTAACAATGTACTAACTCTCCCCATGTACTCTATTTTCAGTTTTTGACAGTTCAAATGACTTGCTTACAGACTAAGATGTCAAAGCCTCACTGAGAAAGTTATTTTTTCCAGCCTTAGAATACGGATGCCTAGAAAGAAATCAAGACCAGCACACGGAGGATTTTCTTTAGATAGCATAATTGTGAAAATAAAAATGTTAAAACAATTGATAACACACGGGGTTACGAGTTTACAGACACCCTTATTTAGTTACATACATTCTCTTAATATTTAGAATGTTACACAACTTTACCTATAACACATGTGTCACACTATTCTGTTGTAACATTCATCTCCACTTTTGTAACTGATCATATTCCACGCTCCATTCACCAGCATTTTCATGCAGACACTTTACACCAGTAGTTTTTTTTTTTTCTTACCTCATACTAATATTTCTTTGATCTATATTATGCTAAACTCCTTGATATCTGCCACCTTGATCAATCATACTGTTCCTACTATAATATCTCTCAACAGCACATAATTCATACCCAAAACTAGTATTGTAGGTTATGCTATTTTTCTCCACAGGATTATTTCAAATGTACATTATTATTTTAGACCCAGATGTATATTAGTACTGTCAAAAATTTTACTGCCTATCACAAATACCCCAATGACATTTGCGCATGCTGAATTTCTGCAAATGAAGAATCCCTTGAGAGCATTAGTATATGCTAACCCAGATTGAACAAATTGCACCTATTTGTTGATGATGCCTTTGCCCATGTTAAAGAAATAGCATTTGCACATGCTGACCTAGCAAATGAAATACCCCATTACCGCATGATAACCACTAATGACACATGAGATGAAGAAGCAACTGGTTATGTATGATGAAGATGCCATTTTATATTAAGGTGAAACTTTATGTTGTCACAGCTGAGATTTTGTTGTAAGGTTTATGCACAAAATCCCCCACATTAACATTGGAGGAGGAATAATCTTAGTCTTTCGTGGTTACGAAATAAGACAAGGATATAATAGAATATTTGATGAATACCATGAAAAAAAAATCAGAGCAGATGATTGTTGCACATACGAGGACCATATTTGAAGTCATTATTGAAGGATTATCAGTAGACAAGAGACACAAATGAATTATGATAATCCCATGGAACCACAGGTACTAAGGACACAAAATGGAGATTAAATAATGGAGGAAAAAAAATAATGACTGAATAATTGCTACGCCCAGAGGTAAAGGAAATAGAGATGCATCCGCATTTTGGAGAAGATATCTCCTTCATTTTTGCTTATTGCCTTTGTAATATGAACATTGTTGTATAACAAATGACTATTCCTTATCACGAATTACAGAATGTTGTAAGATAGTTGGAATAAATTGACAATTTAAAATACTCATAACATACCCAGAATTACAGGAGAGAAAATAAATAAATGATTGATGAAAGTGGACACACTGAGATTTGCTCACCCCGAGGATATTGGATAAAAAAAAAAAAAAATAATGTTATCCCAAGGACAGACATGTCACAGATATACCATGGAGATACTATGAAAAAAAAAAAAAAAAAAAAGAATATCTAGATTAGAAATGCAGCAAACTTGGTCAAGGACACCATGAAATAGACCCCCGCCCCACACTTAAGATAACTGACGGATGAGATTTTTGAATTATAAGTACCATAAGTCACCCATCTGGCTGTAGTCAGCGGATGTTACAGGCACCACATAACTCTGACTAACCCTCGACCAGCGAAGGCAGAGTTGGTGTCGAAATTTTGCACATATGTAAAAAGACATGTTTTTATTCATGTTTTAGTAAAGTCTAGACATTTATGTTAATAGTTCTATAAATGATTAGTTGATATATTGATGATAAATATTCGCAAATATAGTACATGGACAATTAATAAGGATATATTTCCAGTACAGAATAAGAGGAATAGGAAGGATCCACATTTTAAATATTGGAGCACCATGAGCGAGGAATTGGACTTATAAAGAAAATGGAAATGGTACACTGTATGCAAGGATAACCAGAAATAATATGGATAAATAGTAGTAGTCAGAGTGCCAGGAACTTTGTCTTACGAGAATATTGTAGATTCCTCACGATCAATTGATTATTTTCTTCCTTTCTATGTCACAATTTTTTTTGAGTGATGACCCCAAAATTTTTTTTTCATCTCATATTGTCAAACAGTTCTTACATCTCAGTTGATAGTTCCATAAATAATTGTTTGATGTGTTTTGCATAAATGTATTGCTAGATAAGGTACATAGGGAGTTACTAAGGATGAATTATCAAGATAACAGGAGGACTAGAATAGATACAATGATATTGGAACACCATAAATGATACATTGGTGTTATAAAAAAAAAAAAAAAAGGAGACAAATATAAATTGTATACAAGGATGCCTCGAGAGTGACAACATGGATACATATTGTCAAGAGTATAAGCAGTTGTCTTAAAAGAGAAAATAAAGTAATACGGAACCCAATGTAGAAAATTCATGATGATTTGGAAACTATATTTTTCTTTTCCCTTATATTTCATAATATGATAGTAACACATTCGTCTGTTGGTTGCTGAATAATTTGATGTTTGAAAATTGATGTATGGCAAGTCAAAGAAGATCTTTGAAAAAAAAAATATATATATATATATATAAAATAATATTTCTAGGACAGAGTTCACAGAAAAAAAATACTGTATTGACAGAAAAGAAGGAATGATTTGAAATAACTGACTAATGGACAGGATCACCACCAGACGTACGGATATTAGAGACAAACATCACATATTTTGAAAAAAAAAAAAAAAAAAATGTAATATAGAACATTTTCTACAGTGACGGACTTAGAACGAATTTATACACTTACCATTTGGTAAATGTCAATAACAAGGAAACATTCAGATAAATAAATAAGGATAAGCCAGGAGGTTCTAATGCTTTTATTGTGAAAAATGATTACTTATAAAAATGATGCTAGTTGTATTATCGTCTGATAAATATGCATATTATGTTTAGAGATGTTTTCTACATGTAATAATGAGCAAGTGGCTCATTCACTAAAAAAAAAAAAAAAAAAAGAAGAAGAAGATGATGAGTACCCATGAAAACATTGGCTATTCTATGAAAGTGGATTGCCATTACCATAGGAATTAGAGATTTTGGACATTTCTTGGAATATTGCAGAGTACTTGGAAAATAGAATAAATAAATACGCCAGGAAAAAAAAGATTTGTTAAGTCTTGCAGAATTATATATGGAGTAAATAACAGGAACAGAAAAGAGATAACACCCCCCACCATATCCAAGAGAATGTAATCAACTATATTTTTGAATGAAATGTAATAGATTATGATAATCCAGCCAAGTTCTGCAAATAAGATAGTTTATTGTTCATTCCCCAGTGTTGCCACTCGTCACATTTTTTGTTTTAGTGATGACCTTATGAGTGTTTTGCAGATTTTGTTGGGCAGTGTTGCCAATTTGTAAATTTGGTGAAAAATATTATGATGTGATGAATAAGTTACACTTTTTGAAGTTGATGTCCACTACTAGTTTTTTTTACATAGCAGACGACCTCATATAGACATAGGACCCCAGTATAGGAATTAGATTAAATTTTTTGGAAATATTTTTGGACTTAGAAAAATTTTGAACTTTAAATTTTTCTGAAAAATTTTTTTGAACTTAGAAATTTTTGGGGATGAATTTTTGTTATTGATAGTACTCAAATGTCTCCCTACGGGATACATTTGCAGGGCCCCGGGATCTGTATGTAACCGCGTATACCGTGAGTTTTCAGATATAGACTATATTAACATAAAATAAATTTTTATAGAAACAGAAGATAAAAGAAAATCTCAACGCAGATGTTTAATTAAACCAGGTTAGCCTCGAAACGCCACGCATTATTTTAGGCCAAGCTTCGCTTCGAAACGCCAAGCATTAATTAGGGTAGCTTCGCTTACGCCAAGCATTGGTCACGTGATTTCCCACCAATGGTTAAGCTCAGTCCTTTTTCTTCCCCCGGAATGAACGAGAGATGAAGCCATTTTTTGATGAGTAATGAATTTAGAGCGGTCGAGACAAGACGTAATGCTCTTTGCTCAGTGATACTCTATAGAGGAGATTGACTTCGCACAATTAAAGCAACTGTGTAACTTCGAAATGTAGAATGTTATATTTTGTGAATTCACGAGAAACGTAAGTAGTGCTAAGAATTGCATGCAATAACTGTTAGAGCCCACAGTCATAACTGAAACGGAGCTACGCTCGAAAACTGGGTAAAGAATTGTAAACCCAGGCATATATCTGAACCTTTTACCAAGAATGAAGGTCCTTAAGCTGAGAGAAAGTCAAACTAAGGAATACTAATGAATAAGAGAAAGTTTGGCTCTTCATTGAAATGAAGAGATAAGACAAACGTGAAATCTAGACCACATTAACAAATAAACGAAGGAACACTAGAAGGATAGAGGAGCCACGCCATGTTTTAGCAACTTGAAAAGATTACGAGATGCAATAAGGAATATTGCATCATTAAACTAATGCATTGACTTTTTATGCTTGTTTATTAAATGTCAACATGCTATTATGCAAATTTGGTGTGGTTACCATTTGACTTAACCCAGTTCTTATTGGAAATTGAATAAACATTTGTTTCATTGAACACAAATGCTGTTGACGAATCATATGTTTGCAGTTAGCCATCATACAAATTATTAAAGGATCATGCCAAAGCTAATCGTTGCAGGTGCAACACAAATAATAACCATATGCTCTAAAAATAAAACATCATAGAGGATTGTCCCCGAACCTGGTACATTCCTGTAAGTCTGTAGAGAGAAATCATCACCTCTAGCAGGCTAGCTAGTAATCAAAATCTAATACTCTCGATTCAAAACAGCAATCCCCACTACCCTACCCGGCCACATTATTTTGTGAAACGATTGTAGAAACAGTGTGATATATTTGGTGAAAGGACTGTAGAAACAGTGTGATTTATTTGATGAAAGGACTGTAGAATCAAAGTATCAAGTGAATAGTATTATGTGAGAACCTGTAGTAATGTCTTTGCTAAAGCTGATCGGCGTCTCTTGTGAAGTTTCCACTTTGCAGAAAGTCAAGAACACGGCTACACAAGATCATAGATTCTTGTTTCGTGTTTGGGATCAGAGATGACTTCAAATTTATTTGTAAAATCTGAGGATTGGCTAGTGTGTACTGATCCCAGCGAACATCTTCACCGTCCTCAACAACTCTGGTAGCCGTAGGGTTACCAAACTTCGCAAAATTTGTCCACCAGGTCTGCATCTTCTGCCCAACGAAAACATCTTCCGGTGGTGTCAAAGAAGCAACAATTCCTACTTGATCATCTGTAAAAACTAGAGGTATGTCCGTGCTATGAATAACTCCCCACCAATCAGGTGCTAAGCTCTGCAGGTTGAGAAGTGATCTAACCTTGTAGTCTAGCTCATATACATAATGACTGAATCCTTCTTCAGCATGAGTTAAATATTTCCCCAACTCGAGCAGCTCAGGTGCAGCAAAAACGATGTCTCTAAGTGCAGCAACGAGACTGGAGCGAATGGCAAACGGGTTTGTTTCATTACCAATGTAAATTTTGTCTATCATGTTTAGCAAATTTTCCGTTGAACTATTATCCAGCGAGTACGCAGCAAAAACGTTCAGAATGTTAGTTCTGAACTCTGACCTAGTTATTCCATCGTCAGCGCTGTCCTGAATAAATATAGACTCTTCTCCAGAGTTAAAACCTCTCAAGGTATCGACCTTGTTAAATAGACCATTGTCCAGGATGTACCGGGGGTAGTGTGGAAGGAAGCCAAACGTAATTTCTACTCGAGGATTTGCTAGGACGTTAAGTTTCTGCTTTAGACTGTAACTTGTGTTAAACACAATCTGAGCATCAACCCTTCTCATGCATGCTAAAAATGATGTGGAGTTTGTATCAACGCACCCGACATAAGCGCCGACGCGCCGTGTATACTCCTCATGACTAATCTTTACAGCAGGTCTTTCAACCGCCCACATACTGAGAGCTGATCCACTTTGCATGATAGCTCTGTGAAATAAACCTTTAGACAAGGGAGATAATATTTGCAAGGACACACTTGTTGAACCTGCACTCTCACCAAATATGGTTACTTTCCCTGGATCGCCGCCAAAAGCGTGTATGTACTTCTGTACCCATTTGAGCGCCAAGACCTGATCTAGCAGACCGTAGTTACCAGGCATCACATCGTCTTCAGTAGAGAGGAACCCAAATGCTCCAAGTCTGTAGTTGATTGTTACCACTACAACTCCTTTACCAGCGAGAGTAGACCCATCATATCGGAAATCGGAGCCCGCCCCTGTGGTGTAACCACCCCCATGAATCCAGACCATGACGGCAGCCGAGCCTGTCACTGAGGGCGTGTAAACATTTAAAAACAGGCAGTCCTCAGATTCGTCCTGGCTTCCCGCTGGCGTCTGCCAACATTTATGACCAAACTGTAAGGCGTCTCTCACACCCTGCCAGTCTGGCTCTGCTTCCGGCTCAGCAAAACGCTTGTGACCTAGGAACAGAAAGGCATAACTATTATTGCCACCCAAGAAATCTGTTTCTTTAATTAGGTCAAGGTTGGTAATAAACTTTGACGAGTAAAACATGAGAAGCGAGAAAAGTGAAAGTTGAGAGGAGCTCTTAAAGAATATAACTGTGAACATGTAACAAACTAAATTACCAGTTCAGTCCACATTTCCGAACTGATTTATTTGTTGTGACGTCCAATGTGCCATCTGAAATTAATTTTTGTGAAATGTGCAGCTTAAACTATACGTGACATGAAATAATGAAAATGTTAATTATCTAAGTTAAAACTGTGTTCGTTAGCAGCAAGATAGTGATCAATCAAACGTCAGAATAACACTTTTTAAAATGTAAATGGCATTCTATCTATGCAGCGAAAACCTAATTTGTTTTTTTCTGTTACTATGGTTTGATACCAGTCCTGTTTCCTGAATGAGAGGCATGACGCGCAAGCAAGGCTGTCTCTAGGGCCAGTTTGGCAAATATAATGTTTTTTTATCCCTACATGTATAAATAAATGGTGTAATCTTGGCCGCATCACACACAAATGAATACCAGATTAACTGCAACACAAACAGCACAAGGCATCAGCTTCCAGAATGAAACCCTTAACTATTATCTTGAATACAAATAGCCCTGAACTGTCAGAATGTATAAAACTAAAGTAGGGGCAAAGTTATACATTTCTGTTTGCTTGCTTGCAATTCTGGTGATATTTCCAACATAACTTTCCAACATAGAGCTGCAGTGTGGTCAACAAGACTGTTCAAGAGATCATTACTATTTTAAAACGAAACTTGTTGCAAGAGCACTTGAATACTTTGGTACGGGCTTCCTGCAAGGAGAACAGTTACGGTGATGGCGTCACACTCTATCAGGAGCGAAAAAGAATGGATGTATACAGTACATGAATTCATAAGTAAACCAATTCTTTCTTACTTACTTACTTAGTCGTTCCCCTTCTACCGTGAGGTGTAGAGGTTATTCTTTCACGAGGTCATAATAGAAAATACTTGGGAAATATCGAACACTTTATTATTTCATTTATGGATTAAAACAATTTTAAAAATTCGGATTCGCCACACTGTCATCAAAATTCACCATGTGGCCAGCGGAGATGAGGTTGTCTGCTTATGCTGGAAGATAGCAATCGATTATCTTAGTAACTGCATCAGAACGTTTTTGTTAATACGAAAGTCCGATATCTGTAACATTAAATCTTTTGGCAGGCTACACGCCATAAATCTACTGGCATGGATACTGATAAGTTATAGGAGATGTAGGGGACCCACCCTAAATTAATACACTGTAGAATCACCAGCACAACCTGCACGGGAATTTGTCACGAAATACGATCGTTATCTTGTTTTGACTCTTCACTTCTCTCCGGCATTATTACTCTCCCATTCCGTATGTGATAATTCTTCCAGAATTCAATATTTACGCTTTCCTCGACTAAGGTAGCCTTATTATATTTTGTCACACCTCTCACCCGCCATTCTCACCCACTCCTCTCTTCTGGTTATTTTCTCCTTTGTTATCGGCGACGCTTAGCGAAGGAGCGACCTTGCCACATTGACTTGTTGCTTATCGCCAGCTCTAAACGGAGTAAGAGTCTACACTGAGCGACATTCGTATTGTTAACCAAGACTTTTGTCTGGGAAGATACAAGAAACTATGCTGTCGCATAATAATGTGCTAGTGTGCAAACATGACGTGCCCAAATACACGGTCGATCGCTGGGATTTAGAAGGATAACAATCTTGTTAAAGATCAAGGCACGGACAGTGATGTACTGCTTCCAGCAGATAGACGTTTTAATAATAAACAATTACAAGAAAATAACATCTTGGAGGAGATTATAATGTTAGATCTGTGAAGTAGTGAGTTTGTAAACATAACAGGCAAAACGGAAGAAGCAAGATCACATCTTATGTTGTCATGTAGTAATGTTCTACTTCAGAGGGATGGGTGAATGAACCACTATCAATATCAGACGCCTTGATGATGAGTTGCTGGGCATAAAATAGCTAATACATGCTGCTCCTGATTGGACCTCTTCTGAAAGTATCAACCTGGGTACGTAGGCGGGAAATAAACTTCGCTTATATACTATAGCGTTGTAAGACTACTTCACTGATTTCCCATTTCGTTGAGAAGTAATCATAGACAGATAGGAACACGGAATATTAGCCCCCAAATATAGGATGGGTCACGTGAGTGCATGTGAATTCTAAGATTAGAAGAGATTAACTACAGAGATATCACTACGCTTTAAGTTCTAGGATCCTACTTCAAGTGCACCCAGGTAGGCACCTAACACATCTGAAAGAGACGACATATTAATCAGTTGCCAGACAATATTCGGATGGTTCCTGCGCAAAAAGTCTGTGTTTGTCCGGAAAAAACGTGGGGTAAGTTGTAATAAGAACATTTTATAATTTTATATGTGCATTTTGACACGTATAATTTGCTTTTGGATGCACAGTGCATTTTGAGGCTGACAACCTCCTCACTGAAAATAACATGACGCGTAAATCCCCACTGCAAGAGCTGGTGACTGCTTCATGCAATGTCCTCACAAGGAACCAACAGTAGAGCTGGTCAAAGGCTCCAGGCGATATCCTCACAAGGAACCAACAGTAGAGCTGGTCAAAGGCTCCAGGCGATGTCCTCACAAGGAACCAACAGTAGAGCTGGTCAAAGGCTCCAGAGAGAGCAGGGAGTGGATGATGATATCATGATGTACATTTTCATTGTACAAGCCCATTAGTAAAATTCGTACTTAAATATATATATATATATATCGTATATATATATGGGGCAAAGTCTACAGACAGGGGGTATGATGTGCTGGTGTTGTGTATAGTGGGTTTCCCCCCTTGCTTCACCCTAGGCCTAGTGAATTCTGTTCATGAAAGGAGCGACCATTGCGGTGTTAGTCTCTTGGCCTAGCAAAACCTCTCATACCCCAAGATCGTTGTGCGTGGTGAAGAGCCACACCCTCCTCGAGGTAGTCCTGGTAACTGAGGGTGCGAATCCTCAGGCTAAACACAACGGATCTAGAGGAGCAAACCTCGATAATAAAACCGGTGCACTACACCGTACACGCCCTCTGTGGGTGGGAAGGAGCCAGATGGACACTGAACAAGTCTTGGGAGTGGGAACGAGTGTGGACTGCTCCCTGAAGATCGGAACCCATCGTACAGGCACAGAGACTCAGGACGTGACGATCCTATTGCCTTCAACTCTTGGTCACATGCCTAGAGCCTCGGAGAACTCGGCGTAACCAGCAGGCAATTTGGTGGCGGGGAAAGAGCACTGTGAGCCCTACCTTGGCTACGTATCACAAGGAGACGCAGAAACACCCCCTTTATCTCCCCCAGAGCTGGCACAGTACACTTCTGGCTTCTACCCGGGCGTTAGGAAATCCACAGGCACCCCAGCATCACAATGCCAAGAAGATGACAAAGTTGGAATTTACTAACTCAAACCTGGCAGAGCAAGTCCTCCAACAGATGCGGCCGATGCTGGGCCCACTGGCGCGTGGACACGTCCCGATCCCCATCGAGACTTGCCCGGGGAGCCCACCCCGGCTCAAAAAAGCAGAGAAGGCCACTCTCCAAACCTCCGATGTTTTGCGGGCAGTGTTAGGATGTGCAAGAACATGGACAGGAAGACTCCACAACTTCCCCACTGAAGACACGCCCACGGCGACCGTTGCCTCAACTGGCTGTGTGTGGTGTACCCGGAAACGGGGCCTCCCAGTACTGAGACACAGTTAAGTCCCCGATGTCATTTATCGGTGCAGAGTTGAGAGAGATGGCTGAGCATCACAATCCCCCCTGTGTTGCAGCATGATGAGAACCCAGAATTGCACACTGAGCTTGGGGGGAATCACTTGGGCACCAGACTTAATACTGGCTCTTGACTGGATGGCCGCATGCAGGAGATTTCTACAATGGGGGGTTGGCAGGTGGTGGGTATCTGGAAGTGGCTCTGTGCAGGACGTGAGGATTCCTTGGGTGAGCCCAGAACCAGAGCACAGCATTGTGCAAGCTCTGCATAGTTGGAGAGCCCCCTGGATGACGGGGAATGCACAGTGTGCTACCCCACCTGTCCCCAACTGCTAACTTAGAACCAGAAGTGGGGTCCTCTGTATGCGTGCCAGGCCAGGATAAAATGCCTGGGAAAGAGACTGGAGCTCAGAACTCCCTAACTCAAAGTTGCAGGATGGCAGGAAAGACAGGGCTATTTTGAAGATAATGCAACCATATTTTCACCATACGAGCTCGGACGCCGCCTCGGTAAACAAGGTCCGCGCAGAGCAGTGACACCCCCAGGCTGCTTGCGAATAGTCTACTACTGGGAACATAAACAGATTAGGGATGAGCCCACTCTCCCGTTGAACAGGTGCTAAAGTCATAGATACTGGGCCAGAAGGCGCACCGGAAACCACAGTATCACGCAACTCGCTTTTTTTTTCTATGGAGAGTACACCGTCAAATAAATCTCGTACTGATGCTCGCCCTGTGGAGCTCCACCAGGCAGGTGCAGTGCCGGGCTCTGAGCCTCGACAGAGCCCACCCTCAGCTACTGGAGGACCCTCTAGACCGTCTTGTGGAGTCAGCAGACGGCGGAGGAGAACTACTGACCAAAACAAAACAGAAAAAGAGAAACCCAGAGTGCCACTTGTCATGATGCACTGGAATGCAGAGGGAGTGAACAGCAAGCAGGCTGGATACAGCAAAAAGACAGAGCTGGAAAACATCTTGTATGAGAAGCAAGTCAGTGTTTGCTGTATCCAAGAGACTCACTTGAAAGCAGATCAAACCTTTAAAATAAGGGGATATCAATGCTTCAGATCCGACAGAAAAGATAGACGAAAAGGAGGAGTACTTACTCTTGTAAGGAATAACATTCCTGCACACGAAAGGAAAACCTTCATGGATGGAGCAGAATATCAGATGTTGCAGATAAAGGTAGACAAGATGGAAATAGAACTCCTGAACTATTACTGTCCGAACAACAAACCCCTGAGTCTCAGCTCTATACAGGTACCAGCCACCAACTTTATAGCAGTTGGAGACTTTAATAGCCACTCCCAGAGCTGGGGCTATAACCATCTGGATCACAGAGGTGAAGAGGTTGAAACTTGGCAAGATGATCACTCCCTAATCCTAGTCAATAATGCCACAGATACTCCTACCTTCTACTCCAGAGGATGGCACACAACTTCAACACCAGATCTTGCCTTCTCCACACCAGATATAGCTGGATCTATTAGTAGAGAAGTAGGAGACCAACTAGGGGGAAGCGACCATCGCCCAATCTTTCTTACTGTCCAGAGTGCAACTCTCAGTACAGGCCCAGCCATTACAAGATGGAACTACAAAAAAGCCAACTGGGGTTTATTCAGGCATCAGGTGAACACGCTGCTGTCTACCCTCAAGGTACAGAACAGAGACATTAATGAAGTGGTAAAAGACTTCAACAGATGCATACTACAAGCTGCAAAAGAAACCATTCCCAAAGGATGCCGGCGTAACTACATACCATACTGGTCCAGCACACTCCAAGAACGTCAGGAAGCCATGGACAGGGCTAGAAAGGACGCAGAGTCTCAGCCTTCACTTGAAACTCACAACAAATGGAAAAAGGCTGTAGCAGAGTTTCAGAGAACAAAGCTAGAAGAAAAACGGAAAAGCTGGAGAACTAAAACGGCATCGCTGAACCTTGAGAAAGACGGCAGGAAACTTTGGAGATTAGTCAAGTCTCTAAATGAAGAGCGTTCCTCACCTAGGCAGACTATCACATTGGATGAAGGTGGCAAACTTTTCAGAGGAAAACAAGCTGCAGACTTGTTTGCTAGAAGATACAGTTCAGAAAGCAACTTACCCATTAACATAGATCATCAGAGAGAGATAAGAAAAGAAATACTGGCAACTATGGGACAGACAGATACTCCTGCCCCAATGAGGGAACCCATCACACTAGGAGAACTACAGAAGGCTATTTCCAAGCTTAAGTTTCAAAAGTCACCCGGCCCAGACAAAATCAGCAACGAAATGCTAGTAAATCTGAGCTCAGCAGCAAAGACAAAACTGCTTGAGATATTCAACCACAGCTGGTTGAAAGGAACGGTACCCCAAGTATGGAGAGAAGCCATCACAATACCCATACTAAAGAAAGGGAAATGTAAGACCGAGGCTGCAAGTTACCGGCCAATCAGTCTCACAAGCTGTGTTGGGAAGACTATGGAGCGAATAGTCAACCACAGATTGAAATGGTATTTAGAGTCTGAGCAGATCCTGGTGCCGGAACAAGCTGGATTTAGAGAATGCTACAGTATAGAAGACCAAGTTACTTACTTGTCTCAAGCAATAGAAGATGCCTTCCAGGAGAAGAAAAAGGTCCTAACGATCTGGGTCGACTTCAAGCAGGCCTTTGACAAGGTGTGGAAAGATGGCCTCATTGCAAAACTTAGGAGAAGTGGAATCCAAGGCAACATGATGAAATGGATCAAGTCATACTTGCATAACAGGAGAACTAGAGTCACTCTTGACGGTCTGCAGAGCAGAAAAGTGTTGCTCCATCAGGGGGTACCTTAAGGAGGAGTAATTTCCCCAACACTCTTCCTTGTTTACATCAATGACCTGGTGAAAGATCTCCCTGCAGGAGTTAAAGCTGCCTTATATGCAGATGACCTAGTACTCTGGTGCGCTAATGAAAATGTCACCACAGCAAATTATAGAATGCAGCGGGCAGCAGACATGCTAGTGTCATGGGCAGAGAAATGGCTTATCACAATAAACACAGACAAAACCTCCACAACACTGTTCTCCCTCGCCCCCAAGGACAAATCAGCTAACATACACCTAGGGACAACCGTGGTCAAGGAAGAAAGCTACCCCACCTATCTTGGGGTGACATTTGACCAAAGGCTTACATGGAATAAGCATATTGAAAACGCAGAAGGAAAGGCCCGAAGACGACTAGGCATACTCAGAAAATTAGCAGGTACCAACTGGGGAGCAAATGAACGAAATCTAAAGAAGATTTATAATGGAGTAATAAGACCACACTTAGAGTTTAGCTCAGCAGCATGGTCATCAGCTGCTAACTCACATCTGCAGTCTTTGGACAAGGTGCAAAATCAAGCTCTCAGGCTCATTACAGGAGCCATGAAAACTACACCAACAACAGAGATGCAGAAGGTTGCTGGATTACAGACATTGTCCCATAGAAGAGACACAAAAACCATGATCCAGATGGAAAAGTACAACAGTATGCCAATGCACCCAATGAAGGCAAGACTAGATGATCTGGCATTGGGACGTCTAAAGCGTAGCAGCTTTGTGCATCGGGGGAAAAGACTTATAAGACAGCATCAAGAAGACCTATCCATGAAGACAACACCACTGAAGCCCACCCTATACCCTGTACCATGGGAGCAGGCCAGCAGTGCCCTCCAAATTAATACATCAGTCAGTGGTCTCACAAGTGGATGTGAGTATAATGATCTGCAAAAACGAACTGCTACATTGAGTATGATCCAAGAAAGCTATCCCGATCAATCATGGATACATGCCTATACAGATGGATCAGCAACTAATGCTGTTAGGAATGGAGGTGCCGGTATCTTTATCTCATATCCTGACAACCACTATGAGACTAGGCACATTCCCACTGGTAAATTCTGTTCCAACTATACAGCTGAGGTTCAAGCTCTAGAGCAAGCTGCAAATATGATTTATAACACCAACTCTGACTGCCACCAGGTAGTCATCCTCACAGATGCACTGTCTGTCCTGCAAGCTCTCAAGGGTGGTAAACTCCTGCATCTGAGAAATGAACTAAACAAGGTAGCTGCCAAAAAGAGAACCATACTTCAGTGGGCCAGGGAGGGTAAAAAGTCGGAAGATTAAGTGTTGGATGGAAGAGGAAGTCGTCCGATGACTATGTAATTAGATCCAATACTTAGCAGAGACATTTGTTTCCTTTAAGTTTGTGGTACACGTTTGTGGCACAAGTTGCCTGCAGTCGATTCTAAACACCACATCAGATGGGTTCTGAAGACGCTTGACTTGACAACCTAAGCAGTTGACTCGGGTTTGTGCAAGGGACGTTCTGCTGCTACAATATTTGACTACTGTAGAGAAGTACAGTTCAAGGCACCTGTGGGAACCAACAGCAGCTGAAGCAGACACCAACGACCCCACACTAGAAACTAAGTAACATAACAGCTCGGCCAATTGAAATTTTCAAATGATTTTTTTAAGTTCCATCACAATTTAAGCCATCCGATGATGATAAATATCATCGCTCCCTTTTTATAAACAACGTTATTTCTTTAACATTGTTAAACTATGTGATTATTAAACCTGTCTATCGATAACTTTAAAGCAATAGTTGGATTAATCACTCTTGAGTGAATTGTGTATCTGCATCGGTATGAATCATACTGTTTTAAATACATAAACATAGAGGCCTATAACATTAATAATTGTTGAGTCACCTTCAGCTGGGGGCTCAGAAATACAAGCGAAAATATATTGCCTCACACAAGGGGCAGGAGAATACTAAGGTTCATGACAGCTTAGATTTCGGTTGTTATGCTTGCTGTTCTTTAAATTCCTGTGAGGCACCCTTCAGTAGAAGCATCATTCTTTTATTTATAAACACACGCCAAGAGTAATCTTGAGCAAAGGTTGATGACCTTTGAATACCCTCATCAATATACGGTACTCTCAATGTGACCATTGTTTAACGACTACTATAGAGTAGGGCAGACAATCACGTCACATAATTCTCAAAGTTAGAAAGATATAGGACACATGAATAAATGCCTGGTCAATAAACTATTTATCATCATCACCTTCAGTTTCCTTTCGTATCGTAAAGAGCTACACGCACCTGGTCCCCGGGACTCCTACACCAAACCTTTGTGTGCTCTTGCAGCTGTAGTTCATGTGGTACGTCCTTTTTGATAATGAGTTGCCAGATCTATACACAACATCATATTTGTCGCTGTAGTTTCTGTGGTATGTCCTTTTTGATAATGAGTTGCCAGATCTATACACAATCTCATATTTGTCGCTGTAGTTTCTGTGGTATGTCCTTTTTGATAATGAGTTGCCAGATCTATACACAACCTCATATTTGTCGCTGTAGTTTCTGTGGTATGTTCTTTTTGATAATGAGTTGCCAGATCTATACACAATCTCATATTTGTCGCTGTAGTTTCTGTGGTATGTTCTTTTTGATAATGAGTTGTCAGATCTATACACAACCTCATATTTGTCGCTGTAGTTTCTGTGGTATGTTCTTTTTGATAATGAGTTGCCAGATCTATACACAATCTCATATTTGTCGCTGTAATTTCTGTGGTATGTTCTTTTTGATAATGAGTTGCCAGATCTATACACAACCTCATATTTGTCGCTGTAGTTTCTGTGGTATGTTCTTTTTGATAATGAGTTGCCAGATCTATACACAAGCTCATATTTGTCGCTGTAGTTTCTGTGGTATGTTCTTTTTGATAATGAGTGACCAAATCTATACACAACCTCATATTTGTCGCTGTAGTTTCTGTGGTATGTTCTTTTTGATAATGAGTTGCCAGATCTATACACAACCTCATATTTGTCGCTGTAGTTTCTGTGGTATGTTCTTTTTGATAATGAGTTGTCAGATCTATACACAACCTCATATTTGTCGCTGTAGTTTCTGTGGTATGTTCTTTTTGATAATGAGTTGCCAGATCTATACACAACCTCACATTTGTCGCTGTAGTTTCTGTGGTATGTCCTTTTTGATAATGAGTTGCCAGATCTATACACAATCTCATATTTGTCGCTGTAGTTTCTGTGGTATGTCCTTTTTGATAATGAGTTGCCAGATCTATACACAACCTCATATTTGTCGCTGATGTGGCGGAAATCGATAATGACCATGACTAGTATATGGACGATCATAAGCTGGATAGTGGAGGTAAAAATAATAGTGCTATCTCATTTATTATGATGACGACAATGATGATAATGACATTGATCATGCTGGCCATATGACATTAATGACGTTGATGGTGATAATGACATTGATCATGCTGGCCATATGCCATTAATGACGTTGATGGTGATAATGACATTGATCATGCTGGCCATATGACATTAATGACGTTGATGGTGATAATGACATTGATCATGCTGGCCATATGACATTAATGACGTTGATGGTGATAATGACATTGATCATGCTGGCCATATGACATTAATGACGTTGATGGTGATAATGACATTGATCATGCTGGCCATATGACATTAATGACGTTGATGGGGATAATGCTGTTGATGATGTTTATAATGGTGTTGATAACGCAATTAAGGGTTGAGAAGAAGAAGCAGAAAAAGAAAATGAGAAAGAAGAAATATGGAGAGGTATGTCAAAGAATATTGAATATACTAAGAGAGACCAAAGTGACCGTTCTGGCAGACGTCTGCTATATCCAAAAACGTTTCAAAAGGCAAGCCTGAAACAAGAATGCAACTTGAAACCGGACGCCTTTTGCCTTCAACCTAATAAAGAGGTGCAACGGATAACATACCCATTAAAAGCACGAGGAAAAAAATTGATTTGTTGTAAGTTGAATAAATTCATTACCTGCAGTGGACTGACCATATCTGATTCCCCAAAATTTGTAAATGATGGTTCCAGTGGCGAGGGCTCTGTAAAAACCTCTCAGTTCTTGACCTGGGTTGAGGGAGATCACGATTGTGTTGTTGTTAGAGCTGCTGCCTGTGTTAGGTTGACCTACGTCCACGTTACGCTTGTCTGTCCACGCGCATTTGAGCATCAAGCTTAGCGCCAGGTACACAGCACACGTGAGTTGTGTATGACCCATGCCGACAGAATTTACCAGAAATTTGTGGTACAAAATGGTCTAGATGGAAATATAAGCGGATACACCACAAATTGTTCTAGCCAGAAATATAAACGGATACACAACAAATTGTATTGACGATCCAGAACTGTTCGGGCACAAAGTAGTTAAAATAAAAATGTTAATCTTGATACTCGAAGGGAAAACAAAAAAAAAAACTAATTTCGTGTTCTCTTATCTAATGAAACAAAAATAGCGAAGATTTTCAACAGCGGGTCTTTAGTTTAGTGATAGTTTTAGAAAGGCCAACAAATTAGTTCTTAGAGGCCTCTGAAGAGAGAAAGAAAAATATGACCACTACATCATCATGCATGTCATAAAATGTGACTAATATGAGACTGTTCATGTTGTCACGGAATTGCCTCCCCTGCTTTGCAGTACAATGGCCAAAACTCAAGAGTATCTAAAATGGGTCTTCAAAGGTGTCTACCTTCGCACAAGATTACTCTTAGCAGAGATGTAGATAGAAGGATAATGATGCTTCTATCTCAAGGTAGTGTCCACAAGATATTTTCAGAAGTCAAGTAAAATGCTGCTTAGGGCCGAGCACTTTTAATTTATATCTGATCCTTCGACTTTTGTGAAGAAAGGGTTATGCAATGATTTATTTCAGCTCGTTCAAGCCCCCACCCTGATTTACTCAGTGTAATTCTTATTATTCTGGCATAGCTCTGTTTAGAGTGTATTTAGTAAATTGACTGAGACAAACATGCAGTACATTCAAAATGATTAAATCGACGTTAAATTTGTATATTTACAAATAACAAATTGAATAATCACTTAGGTTTTAACAAGGTTTTTGAAAGAAAAAAAAAAGAATAATTATTCATCAGAAAATTATCATCACTGTGTGATGTTATGGTGGTTTGTAAAGGAGGTCACTTGGCAGCTTTTATCTGTTACTTAGCTGTCAATGGCGATTCTGCTCCTTCTGATGTTTTGGTTCTTGGTATACTGGATCGCTGATCCCGATCTTCACTGATCAAGGTTGTTGGGCGCAGCACGTTCCCAGAAGTGCCAGGGAGTGTCTAAGAAGTTGGTCCCTCGTCTTTAAGCCTCGTCTGATGATGGTGTCTAGCTTCGACTTCATGCCACTTGTACCCTTCTTGTTTCAAAGATAGTACCCTCAGCTGGTACCACAACTAGTATGGTAAAAGAAGAGAAACGAATACCCTCTGAGTATTGAGTTTCCCGACACATAATTATGTGTCCGTATCTTCCTATTCCACCATCCCATCTACCTCAGACTTTATCCTCGATGAGAATTAAGCTTAATCTCTCGAGAGAAAACTTTATTTACATTTAAATTGAATATGTTTTCATTTATGTTTACACTGATTTGAAAAGTTTGAAACTACCATTAATTTTAAAGTGAATATGTTTGCATAGCCATTTACACTGGGTTGAAACTGTAAGTATTATATTTAAAATGTACATCATTTCTTTCATCTTTCCCTCACTGCTCCATGTGAAACTTGGGACTACTTTATCTTTTTAGTTCTCTTTAAGAAACTAGCAATAAAGCAGTCACGGCCCTTGCAGTGGTGGTTCAAGAAATCTTCTATGCGCTGAGGTTGCTACTAGCAGATGCATTTTACACGTGTTCTTGGGGGTCGTTACTTTAACAATAAGTTCCCACTTTGACTCTGTGTTCCAGATTCCTCAGATTCTGGTTTTCCTTGTTAAAATTATAGAGTTTTTTTTCCCCCTGGGCTCTTAAATCGTCAAAAATTTATCATACAATGGTCCGGTCCGATTTATGAATCTTGTTTCTAGTCTTAACTCTGGCAGTCTGGTTGCCGTCTTGGCAAGCGATTCTCACAGTGTTCTAATCTGGCTAAAGTGTCAGATTATATTGCCCTTTTCTTCCCCCCGCAGTTTTTTGTTACGATTTAGGCAGGGTCCAATCAGGAATTTAGTGGTTCCTCTATTTCTAACCCCAGCCAATCATTTCAAAACTGCATTTTTAGGTGGGGTAATTCAAAATTATTCCGACATAGAAAATTCTGTGCGTGATGCAAAAGGCTACGTCTCCCATATATGAAAGTGACAAGTCCGTACACTCTTTCGACAATGTGTTTCAGATGTAACATCTTACTTTCCTCTAAAGTAATGTATTTGAAACAGGTGGACAGGAAATGATGATGTCATTCATGTCTGTTAAAAACGTGTCGCACAGACAAGTAATCTCTCTGTCCGTTTCTTGAGCTAACAAAATTCGTCTCTTTACGATCTTGGCAAGTGAGACACGTTCGCCTTATCAATGTTTAACCAAAGTCGTTGGGGCGACTTTAGTGTTAATTTGTAGTCTGATGTTGATCACACCCGAGATTAGGCTACACGATTGTTGGTTAATATTATCTCATCCGTTCCTATTCCCAGCAGAGAGGAACGGGTAACCAAACAGACTGAGAGGAGTGTAAGAATGTTTGAAAATACAAAATATCTGCTACACAGCAGATAAAGAAAAGGGTGTCGACCGCTGAAAAGCATGTAATTAGTTCGTACAACTGTCACAGAATACGGTCGTAGTGGACAAGAAAACGACCCAAAATTATGTGACACGTGTACAAAAACTCACAATGCTGAAGCACAAGACTGATTTGCTACACTTCCTGCAGAGGGACCAGCTGTATCAGTTGCTCCATGCTCCAAATGGAGCAAGGAGAGACATAATAACGAAATAATGATGAACACATTATAATTGTATATCGCATGACACGTCTAACTATGGAACACACAGACGTGAAGTTAATGGAGGCCACATAGATGTTATCTGACACAAGAATGTTAATAATACCATGGGCAGCTAAACAGAGTAATGAGGATGTCCTGAAAGAAGCAAGTAAGAAATGAAAGCTTATTAGTCCTTTATTAGAAGGAAATAAGCTACGTTCTATGGCCAGGTTATTAGTTCTTTATTAGAAGGAAATAAGCTACGTTCTATGGCCAGGTTATTAGTCCTTTATCAGAAGGAAATAATCTTCGTTCTATGGCCAGGTTATTAGTCCTTTATCAGAAGGAAATAATCTTCGTTCTATGGCCAGGTTATTAGTCCTTTATTAGAACGAAATAAGTTACGTTCTATGGCCAGGTTATTAGTCCTTGATCAGAAGGAAATAATCTTCGTTCTATGGCCAGGTTATTAGTTCTTTATTAGAAGGAAATAAGCTACGTTCTATGGGCAGGTTATGAGATGAAGAAAGCTGGAAAATATACTACTCGTCAAAAGTCAAGGGCCACCCTATTATTTTCAATACACTTTTATATAAGCGCATAGAATGATTAAATGAAGGAAGTTTTTAGTAAAAATGGGTGCAATATCTTCCTCTGACAGTCCTCTATGCACGTTAAGCATAAAAACAACTCACCGACAACCATGGTGATCACGTGCAATTTGGTTTGCTGACCATAAATTCACATTTTTAATCTGTTTTTTCAAACTTCCGTACAACCAAACAGGTGAAGAAATCGTGCTGATTGACATTCCACGTGCAATGGCGACTTTTCGTGAACAGAGTTCACTCTTAATTTGTTTTACAATCAGCAGACTTAGGGTAGTTTCATCACCTGCAAAAACCATGCCACCGAGAAGAAGTCTTGACACCTTACAAATAATGAGGGCTATAGTGTGGGGTGAAAGTGGTTTATCTGTCCGTGAGGTTGCTAGACGGCTTGCAGTGTCACACTCTACTATCCAACGAATTTTGGAGAGATTTCAGGCCACAGGAAGTGTGGAGGATCGCCACCGGCCAGGTCGCCCTAGATGCACCAATAGACATGATGACCAGTACCTCTTGTTGTCAGCCCTGCGCCATCGAACAGTGGCTTGTTCCACTCTAAGATGTCAGCTGAGACAAATTGTAAACGTTAATGTCATTCAAAGCACCATTCGCAGACGTTTACATGAATTTGGACTGGCTGCTCGACGTCCTGCAGTCAGAATCCCTCTTACCCTGCTCATCGCAGAGCTCGTGTTGCTTGGTGTCGCGAGCACACCCGATGGACAAGGCAACAATGGAGTCAAGTTCTCTTCACTGATGAATCTCGCTTCACTGTGTCATTCAATGATGGCAGGATTCGAGTTTGGAGACGACCAGGAGAGCGATTTACTGATGACACAATTCGAGAGGTGGATCGTTATGGTAGGGGTTCTGTCACGGTCATAGGAGGCTTCAATAGACACGGCAGGACCCCACTCTACATCATCCAAGGCAACTTGAACGGCCCAAGATACCAGAACGAAATCTTGAGACCAATTGTTCAGCCTGCTCTGGAGGCCATAGGTGGTAATACCATCCTCCAAGATGATAACGCTCGACCCCATCGAGCTCGTGTGCTGAATGAGTTTATTCAGCAACATGGGATCATCAGGATGGCGTGGCCAGCTCATTCACCTGACCTTTCTCCGATTGAGCACCTCTGGGATGTCCTTGGTCGAAGATTGTCAACATATCACCCCCTGCCAATGGATGTTGCACAGCTGACTGCATTTCTTCTTCAGGAATGGCAAGCTGTTCCTCAGGTAACTCTTCGGACCCTTGTGGACTCGATGCGTCTACGCTGTCTTGAATGCCTTGCTGCAAACGGTGGTCATACCCGATTTTGAAATGTCTATTTGTCCAATATCTATTGTGTGACTTTTGAAAAGGTGGGTGACACCCTTAACAGCTTCATTGCGTTTGAATGTGTGTTTCCATTTCTGTACCTGACATGTCAATTTGGTATTCAATAAATGCCGTTTTGACTGATACCAATTACGTTTATATCAGATTTGTTTTATGGTTTCAACCAAGGTTTTTCTAAGTGGCCCTTGACTTTTGACGAGTAGTATATTATGACAAGAGGAAAGATTTACGGTAACAGAGATAGAGAACGAGAGAGAGAGAGAGAGAGAGAGAGAGAGAGAGAGAGAGAGAGAGAGAGAGAGAGAGAGAGAGAGAGAAGATATTGGACTGATTAACGTCCTGTCATAGAAAGAAATCAACAACACAATAAGAAAAATCATGCACAATCGCCTTTGAATTAGTTGTATTATGTATTTTGCGCTCGCCTTTATCTGGTTATTGTAACGTCTTCATGGCATTTCCTTTCACCTAGCGCTTACATGTCAATTCATTTCAGTTAGCGCTAACATTTGATAAACTTTAGTAGGCCTGATATTAGTTGTCACGAACAGTGTTTGAGAGTAGTTGTTGTAGACCTCATATTAGTTGTCACGAACAGTGTTTGAGAGTAGTTGTTGTAGGCCTGATATTAGTTGTCACGAACAGTGTTTGAGAGTAGTTGTTGTAGGCCTGATATTAGTTGTCACGAACAGTGTTTGAGAGTAGTTGTTGTAGACCTCATATTAGTTGTCACGAACAGTGTTTGAGAGTAGTTGTTGTAGGCCTGATATTAGTTGTCACGAACAGTGTTTGAGAGAAATTGTTGTAGGCCTGATATTAGTTGTCACGAACAGTGTTTGAGAGTAGTTGTTGAAGGCCTGATATTAGTTGTCACGAACAGTGTTTGAGAGTAGTTGTTGTAGACCTCATATTAGTTGTCACGAACAGTGTTTGAGAGTAGTTGTTGTAGGCTGATATTAGTTGTCACGAACAGTGTTTGAGAGTAGTTGTTGTAGGCCTGATATTAGTTGTCACGAACAGTGTTTGAGAGTAGTTGTTGTAGACCTCATATTAGTTGTCACGAACAGTGTTTGAGAGTAGTTGTTGTAGGCCTGATATTAGTTGTCACGAACAGTGTTTGAGAGTAGTTGTTGAAGGCCTGATATTAGTTGTCACGAACAGTGTTTGAGAGTAGTTGTTGTAGGTCTGATATTAGTTGTCACGAACAGTGTTTGAGAGTAGTTGTTGTAGACCTCATATTAGTTGTCACGAACAGTGTTTGAGAGTAGTTGTTGTAGGCCTGATATTAGTTGTCACGAACAGTGTTTGAGAGTAGTTGTTGTAGGTCTGATATTAGTTGTCACGAACAGTGTTTGAGAGTAGTTGTTGAAGGCCTGATATTAGTTGTCACGAACAGTGTTTGAGAGTAGTTGTTGTAGGCCTGATATTAGTTGTCACGAACAGTGTTTGAGAGTAGTTGTTGTAGGCCTGATATTAGTTGTCACGAACAGTGTTTGAGAGTAGTTGTTGAAGGCCTGATATTAGTTGTCACGAACAGTGTTTGAGAGTAGTTGTTGTAGGTCTGATATTAGTTGTCACGAACAGTGTTTGAGAGTAGTTGTTGAAGGCCTGATATTAGTTGTCACGAACAGTGTTTGAGAGTAGTTGTTGTAGGCCTGATATTAGTTGTCACGAACAGTGTTTGAGAGTAGTTGTTGTAGGTCTGATATTAGTTGTCACGAACAGTGTTTGAGAGTAGTTGTTGTAGGCCTGATATTAGTTGTCACGAACAGTGTTTGAGAGTAGTTGTTGTAGGTCTGATATTAGTTGTCACGAACAGTGTTTGAGAGTAGTTGTTGTAGGTCTGATATTAGTTGTCACGAACAGTGTTTGAGAGTAGTTGTTGTAGGTCTGATATTAGTTGTCACGAACAGTGTTTGAGAGTAGTTGTTGTAGGCCTGATATTAGTTGTCACGAACAGTGTTTGAGAGTAGTTGTTGTAGGCCTGATATTAGTTGTCACGAACAGTGTTTGAGAGTAGTTGTTGTAGGCCTGATATTAGTTGTCACGAACAGTGTTTGAGAGTAGTTGTTGTAGGCCTGATATTAGTTGTCACGAACAGTGTTTGAGAGTAGTTGTTGTAGGTCTGATATTAGTTGTCACGAACAGTGTTTGAGAGTAGTTGTTGGAACATGTGCTCCACAGGGAGAGGCATGGGTTTGGGTATAGACTATGAAATGTGATTGGGGGAGTCTGTTAAAGCGTGACTGTATTTTCGTGAAGCCCATATCATGTTTACAAGAGTTGTTGTGAGGTGTTCATATCTGAGCAAGCTGATATGTTTATAGGATGAGTGAATGGCATGACATGATGAGGGAATGGCAGAACATGATGAGTGAATGGCAGGACATGATGAGTGAATGGCAGGACATGATGAGTGAATGGCAGGACATGATGAGTGAGTTGGGACTAGTTGGGGAAGGGAAGTTAGAAGAAGGGATGTGGCGAGTGAAGGAGGACGTCTGCTGGTGAGATGATGTGTTTGTCGGTGCTCCAGGTGAGATGATGTGTTTGTCGGTGCTCCAGGTGAGATGATGTGTTTGTCGGTGCTCCAGGTGAGATGATGTGTTTGTCGGTGCTCCAGGTGAGATGATGTGTTTGTCGGTGCTCCAGGTGAGATGATGTGTTTGTCGGTGCTCCAGGTGAGATGATGTGTTTGTCGGTGCTCCAGGTGAGATGATATGTTTGTCGGTGCTCCAGGTGAGATGATGTGTTTGTCGGTGCTCCAGGTGAGATGATGTGTTTGTCGGTGCTCCAGGTGAGATGATGTGTTTGTCGGTGCTCCAGGTGAGATGATGTGTTTGTCGGTGCTCCAGGTGAGATGATGATGTGTTTGTCGGTGCTCCAGGTGAGATGATGTGTTTGTCGGTGCTCCAGGTGAGATGATGTGTTTGTCGGTGCTCCAGGTGAGATGATGTGTTTGTCGGTGCCCCAGGTGAGATGATGTGTTTGTCGGTGCTCCAGGTGAGATGATGTGTTTGTCTGTGCTCCAGGTGAGATGATGTGTTTGTCGGTGCTCCAGGTGAGATGATGTGTTTGTCGGTGCTCCAGGTGAGATGATGTGTTTGTCGGTGCTCCAGGTGAGATGATGTGTTTGTCGGTGCTCCAGGTGAGATGATGTGTTTGTCGGTGCTCCAGGTGAGATGATGTGTTTGTCGGTGCTCCAGGTGAGATGATGTGTTTGTCGGTACTCCAGGTGAGATGATGTGTTTGTCGGTGCTCCAGGTGAGATGATGTGTTTGTCGGTGCTCCAGGTGAGATGATGTGTTTGTCGGTGCTCCAGGTGAGATGATGTGTTTGTCGGTGCTCCAGGTGAGATGATATGTTTGTCAGTACCGGTACTCTAGGTGAGATGATGTGTTTGTCGGTGCTCCAGGTGAGATGATGTGTTTATCGGTACTCCAGGTGAGATGATGTGTTTGTCGGTGCTCCAGGTGAGATGATGTGTTTGTCGGTGCTCCAGGTGAGATGATGTGTTTGTCGGTGCTCCAGGTGAGATGATGTGTTTGTCGGTGCTCCAGGTGAGATGATGTGTTTGTCGGTGCTCCAGGTGAGATGATGTGTTTGTCGGTGCTCCAGGTGAGATGATATGTTTGTCAGTACCGGTACTCTAGGTGAGATGATGTGTTTGTCGGTGCTCCAGGTGAGATGATGAGTTTGTCGGTGCTCCAGGTGAGATGATGTGTTTGTCAGTACTCTAGGTGAGATGATGTGTTTGTCGGTACTCCAGGTGAGATGATGAGTTTGTCGGTGCTCCAGGTGAGATGATGTGTTTGTCGGTGCTCCAGGTGAGATGATGTGTTTGTCGGTGCTCCAGGTGAGATGATGTGTTTGTCGGTACTCCAGGTGAGATGATGTGTTTGTCGGTGCTCTAGGTGAGATGATGTGTTTGTCGGTGCTCCAGGTGAGATGATGTGTTTGTCGGTGCTCCAGGTGAGATGATGTGTTTGTCGGTACTCCAGGTGAGATGATGTGTTTGTCGGTACTCTAGGTGAGATGATGTGTTTGTCGGTGCTCTAGGTGAGATGATGTGTTTGTCGGTGCTCCAGGTGAGATGATGTGTTTGTCGGTGCTCCAGGTGAGATGATGTGTTTGTCGGTACTCCAGGTGAGATGATGTGTTTGTCGGTGCTCTAGGTGAGATGATGAGTTTGTCGGTGCTCCAGGTGAGATGATGTGTTTGTCGGTGCTCCAGGTGAGATGATGTGTTTGTCGGTGCTCCAGGTGAGATGATGTGTTTGTCGGTGCTCCAGGTGAGATGATGTGTTTGTCGGTACTCCAGGTGAGATGATGTGTTTGTCGGTGCTCTAGGTGAGATGATGAGTTTGTCGGTGCTCCAGGTGAGATGATGTGTTTGTCAGTACTCTAGGTGAGATGATGTGTTTGTCGGTGCTCCAGGTGTGATGATGAGTTTGTCGGTGCTCCAGGTGAGATGATGTGTTTGTCAGTACTCTAGGTGAGATGATGTGTTTGTCGGTGCTCCAGGTGAGATGATGTGTTTGTCGGTGCTCCAGGTGAGATGATGAGTTTGTCGGTGCTCCAGGTGAGATGATGTGTTTGTCAGTACTCTAGGTGAGATGATGTGTTTGTCAGTACTCTAGGTGAGATGATGAGTTTGTCGGTGCTCCAGGTGAGATGATGTGTTTGTCGGTGCTCCAGGTGAGATGATGTGTTTGTCAGTACTCTAGGTGAGATGATGTGTTTGTCGGTGCTCCAGGTGAGATGATGAGTTTGTCGGTGCTCCAGGTGAGATGATGTGTTTGTCGGTGCTCTAGGTGAGATGATGTGTTTGTCGGTACTCCAGGTGAGATGATGAGTTTGTCTTTGCTCTAGGTGAGATGATGTGTTTGTCGGTGCTCCAGGTGAGATGATGTGTTTGTCAGTACTCCAGGTGAGATTCAATGTATTGAATTTGAGATCTTGATTGTGTAGCCAGGGGCTCTTTTCTTTTGTAAGCAGCATGCTGAGAATTATACGAGGAATGTCGATGTGCCCAGTGTACCATTTACATTTTGTGCACCACCACATCCATGTGCACCACCACATCCATGTGCACCACTACATCCATGTGTTATTGTGAAACGTTACTGGAGTATGAAACTGTAGAGATTGACTCAGCTGTAATGGTGTGTCATTACTAGCTGTGAGTAACTGTTGGGCTGATACTGTGGTCTTATCAGTGAGAAAATGAGTCTAACACCCGAGGGCATTCAGTTGACGATATTTCTGGATGTTTAGTTTAATAAATGTTGCGTCTCATTAGTTATTGTCTTTAAACGTAGCGCTTACAGCTGTCATGTTCTTGTAGCGCTTACAGCTGTCATATCCTATCATATAGCTCTTACATTTGACATAATCTTATAGATTTTACGGCTGTATGTCTTTTCACTTAGCTCTTACATTTAACAGGTTCTCGTAGCGCTTACAGCTGATTTCTGTATATATGTCATTTGCTTTCACTTAGTGCTTACATTTGATAGGCTCTTTTTTAGCCATTACATTTTCTAAAACTTAGCGCTTACATTTGTCATACTCTTGTAGCACTTACAGCTGTCGTATCCTATCACGTAGCTCTTACAGTTTAACATGTTTTTGTAGCGTTTACTGCTATAATGCTCCTGTCATTTTTATTTTGAAATGTCGTTAAAATATTGCAACCAGGATACTACTAAGACTGCTTAATTAATGTGTTTTGTCTTATCGGTAAATCTGCAATAAATTTGTCAAAAGTTGGTTTCTTATCAGTAAACACAAACTAAACTTGACATAAGGTTGAATAACGAACACGACTTCAGAGATTGCTGAGTGGTAGGGGTTTTCACTATTTTCTGTTATTTTTCTCTGTACTTCAGTCACACCACAGAATGCGTGTCATACGCCAATGTCCAATTATGAAAGCTATATCCTTGACCTAATGAGTTCCACATCAAATATATGCATCAGTCACATTAATCGTGCACATATAGGCACACCTGTTTATTTTAAATTGAGACTACATCAGAAAAAATACAATTGCAGTGACTTAAATGAGAAACAGTTTTACCTACATTGTTCCAATTACAACCAGTTTTACACGAACCGAATAACTTCAAACTTGGAAATAATGTCAAGTTTTTTTGTTTCCTCTTCAGACAATCTGTGAGATGGCGGTTGTCATTTCTACTGTCATTGGTTCTCCATGATGGTCGTCAAGTTATTAAAATATTTCTCAGACTAGCTTCAAGAGCACACATAAAAGGGGCATTGGCCATGGATAAGGAAGAAATGCTGAGGGCGATTCATGTTCGTCTATTAGAGAATAACACTGTAATTGATGAATCATCAAGGCTAAGACTGCTGAAATTTGGCATCAAACGTAAGACCAGCAGGGATGGACGTATGAGAGGACGCATACGCCCTGTATACAACCAGTGCGCAACAGAAACAATTAGCATTCATACCCTTCTACATTTGCTGCGGGAGACTGAGCACCTACGGGTTTGCCCAGAGTGCAATGACGTCGATTCTGATTAACAATAACAATAACAATCAGACGTCAACAAAACGGTAACTGTCTGCACATTTGATATAATTTTCTTCATCTTTCTAAACTTTCAGACATCAACTTGAATATATGTGAAGAAAGCAGCGGTCAACCTCAAGATAGTGGCATCTCAACAGTGTTTGTCCTGGACTGGTAGTGGTCATGGCAATGTGCACAGTCTCTGTCCATCATCTGTTGACCACTTCTATAGTAGATGTTGGGTTGTCAAGTTACTAGTACAACATATTGGGTTGTTAAGTTATTACTATCATGTGTTTGGTTGTCACGTTATATCTATAGTATGTTAGGTTATTACTATCATATGTTAGGTTGTCATGTTATTACTATCATATATTGGGATGTCAAGTTACTACCATATATTGGGTTGTCAAGTTATTACTATCAAAAGTTGGGCTGTCAAGATACGAGGGACGGTCAAAAAGTAATGCATCGTAATTTTTAATTTCATTCAATAGGCAAGAAAACAGATAAAATTCACATTGAAATGTAGCCCCAAGTCTGAACTTCAAAAATTTATTTCTCAATGTAGTCTCCATTATTTGTTACAGTTTTTGTCCATCTTCTCACAAGGGCATGTATCCCCGCACGGTAAAAATGTGTGTCCTTTTTCCTAAACCACTGGCGTACGGCGCGTTTAAGGGTCTCGGTGTCCTCAAAGTGATGTCCGCGAAGATCTTCTTTCAGTGGTCCAAACAGATGGAAGTCAGAAGGTGCAAGATCGGGACTGTAAGGGGGATGTGGTAATAATGTCCAGCCAAATTCTGCAATCGCATCAATGGTGCGTTTAGCGGTGTGTGGCGTGGCATTATCGCGCAACAGTAGTGCAGTTCTCTGATCTTTTAATGGGTAAAGTCGCCGAAGACGACCTCTAAGCTTCTTCAAAGTTTCAATGTAACGGTCTGCATTCACCGAGTTTCCCTGTTCCAAGAAGTCGAGAAGAATCACACCCTTCTCATCCCAAAACACGGAGGCCATAACTTTCCCTACAGATGGTGAACTTTTGAACTTCTTTCTTGTCGGCGATG
This sequence comes from Oreohelix idahoensis, assembly GCA_024509875.1. Lineage (NCBI taxonomy): Eukaryota > Metazoa > Mollusca > Gastropoda > Stylommatophora > Oreohelicidae > Oreohelix > Oreohelix idahoensis. The sequence goes on from JAMPIV010018293.1 coordinate 107,884, forward strand.
TTGTGTGATGCCATTCCATTGACTGCCTCTTAAATTCTGGTTCCAAAAAAATGAACCCAAGTCTCATCACCTGTCACGATATTCGATAACAACTCTTCTCCTTCAGTTTCATAACGGTGCAGGAGGTTGATGGCTATGGTTTTCCTTGTTTCTTTATGTCTGTCTGTCAACATTCTGGGTACCCATCGTGCACAAACTTTGGAATAACCCAGGTCTTTAATGATGTTCTGGACACTGCCTTCACTAATGGACAACATGGAAGAAAGTTCATCCAGTGTTACCCGACGGTCACCACGAATGATGCCATCAACTCGATGAATGTTGTGTGGAGTCACTGCGGTAGACGGACGGCCAGTCCGCTTTGCGTCAGCCATTGAGGATTGACCTACTTCAGCTTAGTCACAACGATGTACCCAGCGTCGGACAGTGCTAACATCCACTGTTGAATCTCCATAAACATTCTTCAAACGTTCGTGGATGTGAATTGGGGTCTCGCCTTTGTGGTAAAGTGGGATATTATAAATATTTATAGGGGACTTAGTGTACTGACTGAGATCAGCTGTGAAGGTATCTGTATCTAATAAGGGTAGTGTATTACAGATGACCTTACTTGCTACCACATATTTATACCTCAGTCAGAATTATTCTGGAATATTGTGATGACTACGTTGAATGTCTAGGGTATGTATATGATGAAGTGTAAGTCACAACAACAACAGACAGATAAACAATTTAATTTATTCTACCACACGTGACAACACTGTGACACTCACACACATTTAACACTCTATAAGACTATTCTTAAATGAGGCACTGGTAAATTTTCAAATATAAATATGTATTAATTACTGTCACTAATATATATGTGTCCTGATTCAAATACAAAGTGAACCAGGAATCACAATCAATTTTAATTACAAGTTATATGTACAGAATTTATCAATATGAATCTTGTAGTGACATATTTTATTAATATTATCCTATGTGTGTCAGTTGTGTAGTAGTAATATGAGGTAATACTGGTTTTGTTTTTTCAAGCTATGTTGTCATTTGTCATCATGACTTCAAGTGTTTGTTTCTGTTGGAACTAGTATTGGAGATGTTCTCAGTTCCGTTCATTAAAACAATTAATTTCCCCTCTTATTTTTATACAATGTCAGTTTAAGATGGGGTTACATAATGTTGAGCTCCGCTGGCCACATAGGCTTATCTTTCGTGATGACGGCAGGAAAAGATTCCTCTGCTCGATTGCTCCCCTGTGTTCTGGAGACACCTCACTGTTTGCTATATGGACCAAGGAGTATGCTGTCCGCCTCTGGATTCAGCAAAGCTCTGACCAGGTGCTGCTCAATAACTTTAGGACCACAGTCCCTGAAACAAGAAGGTTGTACCTCCTACTTCAGAACTAATTTATACTCTATTTCTACACTGAGCACAATACATAACAAACACTGAGTTCAGAGCGGTAGGCCAACTGCTATCTTCATCTGAAACAATTTTCACCAGTATATTCCTCCCTAATGGTTACTACGCCTCTGCAATTCCAGCATTATTTCTTTCTAGTCAATAAAATAGGTGTCAGTGTACTGTTTGGCAATTCCATTTAGTTTCACTTTCCTCCGACACCTTCTGTTCAGGCTGGAGCACTATATAGGCTTTACCTCATGTTCGCTACTGAACCATACATATATACAGACATAAATTATCAATTTACATTCAATTTTCATTAAAAAGATATCAAATATTTCAAGCTTACCACAATTCATGGAAATAATACAGAATTACGTTGACTGGCACTGAATATAACACAATTTCGATCTGCCGATGTCCCAGGCTTTTATTTAGAAAAATATGCACTGGCGCTCAACGCACTGGTTCTGTAGTAAGTTTATTTGCAAATGTGGTGCTGACCTGACGCCTCTAATTGACTATATTGGCAGGTCTAACCAATCGTGCCATGTTTACACAGCTTTTCAAAAAAGTACTCCTACTCACGTTTCCCCTAACAACAAAGAAGTAGTATTTATAGCCCGACTAATCGTGTTTAGCCTTACATTTATTGCGCTCCAATCAAATCGGATTTAACATGGAGACCCATTTCCCGTACAATGGTGGGGTGAAAATCTGCCACTGAGCGATTCTGATTTGGGTGTTGTCTGACATCCCTCACTATTTCTTTTGGCTATAATTTGTTAATTCCTAGACTATTTGCGTAACGTTTAACATATTATTTGTCAGCAAGTCCTAAGGAACCCAAATATATAAATTTAATGGGGCTAAGGGGCTGCGTTCAAAATATGCATTTTCTACTACCTCCTGTTCACTTCGAATACGATGTGGTGTCTGGGTACTGTAATGTTTTCAAACGTAAACCAGTATAATGTCATATTTCCTAATAAGAATTTTCAGGTTTTTAAAAACTAACTCTCGTATGGGTAGTGTTGTTTATCACTGTCGATTTGAAAAAAGGCTAGTGCTTGTGGCCTTACACGCGTGATGGTAGTAATTGTGTATCGCGCGACTGTGGTAGTATTGCCTGCGTTCCGGCTTTCAGCCCCTCCCTTTCTTTCTATCTTTAGTCCATCTGTCTTTCGTTTTTGGTAACGTAGTGTATAAAATGACATGAATGGAATTTTAAATCTAGGTCAGCTGCGTATCTCAAGGTTTTTCTTAGAAAGGCAGTACACGTTTTATCGTAGAAAGCGGTATTGAAGCAGTAGGCTTTTACTATCAACGTGAAACGTTACAATTTGCAGACGAAGTAGAAAACAAGGGGGATTTCGAGTACAGTCATTGTGACAGCACTGTTCTTTACCATTCTTCTTTCCTTTTATTGAAGTTATTTGTTATGCTTTACATTTACGTTTTAATTTATATATGTGGATTAGAATTTCTCACGACAAATCCTCCCCACTTAAAACAGACGTTATATGTCAGTCTATAATTCTATATACACATAGAGAAATTTATTATTTTTCCTAGAGTTTAAGGTGATTCTCATCACACGGATGGCGGCTTAAAAAATCCGCTCCCAGATTTGTTTTTCCACTTATATACTCTATGCTAAACTCAAATGGCTGCATCAATAAGGACCAACGGAGTAATCTAGAGTTTTCATGTCTAGCCTGCGCTAGAAACGACAAGGGTTTGTGGTCCGTTTGCAACTTAAATGCCTTCCCATACAGATAAATATTGAATTTCTTTATCGCCCATATTACTGCAAGACATTCTTTTTCGCTAGTTGAGTAGTTGGTTTCAGCTTTATTCAACTTTCTGCTAGCATATGCCACTGGGCTTAATTCCCCATCCAATGCATCTGATCTCTGTAGCAGAGTTGCACCTAACCCAATATTACTGGCATCCGTCCTTACTATGAATTCTTGACTTAAGTCAGGTAATTTCAAAATAGGTTTACTTGTGAGCTTTTCCTTCAATTCTTGGTAAGCCATTTCACATTGTGGTGTCCATGTAATTCGATCTGGGTTTCCCTTACGTGTCAAATCATTTCACTTACGTGTAACATGTTTTTTCATGGCTTAGAAACGTTTGCACATAATGTACACACAGAAAGCGTATTAAAAGTAGGCACTTTTACTATCCACGCCAAATTAGTCTTCTATAATTTTGCATGACCATGGCGGAGAAAAACATGGGTGTTTTTTCACAGATCTAATTTGTTTTCATTGGTTTTTTTTTTTGTTTTTGGGTCTCGAATTTTCACGCAACATATAAGATAAACCTTCCCCACTTAAAACAGAACGTTTTAGATTCACGTCTAATAAATTCTTGTAAACTTTTACTTTCTGGCAACTTGGTGATTTTATCAGACGGATTGGATCGGGTTTTAAAAATCATTTCTTTCGAGGCTTTCCCAGAAAAAGGGCTAAAGCCATCAAATTTTTTTTTTTTCAGTGTGTTGTTTCCCCACGAGTAGCAATCTGCTTTTCATGTCCCTTTTTTTGCCGCTAAAATGATTGTTACAGGTTTGTGGTTTTTGCAAACTAAATGCCTTCCCATACAGATAAGTAATATTGAATTTCTTGTTTTCCCATGAATAAACTGCAAGAATAATTTTTCCGCTGTTTATGATAGTTTAAATCGTTGCATATCCCACTGGTGCTTAATCTCCAATCATCCAATGCAATCTGAATTCTTATCAGATCCAACGCAACAAAATGGTTTGCTTGTGCGTCTTTTTTGGGTTGGTCACATTGTGGCTGTTAATGTAATTTCGATCAGGCTTACCTTTGACCAAATCAGTATTTTTTTGCAAATTCGCTTCCCTAATTCCAACCTTTTTGAGAAAAAACAGATTCACGTCCCCTTTCTTGATTTGTGGTCTCGGATTTTTTTAATGGTTTTCCTCAAATTTCTTTGTAATCCAAGGTTTCATGTTGTTTCTGATATATTTTTGATATAAAATTTTGGCAAATTCTTTACCCAAGCACTAACCATTAAGGTGGTTCATTAGCAATGTTAAGTTTTTTTTTCCGCATCACGCAAGATCCTAAGTCGATTTGCCAAATGTTCAGAGAGTCAATGTGTTCCTCAAATGTTTCTGTTGCTATAAGGATATCATCCATGAAATTTGTTATACATGGATTATTCAGAGGGTCCAATAATTTTCTCATCATTCTAGAGAAGACACTAGGCGCATTCTTCAATCCAAATGGCAATCTATTAAACTCATAGTGTCCTTCTGAGGTACTAAAAGCTAGGTATGGTCTAACCTCAGGCTTTTCTGGAATCTGATAGTATCCTTTACTCAGATCCACTTTTGAGAAATATTTAGCTTTATTTAGTCTGGCAAACAGCTGATTTGTATCCGGCAATGGATCCACCTGTCCTTCTGTAATAGCATTCAGTCTCCTGTAATCTATACAGAGTCTATGTTCTCCAGAGGGCTTCCTTAGGAGTACAACACCGGAACTATACGAAGATTCACTGTGTGAAATAATTCCTTCCTTCAACAAATAGTCTATCTCTTCCTTCAAAGCTTTCTCCTTAGCAAAAGGAATCGAATAGGGTTTCATACATACAGGTGTGAGGTCTATCAGCTTTATATCATATTCCAATAAGTTTGTATGTCCTGGTCGGTCTGTTAACACCTCTGTATGAGTATCTAGAACCTGTTGCACTCTCTCTTTCTGAGTTTTCGTTAAATGTGTACTGATTTTCACCTGTGCCGCTGTCTCACAGGGGTGTAATGGATATTCAAATGATGAAAGTGGTTCCTTTTTCATCTCCATGGCAATGGACAAGGTCAACAAGTGTGTCTCTTCCTGATGTTCTCTTTCCAAATATTACTTCAGGAGATTCACATGATAGATTGTTTCTTTCCCCTTCTTATCTATCTTATAATTGGTTCTAGACACCTTCTCTAGAACTGTATATGGACCTTGCCATCCAATTTGTAACTTATTCTGACTACCGGGTAGAAGAAGCAGTACCTTCTCTCCCATAGCCAAATCTCTGTCTTTAGCTTTCCTGTTATAATAGGCAGCATGTTTCTTCCTGGCTTGTTTCAAATTTTCATTGGCAAGTTTCCAGCCAGTTTTTAAACGAGTGGTCAGCTCATTCACATATTGGTATGAGGATGTAATATTTTCCTATGCCTTTTCATCAGTCCACGTTCTTAACAGCGTTACATAAGGACCTTTAATTTTGTGGACCTATTTGTCCATGCACCGGTATGGTCCCTTCCACTCGAAGCTCTATAGTGATGATTTTTCTTCCCAGAATTATCATGCACAAAACGACCGCTACCAATTTTTCTCTTGGGGCTGTCTCCCCACTTAAAATTCTTGATGAGAGATTTCCTCTCTACATCCTCTTCCTCCAGTTTGTTTAAGTCCGATTGAGGGATTTTCGGCTTATCCTGGGGTAAGACATCTTTTTGCACTCTCCGCATAGTGGCCATTGTAAAACAGTTAAGTGAAGCTTGTCCGTGAAAAGGGGCTTCCCATTCCCTTTGGTCCACTTTATCAAATTTATATTTCTTTTTATTGTCAGGCCTAATGTTGCCCCGTGGCGTGTCCAGGTCCTGATCAATGTTCCCACTTGTGGGTGTTCCCTCATGTGCTATGCTACACCTTTCTACAAAATTCTCAATGTCCCATCTTGCCTTGGGCCAATAATAATTGTGAGCCACCTTTTGGATGATTGTTGAAAGGACTTTCGTGTGGGGTTACTGGTTGTGTTGCCTGAATTCTGATCGTGCTAATGTTCTTACGCGAATGGGTGAACCTCACCTTCGGTTTGTCGTAATGCCTGAACTTGGCATCAAGATGTAAACAACTGTTCATCTTATTAACTCAACAACTTGACATAAAATACGTAATTCATAAGGTTGAATGGTGTAACGTGATTCAACGAATAATGTCTCCGGTTCGAGTCCTTCACAATTTAATATGGATTACACACATACATAAACAGTTCAATTCACACATGAGGTACATGCATCAATCAATCAATAGCGTAGACTGCTGTTTTACGTGTCAATGTCCGTTTAAGGATACAATGCAGTAATTGTCGTCAGAACATCACAGCTATATGCACGCGCAGATAGAATGGCTACCTGCCGACAGTGAGACTGTGAGTCTAATTACTTCGTATAAAGTAGACGATTATCTTTCTCCTTCCAAGGATTTAGTTAATCACTAACCTCCATAAGTTTCCTCTCTCGTAGAGTTCTAGGACTGACCCTGGTCCTGCATAAATACACATATAAATGGCTATATCATGCCATTAATTTGGAAGGCTAGAAAAACGCAGCTATTCAGCTTGACGGTCAAGTAACAAAGGGTAGCGTCTCCTAGTTACCGACTGTGACCCAAACAACGCTAGACACGTCATAATCGATCGTGTATGGAGCGTTCAATAATTGAAACATCTATCGCAATATATTAAATGTCTTAACCTTTACAATTGCACGTCTGCTAACCTTTAGCAGACGGCGTTAATAACATATACCGTAACAATTCCCTGTACACCGGGGGAAAAAAAATCGATAGATTTTTTTTCAAGATCTATCCGACTTAACAATTTTTCAAAAAATTTAACACAATTGTGACATATGGCCGACGATGTTCTGAGTAGAACCGTGTCGCGGTCATGTCAACTAACTATTTGTCATAGTCATCTAACATTAATCATATTATATATCAATATTATGCATATTATTATATCAACTAAATAAAATGTGTAATGTCGATAGTGAATGATAGAATTAAATTAAAGTAAGGTCTGTCGTATTAGTATGTCATATAGGAATTAATTTGACTAATTAAAATTAAATTAATTAATTAAACTAAGAGTTAAATTATTAAGATTCTAATGTAACACGATGTTATGAGAGAAGAAAAGACAAATAAGTGAGAAGAAATAGAAAGAAATTCGAATATAAGTTTAACTTAATTGTGTGTGTTAAGTGTTAGTGAATAATAACTATCTAATTTAACTAACTAAATAACGTAAAGGTACATTTAAAAAAATATTAATCTAATACTTGTGTGATATTTATTTTCTCTTTTCATAATTTCTTCTTTTTATATTTCGTTCTCTTTTTTGTTTTTTTTCATTTCATTTTTTTCTCACATTTCATTTTATTGATATTAATTCAATTAAGAAGTTAAGTTAACTAATTAATTAGTATAGGATATGATGATCCATCCGTAGTCCTGATCCTGATGAATTCTTTTAGACAAAGTGTTGAAGCATTTACGTCGGACAGAAATGTCAATTATCCTAGGATCCAAGAATTAAGTGCACATAGGATAATAAGTTCGACTTGTCGTCAGATATTGTTCCATGATTGTTGAACGAATATTCATATATTGTGTATGGACGTTAGACGAAGTTTCAATGTCAATATGTATACCTTGATTGTCTTTAGTTCAATTCTGTGATGCATATAGTGTTTAATAATTATTAAATTGAAGTCAAGGTTAGTTCCCTTATAGTTGATACTTCGTTCTATCCAATGTAGTGATGATTGACGTAGTTTAGGAATGTCAATGTTGATTATTCGTCGTCAATAGGATTACGTGACAACGCATCCGCCACAATGTTTTCAGTGCCAGGAATATGTTCAATGGAGAATTCAAATGGCTGCAGGATGATCGCGTATCTGGCGAGTTTTGGGCTTTTGTGGTTTGATCTACGCAAAGATGCTACAGCACGCTGGTCAGTCTGAATGGTGAATGGAGCACCAAGCAAGAACTTTTCCAGTTTTGTGATTGCCCATATAACTGACAAAAGTTCCTTGTCCACTGTGGAATACTTTGTTTCTGCCGGCTTTAGCTTTCTTGAAATATATAATGTAGGATGTAGAACGCCATCATGGTTCTGGAGCAGGCATGCACCGATGCCGTAGTTACTAGCATCTGTTCGTAAGAAAAATCTTTTGGAAGCATCGGGAAGTCTTAAAATTGGTTCATGCGAAAACAAATTTATAATTTTGTTGAAAGTTTCATTGCATATACCAGTCCATGTCACCTTCACCGGCATGTCTTTTTTTAACAATGAAGACAATACAGCCGTGATGGATGACAAGTTTGGTATGAATCTACTGTAATATTGAACAAGTCCTAACAAACTCCTGACCTGTTTCTTCGTCTGAGGAACTGCTATGTTTAGAATTTTGGAGACCGTACTAGGTAACGTTCGGATATATCCCGCTCCAATGATATGTCCCAAAAAGGTTATCTCATTACACGCGATCTGCACCTTTGTAGGTTTAGCAGTTAGATGATAATTCCTTAGAGTGTCGAAAACATATCTAAGTCCCGAAACATGTTCCTCAAACGACGAACTAAACAAGCATATGTCGTCAATATACGTAATAACGTCTAATCTACCTGATAAAATTTGTCGCATCAGGCGAATGAAGGTAGCTGGCGCATTAACAAGCCCAAAAGGCATCACATTCCACTGGTATAGACCTTGTGGAGTGGAAAATGCGGTGTAGTACTTAGCCTTTTCGGTCAGTGGTATCTGCCAATAACCTTAGTTAAGTCTATCTTACTAAATATAGTTGCGTTGGATAGACGTGGCAGTAAGTCGTCGATAAGTGGATGTGGTTCGCTGTCAACTATAGTCTTAGCATTTAATTTTCTATAATCAACACATAGTCTGATGTTATTGTCCTTCTTCCGGACAATCACTAATGGAGAAGAGAATGGCGAATTACTAGTCTCAATGATTCCCAGAGACAACATCTGTTCAAGTTCCTTAGTAGTTTTAGCAAGGAAATGTAAAGGAACCGAATAGGGATGTACACGAATAGGTGTATCGTCATTGAGAGTAATGTCATGACTGATAGCCGATGTGCGACCCGGGACGTCGGTCAACACATCTGGATAAGATTGTAAGAGATTAGCAATCTGTAGACGCTGTTGCGGTGTAACCGTTGAAGAGATGGTTACATCCCGCCAAGATTCAGTAGGTTGAACTACTGGTACCGGTAACGGTAACTGTACCTCAGGAAAAGAAGATTCTTCTTCCTGGATGACGGATAAGTCTTTTATTAGTCCCATAGGACCTCTTGGGGAGCACCAAAAACTAATTCAAAGGGAGAGAAGCCAGTTTGTTCATGCGGTACCTCCCGATAAGCAAATAGAACAGCTGGGAGTGCTCTGTCCCAGTCATGAGGGTGCTTAACAGTAACCTTATGTAGTAGTTGTTTAAGTGTACGGTTAAGTCTTTCAACTGCACCATTACTCATAGGATGATAAATACTACTTAAATTCCTATCAATGTTCCAGGTTTTCATGACTTCCTTCATGGTGTCAGATATGAACTGTGACCCATGGTCTGATAAAAGTTTTCTAGGAAACCCTATTCTAGAAAAGATGAGATGTAGTGCATCAGCTACATCTGTGGTAGTGGTGGTCTTTAATGGGATAGCTTCTGGCCATCGTGTGCACAAATCAATGCACGTAAGGACGAATCTATGTCCTCTGGCCGATGGTAGCAATGGACCAATAATATCTATGGCCATCTTGTCAAACGGTCTTACTGAGATATCGCAAGCCTGAATAGGTGCCGTGTGAAAAGCTCCACGTGCTTTCACTTCTTGGCATGTAGTACAGGAACGTACATACTGCGAAATATCTCTTGACACTCCTGGCCAAAAGAATGAAGACAGTACTCGAGATCGTGTTCGAGTATATCCCATATGTCCAGCACACTGTGAGTCATGCGCATGTTGAAGAATGTACCGTCTAAAAGTATACGGGACCATAACTTGTTGTTTCATTTGTGATTTGTCATTAAAACATCTAATCAATAGGTCATTTTTAATAACAAACCAATGTGTGTTATTATTACCTGAGGATAGATTGTCAACTTTATCAACCAGCTTAAAAATTTTTTTTAAAGATTTATCCTCTTTTTGTTTGGTTGCAAATGTTTCCCTGTCAATAGGTGAATTGACTACAAATTCCTCTTGGTTGTCTAAATCCATTTTATTATCACCAACTTTCTCCATGAGTTGAGTCTGCGCTCTAGTCGTCACGGCGTTTCCAGTGCATAGGTTATGTTTCTCCTATTCTATGATCTCATCTGGAGTACAATCTTTACTGCCGTGTATACGACCAACCAACATATCAGCAATAGGCTTTTTTAGCATACATACTTTTACATTCCCTGTGAAAAAGGGTGTTCTAATATGAACAATAGCTGTGGGGTAAAACTCAATAGTTCCACCAAATGTCATGCAGCGGACGTATTCTCCTGTCGCACAGCTAGGATGTACCAGCGACTGACGTACACCAATCGTCGTGGATCCTGAATCTCTCAGCACTGAGACGACGGATCCATTAACGATTCCCCTGTTAAAAATTAGTAAGCCTGTTCCATCGTTGACTGCAAGACCTACCTCTGGTGTAATATGTCCGCAGTTAAGCACTGTTTCTTTCGCCTTCTGAAAAATAAGATTGCATTGTTGGCAACTATTTGCCACATTATAATTAATAGCAAAACATGCAGCAGAAGACTGTGTTGTATTATTGTCAAGTGGGACCTGAGCTATAGGGGTAGTATTATTTGTAACTGCCGCCCCTGTATTATGGTTGTAATGAGATGATCCCCGAGAATGAGATCGATTCCGAGTATAATTGTTAGAATTATCTCGTCGTCCTCTATAGTAACTATTATCTCGATGTCTCGAGCCATGATTATTACCATTCCAGTTATTGTTATTTTTCGGGGTATGTGATCGATTATAATTAGTGTTATGTTGACTATTGTGGTAGTTTGTTTGAGGTGAATAATTTCTATCTCGTGATCTACCTCTGTTGAACTCATTTTTATTGTTGAAATCATTATTATGTCCCTTCTGAAAGTTAACATTGTGATTTCTTTGGAACCTACTTCTGTCTACACTGTGATGTCTTTGTTTGTTATTATGATTGTAGGCCATATTAGACGCCACAGGTAGAGGTTCTCTTAATGAGGAGTTAGAAATGGCTGCATTCGGATGTGCCGAACAGTAGTTTAAAGAAATTTTTTTCAACTCGTCAATAGTACCTGGTTTACGCTCCTGCAAATATGCAAAGAATGGCTGGCTAACCGAAGATAATACCTTATCCCGTAGTAGCAAATCAACTAATTTGTCGTACGATTTGTTGACTTCTGCCAGTTCAACCCATCTATTAAATGTATTGCGTATGTTCGCAATGAATCCTGCAAAATCTTTTGGAGATTCAGGTAAAATTCCCTTAAATTTCAACCTACAGTGTTCCTCGTCCAGGTGAAACCTTCGTAAAAGCAAGGACTTAATAGCACCGTAGTTATTTGCTATTGATGGGTCAGCATTTTGAGAAGCCGTCAATGGTTCTCCAACCAAGAATTCATTTAACTTGAGTACCCATGACTCTTCGGGCAAATGATTTGTTTTGCAAGTCTGTTCAAAACGTGACAGGAACGATGAAAGGTCGTCCACGTTTAAGTTGAAAGTGGGTAATTTAAAGTTGTAGAAATGTTTAGTTTGGCTGGATGCCGATCAATTTTGTGCGTTATTATTCTGGTTTGCATCAGCACTTTGTGCTTGTAATCTTGCTGTCTCCAATTTAATACGCGCCAATTCCATTTCTTGTTGTAAAATAATTTCCTCTCGTTTCAATTTATTCTCTTCTTCCTGTTGAGCAATTTCTCTTAATCTATTTTCCTTGGCAATTTGCTTCATCTCACGTTCTGCTTCCTCTTTCTTTAATGCAGCCTTTTGTTCCTCCCTTTCTGCTTTATGTTTTTCCAGTTCTGCCTCAGCAAACTGACGAAGTTCTTGGGATTTATAACCATATTCTTTACCAATTTTAACGAAATGGTCTATAGTAAGCATTTTGACTTTTATCTGTAAGTAATTATTGATAATTACTGATTAAAATAGTCAATAGTAGCTTCAGAGTAATTATTATACTTACTCAACTTAGGAATATTCAATATAAATAATCACAATAGTACTGAACTCTCTTATGTCTAAATTCAACTAAATAGACGATATTTTGTAACTATATTGTATCTAAGTACAAACTATATCATAAATAGTTATGATAGCTGCTAACTATAATGTAATTACATAACACAATTAGTATATCTTAAATATCCAATAAAATGTTGGGTATGATTCCTAGTCAATTATATAATGTTCAATGTACTAAAGTCACTCTCCTTAGTACCAGAAAAGTATATTAAATAATATACAATGGGTCTGTCAAGTATATCAAAGGTAGACTATCCGCAAAGATTATTTTATTTGGTCAATATTTTATATTGGTATATATATATATATATTTAAATTATTATTATTATGCCCTAGGCATCTCTTTATAAATTGTAGTGCTAATTTCTTGGACTATCACTGCATAATTATGCAATGTCCCATATTTAACCTTAAATGTCAGAAAAAAAATTAATTAAATTAAATTACAAGTGTATTATTGAATGTTTATATAATGTCATATTATTAATGTAGTATTTAATATATATCATGAGTACAAACAAAACAATGATGCAACTAAAGGGTACAAACAATGTCAAGACGCAAACAAGACATTTTCACAATTAAAAATGAATTTATGAACTAAATAAAACAAGCGGAAGTGTCACACGGAAAACGAAGGGTCAAAGATTGACCCGAGGTCAACTGAATATGCAAAGTACACAAAAAAAAATGACTGCATGAGGAAAAAAAATGATGACATCACAGGACTCATAACGGACGAACATTTAACAATCATCAAATAAATGATAGTAAGAGTAGACTGGACGAAATAGTTAACGAACATGATACAAAACTGAATAAAAAGGTGAACATAGTACAAAAAAAATACACCAGTTATCTGCGGAGCGGTACAGCTAAACACAAATCGTCAAACGACAGCAGATTTGGACAGGCAGTCCATTCGGCAGAATCTTCGATGGAGCTCCCAAAAAGTGCGATCGTTTAACTGCCCTAAGAAACGACCGAAATCAATTCAGGCATCGTGAGAGCCACAGAATCTAATTTCGGTTCATCCTCCCTACCGCCCACTAGTTTAACAACACCTTAAACAACAAAAAGTACATTAAACATAGGTAAAAACATGCCTATGTAGGCAGAAGGCATGGACTCAGTTAGCACTGTCACGTTAACGACAATAGTTATTGAGCTAAACTTATCTTTATTTGCTGTTTCACTTGATGCTCGTTGTCGTCGACGGCTAGGCCTGTGCCTTTGACTGTCTGCTCCTGATTGGCAGGCAACGGTAGTCCATCTTGTGCATCTTGATAAATTTGAAGCGAACTAGAAAGGCGTTGAAAAGATGTCTTCTTCACGGCGACAATGCAACAGTGACGTCATGTTGCTATTCATGATCACGTGCGTCACGTCAGCTTCGTAATGGTCATGTGATTTTCATTCAAACGTAAATATCGTGGAGGCGTGTGGAACACAGAAAAAATTTTTTCTCTTCTGTCGATCCCCGCAATCGGCCGCCAGTTTTGTTGAAAGGACTTTCGTGTGGGGTTACTGGTTGTGTTGCCTGAATTCTGATCGTGCTAATGTTCTTACGCAATGGGGTGAACCTCACCTTCGGTTTGTCGTAATGCCTGAACTTGGCATCAAGATGTAAACAACTGTTCATCTTATTAACTCAGCAACTTGACATAAAATACGTAATTCATAAGGTTGAATGGTGTAACGTGATTCAACGAATAATGCCTCCGGTTCGAGTCCTTCACAATTTAATATGGATTACACACATACATAAACAGTTCAATTCACACATGAGGTACATGCATCAATCAATCAATAGCGTAGACTGCTGTTTTACGTGTCAATGTCCGTTTAAGGATACAATGCAGTAATTGTCGTCAGAACATCACAGCTATATGCACGCGCAGATAGAATGGCTACCTGCCGACAGTGAGACTGTGAGTCTAATTACTTCGTATAAAGTAGACGATTATCTTTCTCCTTCCAAGGATTTAGTTAATCCCTAACCTCCATAAGTTTCCTCTCTCGTAGAGTTCTAGGACTGACCCTGGTCCTGCATAAATACACATATAAATGGCTATATCATGCCATTAATTTGGAAGGCTAGAAAAACGCAGCTATTCAGCTTGACGGTCAAGTAACAAAGGGTAGCGTCTCCTAGTTACCGACTGTGACCCAAACAACGCTAGACACGTCATAATCGATCGTGTATGGAGCGTTCAATAATTGAAACATCTATCGCAATATATTAAATGTCTTAACCTTTACAATTGCACGTCTGCTAACCTTTAGCAGACGGCGTTAATAACATATACCATAACAATGATGGTACCTATTTTTTCATGGTCCCCATCTGGTTTCATATGTAGGCTCCTTATTAATTCTGCCCTATATCTTTTAGGAAGTACCAGCTGTCCCTGACCTTTGGATCTAGCTCCAGTCTTCCTATACATCAACTTGTTTTTCATGTAAAAATCTCCCTTGCCTGGAGTTGTATGACAAGTTGACAATTTCCTGAAACAAGGCTTGAGGGTCTTATCCCTAGCCTGTGCCTTCCTCATCTCTTCTGGAGTGGTATCTAACATAATATCCTCCTCCTGTCTTGAGATCGACCTGACCAAAAGGGTGGCCATAACTATAGGGTTCCTTCTGCAACGGTCAGTGTCATGATTGTTCATCTGACAATTTTTACACCACCTTTTCCCTTGGTTGAAAGATTTTCTTTCATCATATTTCCTTTCATCGAATTGTGGGGTTTTATTTTTATTGTCATACCGTGGCCTATCAAACTGGTGCTTACCTTTGTTTTGATCTCTAGGATCAAATTTATTAAAGTTCTGTGGTGCCCTAAAATTTTCCAACTGTTTCTTTTTATTACCTGATACTTCTGCCTGAGCTGCTTGATACCTTTCTGCAACATTTAGCAACTCACCCAGCCTCTCTGCACCTTGTTCCATGAGAAACTTTCTCAGGTCTGGAGCCATGGACTCTCTTAGTTGTTCTATAAGGACCATTTCCTTAAGATCTTGGGTTTTCCCCAGAGAAGTCCATTTCTCCAAGTATGTCTCTAACCGTGCAGAGAACTGGTGATAGGTTTCACCTGACAGTAGTTTAGCATTCCTAAATTTTTTCCTATAAAATTCTGCGTTCTTTTCATATCTTAACAAAAGAGCCTGCTTTAGCATGTCATAATTTTCCTGATCACCTCTGCTCATTTTGGCAAAAACTTCATAAGCTGCCCCACGAAGACCTTGAGATAACTTTAAGCTCCACCTTTCTCTCTCTAACCCATATGTGGTAGCCAATAGTTCATATCTATTTAGATAGCTCTCAATATCATTGTCTTTCTCAACAAAATGATCTAAATGAAAATTCATAGCTGAGGTTGAGGCTCCCTGACTAGCAGTGGCATCAGAGGTAAAGGGACTGGCACCATTTTCAGGAGCATGGCCTTGAAACTCAAACTCCCTTAGTCGTAACTCATGTTCCCTTTGTAATCTCTTATCTTCTGCTTCCCTTTCTGCAGCTAATCTCTTGTCTTCCCTTTCTGCAGCTAATTTCTTCTATTCTCTTTCTGCAGCCTGTCTTCTTTCCTCGGCTTCCAATGCTTTAGCCTCTTTGTCAGCCTCAATCTGCAACCTCTTAGTCTCAGCCTCAGCCTCAAATTGTAACCTCTTAGTCTCAGCCTCTAACTTTCTTTCGGCCTCTTTTTCTAATCTTCTTTCTTCCCGTTCAATATATTTGTCACATTCAGCAGTGACATAAGCAATCATAATTTGTCCGTCCATTCCTAACTCTTTCGCAGTCTGTACAGCAGCAGATCGAAATTTTGCCAAGTCGGCCATTGTCTAACATGCAATTCAATCTTTCAATAATTATCTAAGGACACTACAGGCACTGAGAGCTCAACCTTATTTATTTCCACCCAAGGATACCTTTTAATTCTTTTTATCCCCAATATCTATAACAGGAGAAAGTTCAATATCCCTGGAGCGAGACCCCAATATATGTGGTAAAGTGGGATATTATAAATATTTATAGGGGACTTAGTGTACTGACTGAGATCAGCTGTGAAGGTATCTGTATCTAATAAGGGTAGTGTATTACAGATGACCTTACTTGCTACCACATATTTATACCTCAGTCAGAATTATTCTGGAATATTGTGATGACTACGTTGAATGTCTAGGGTATGTATATGATGAAGTGTAAGTCACAACAACAACAGACAGATAAACAATTTAATTTATTCTACCACACGTGACAACACTGTGACACTCACACACATTTAACACTCTATAAGACTATTCTTAAATGAGGCACTGGTAAATTTTCAAATATAAATATGTATTAATTACTGTCACTAATATATATGTGTCCTGATTCAAATACAAAGTGAACCAGGAATCACAATCAATTTTAATTACAAGTTATATGTACAGAATTTATCAATATGAATCTTGTAGTGACATATTTTATTAATATTATCCTATGTGTGTCAGTTGTGTAGTAGTAATATGAGGTAATACTGGTTTTGTTTTTTCAAGCTATGTTGTCATTTGTCATCATGACTTCAAGTGTTTGTTTCTGTTGGAACTAGTATTGGAGATGTTCTCAGTTCCGTTCATTAAAACAATTAATTTCCCCTCTTATTTTTATACAATGTCAGTTTAAGATGGGGTTACATAATGTTGAGCTCCGCTGGCCACATAGGCTTATCTTTCGTGATGGCGGCAGGAAAAGACTCCTCTGCTCGATTGCTCCCCTGTGTTCTGGAGACACCTCACTGTTTGCTATATGGACCAAGGAGTATGCTGTCCGCCTCTGGATTCAGCAAAGCTCTGACCAGGGGCTGCTCAATAACTTTAGGACCACAGTCCCTGAAACAAGAAGGTTGTACCTCCTACTTCAGAACTAATTTATACTCTATTTCTACACTGAGCACAATACATAACAAACACTGAGTTCAGAGCGGTAGGCCAACTGCTATCTTCATCTGAAACAATTTTCACCATTATATTCCTCCCTAATGGTTACTACGCCTCTGCAATTCCAGCATTATTTCTTTCTAGTCAATAAAATAGGTGTCAGTGTACTGTTTGGCAATTCCATTTAGTTTCACTTTCCTCCGACACCTTCTGTTCAGGCTGGAGCACTATATAGGCTTTACCTCATGTTCGCTACTGAACCACACACATATATACAGACATAAATTATCAATTTACATTCAATTTTCATTAAAAAGATATCAAATATTTCAAGCTTACCACAATTCATGGAAATAATACAGAATTACGTTGACTGGCACTGATATAGCACAATTTCGATCTGCCGATGTCCCAGGCTTTTATTTAGAAAAATATGCACTGGCGCTCAACGCACTGGTTCTGTAGTAAGTTTATTTGCAAATGTGGTGCTGACCTGACGCCTCTAATTGACTATATTGGCAGGTCTAACCAATCGTGCCATGTTTACACAGCTTTTCAAAAAAGTACTCCTACTCACGTTTCCCCTAACAACAAAGAAGTAGTATTTATAGCCCGACTAATCGTGTTTAGCCTTACATTTATTGCGCTCCAATCAAATCGGATTTAACATGGAGACCCATTTCCCGTACAATGGTGGGGTGAAAATCTGCCACTGAGCGATTCTGATTTGGGTGTTGTCTGACATCTCTCACTATTTCTTTTGGCTATAATTTGTTAATTCCTAGACTATTTGCGTAACGTTTAACATATTATTTGTCAGCAAGTCCTAAGGAACCCAAATATATAAATTTAATGGGGCTAAGGGGCTGCGTTCAAAATATGCATTTTCTACTACCTCCTGTTCACTTCGAATACGATGTGGTGTCTGGGTACTGTAATGTTTTCAAACGTAAACCAGTATAATGTCATATTTCCTAATAAGAATTTTCAGGTTTTTAAAAACTAACTCTCGTATGGGTAGTGTTGTTTATCACTGTCGATTTGAAAAAAGGCTAGTGCTTGTGGCCTTACACGCGTGATGGTAGTAATTGTGTATCGCGCGACTGTGGTAGTATTGCCTGCGTTCCGGCTTTCAGCCCCTCCCTTTCTTTCTATCTTTAGTCCATCTGTCTTTCTTTTTTGGTAACGTAGTGTATAAAATGACATGAATGGAATTTTAAATCTAGGTCAGCTGCGTATCTCAAGGTTTTTCTTAGAAAGGCAGTACACGTTTTATCGTAGAAAGCGGGTATTGAAGCAGTAGGCTTTTACTATCAACGTGAAACGTTACAATTTGCAGACGAAGTAGAAAACAAGGGGGATTTCGAGTACAGTCATTGTGACAGCACTGTTCTTTACCATTCTTCTTTCCTTTTATTGAAGTTATTTGTTATGCTTTACATTTACGTTTTAATTTATATATGTGGATTAGAATTTCTCACGACAGCCTTCAGCATTGAGGAATTCTATGACATAACGTTGTTTTAACCGAACGTCTTTGGCAGCCATTTTTAAGCTGTTACAGTGGTGCCACCTGTTACTGAAACAGGTTGGTAATGCTATACAGTGCAGAATAGTGTTTGAGGAATCCTGCTAAATTTACAAATTGCACACCGATGCAGTATTTACATAATAAAAAATAGGAGGCATTACTTTTTGACCTTCCCTCGTATTACTTTCGAAAGTTGGTGTAACTGTCTTTTTTTTTTTTGTTGAGGTGATCACTGGCCCAAGACAGTATACATGTTGTTAGATGTGTAGTGCGAGCGTATGATGAATTGAGTGTGGGTGCGAATGAAGGCGCGAATGTGTTTAGGCTCGTATAGATGTAGATCCTGCAACCCATACTCTCACATGCAGTAATCAAGGATGCTTTGACACTGCAGGCATGTTTCAAGACATTTATTGACGGGAACACACATAATATCAACAGGAACAGTCAGTGTAACAAGGTCATGCTGACCTGACATCGATAGGTATACATTTGGCATTCAAAAAGGTAAACATCAGAATAGACGTGCATGGTCAATAGCAAAGTTCTTCAATAATGACAGTTCGTAACGTCGCCCTTGGCGTCTCTGACTAAACGCGTCAGATGCCTTAGTTACTATGACACATAGGTGCAACTTGGCACCCCCCGCCAATTGCACATATCAGGCTGTAGTATAATAGCCGAAAGCACAGGCCTCGTTCTGACGTCGGCCGTGTACTTCTGTTAAATAGGTTATCATCAACCCTGCAGTAATACTTATTGTAGATAGAAGTTCCGCCAATCTGCGGCTCCCACAATATATCTTCGTCACTGGATTTCTGGACAATATAAGACTAACAGTCTTGGATGGCTACCTCGAGCACAAATATATAAGTTCTGAAATGGCGGATCAGTGAGCTGCTGTTCACCCTAGGTAATCCTTTACATGTTCTGCCACCGAAAAGCGTAATAATGCATAAAGGTCGGTATTACCTGGCAAATGAATCCTCAGAACATCACAAGGAATTCTGTCGTCATCCCGACGCACAGAGATTCACTGGGGAAAACTGCCATAGCAGTTACTTCGAAGATTCTCCCCGAAAAACAATGGACTCTTGGTCCCTTCAGAAAAACAGGACCTCCCGGCTTCCCGGAAGTATATCTCACTCCCGCTTAAAAAAACCTTCCCATAGGCCTACGCCGAACTGTCAACCTCTGACCCTAAAGGTCAAACACAATGAATGAATAAACAAGGGAAGACAACCCCTAATCAACCTGACATCGCAGGTAAAGACACAATTATACTTATGATACAAACATAAGCAAATAACTTGACAGATGACTCCGTCGAAAATGACAGCAACATTACTACCACCCCCCTGTAAAAAAAAAATGCAATTTTTTTTTAATATGTTCATGAGCAAGATAGCACCAGTATCACTTCTGTGCTCATGCAAACAATGAACCTAATATCAGGTACAATAGAAGAGGGTACAAATCATCTCCCAACATAGGAGAAAATATTTCCTTTAAGCCAAACAAACTAAGGGATTGCATTCAAGAAACCTAAGTTGCTGGCAATACCAATCATATATCAAACATTACTAAATAATATAACCATAGCAATATACAAATGTCAATGCTATTTTAGCAACATATCACTGATGGATGGACAAAATGAAATTTGTTAAATTATCTAAACATCATCCAAATACATTTGTATTACAACATATTATGATATTAAGGACAGACCTAAGTCTGAAAATATATCAGGAAAAACTAGGACACAAGATTTAACTGGAATCATGTGGGCATCTAGACAATATGTCCGCCATCACATTATCCGAACCACGGATAGCTCGCACCGTGAAATGGAAAGGCTGAAGAGCAATAGCATAACGAGTAGATCTCGAGCTCTTCAAATCCTTACTTTGCATAGCCGTAAGAGCTTTTTGGTCGGTTTTCCATAAAGAAATGCGCGCCCAGAAGGAACCTTTGTAGCTTAAGAATGGACCAAACCATAGCCAACAATTCACGGTCCAAAACCGAGTAATTCCTTTCTGCCGCATTCAGCTTCCTAGAAATATACATTACAGGATGCAGAGTTCCTGAATATTCCTGCATTAGTGCCGCTCCAATGCCAGTGGAAGAGGCATCACTACGAAGGACAAAAGTCTTATCAATCGTCGGTAGTCTTAAGATAGGATGAGATGAGAACAAATTCTTAACCTGATCCAATGAAGATTGGCATTCTTGGGACCAACGCACCATATTAGGAGAACCTTTTTTCAATAACGTTGAAAAGTGGTGCCATAATGGAGGACAGATTCTCAATGAATCTTCCATAGAATTGTATCAATCCCAAGAGACTACGCACTTGCTTTTTTGTCTTCGGAACCGAGATATTTAATATCTTTGAAATGTTTTGGTCCTCTGTCTTCAACAGACCATGACCAACTCGATGACCTAGGAAGGAAATTTCACTAAACCCAACAAAAGCTTTAGAGGGTTTAGCAGTCAATCTATGCTCACGTAGAGTAGATAGCAATTCCTTTAGACCCACATAGTGTTCTTCCTAAGTATCGCTGAAAAGACAGATGTCGTCTAAATATGCAATGACATCTGCACGATCTGATAGAATTCGTCGCATCATGCGCACGAAAGTCGCTGGGGCGTTCATAAGCCCGAAAGGCATAAAATTCCATTGAAACAGACCCCTAGGTGTCGAAAAAGCAGTGAGAGGTTTGGCGTGTTCCGTCAGTGGGACTTGCCAATAACCTTTCGACAAGTCTAGTTTAGTAAAGAATTTAGCTTTAGAAAGTCTAATAAGTAGATCATCTAATAACGGCATAGGTTCAGCATCGAACTTCGTAACTTGATTTAATTTGCGATAATCAACGCAAAGACGTATGTTATTGTCTTTCTTTCGAACAATAACTATCGACGAAGAATAAGCTGAAGTGGATGGTTCAATTATTTGTAGTTGAATCATTTCATCCAATTCTTTCTCGACTTGTGCTTGAAAATGAATAGGTATTGGGTATGGTCTTACTCTGATCGGATTACGATCAGTAAGTATGATGTCATGTTCTATGACATCTGTGTGTCCAGGAATGTCGGTAAGGACATCCTGATATGATTGTAACGTAGAGGATACTTGACGCTGTTCCTCAAAAGACAAGTTGGAAGAGACTGTAACGTCTCTCCACGATTCCGTTGAAGTAAGTGGAATCGCAGGAAGAGGTAAGTTCACGTCAGAAAAAATAGTTTCCTCATCCTGTATAACGGACAGGGATGAGATGTGACCATGTTGAACTGGAGAGTCGTCCGTCGCCTGGAAAATAGGCTGTAAATAGTCTGGACGTTCAATAAACTCTGTTAGCATATTTTTATATGGAAGGTTTTATGCCTTCCATCCACATCGACAATATAGTCGACATCAGAAATTTTCGAGACTATAGTGTATGGACCCTTCCAAGAAATGAGAAGTCTATTCTCTCTTGAGGGCAGTAAGACATATGCTTTGTCTCCAGGACAAAGTTGACGTAGGCGTCTTTTCTTATTAGCAAATCGCCTAGCTTTTTCTTTCGCAAATTCGGAAGATGAAGTTGCTAACCTGCACGATTCGATAATCTTTTCTCTAAGAGCTATAACATATTCATATGACGATTGTGTATCATCGTCAATATTATCGGAAGTTATCAAATCGTGTAACAAGGACATTGGCCCGCGCGGTTGCGCGCCAAAGACAAGTTCGAAAGGAGAAAAACCCTGTATGCTCGTTGGGAACCTCTCTATAGGCAAAGAGGACTGCAGGTAAAACCCTGTCCCAATCTTCAGGATGATCCTCCGTTATCTTGCCAAGTAAGTTCTTTAGTGTCCTGTTAAGACGTTCTACCAATCCATTGGACATTGGATGATAAATACTACTGAGAGACCTTTTAATGTCTAGCGTAGCCATTACCTGAGACATAACGTCCGAAATTAACTGAGTGCCGTGATCCGACAGTATTTCTCCGGGAATCCCAGACGAGAAAATACGAGCCAAAGAGCATCAGCGATATCGACAGTTGATATGCTCTTCAGAGGAATAGCCTCTGGCCAACGCGTGCACATGTCCACGCAAGTGAGGATAAATTGGTGTCCTCTGGCTGACTTAATTTTGAACGGACCAATGATGTCTATAGCCATTTTCTGAAACGGCCGAATCGGAATATCTGCAGCCTGAATAGGAGCAGCATGTCTCGGACCCCTAGACTTGACCTCTTGACAAATTTTGCAAGATCGGCAATAAATTCGGATGTCTTTATTCACGAATGGCCAAAAGAATGACGCAAGGACTCTAGTTTTAGTTCTGGAAAAACCCATGTGTCCCGCACACTGAGAATCGTGTGCATGCCGAAGAATTAAGGCTCTCATACACTTAGGCACAAGAATTTGCGAATGCATAGACTTGTCCGAGTGTTGTACCATTCGTACCAATATACCATTCTTCATAGTAATATACGATTTGTGATTCGTATTTTGATTGGGATCCCCTTTGCAAGAAGGAAGTATTTCTTCAAAGAAGGATCCTCTTCTTGACGTTTAACAAACGAGTCATGGGAAATCACCAAGTGCTCGTCTTGGCTATCAACTTCATTACTATTATCAGATGAAGTTGGGGGATTAAGAGCTTGAGCTCTTGTCATCACTGCATTGACCGTTTGAATGTTTTCTTCTTCCCAACTAGAAATTTGTTGCGGGGTGCATTCCTTAACCCCATGAATACGACCGATTATAAGATCCGCAATAGGATTAGGAAGAAGACATGCATGGACATCTCCTGTGAAGAAAGGAGTGTCAATCCTAATAATAGCAGTAGGATAGCTTTCCATAGTACCACCAAATGTAACACATTTGATTGTTTTTCCAGTGGCACAGCAAGGATCTATCAGAGACTCCTTAACCCCGACGGTAGTACATCCCGAATCGAAAAGTACTGAGACTAGCCTATCATTTATTAGACCTTTATCTAAGATGAGAGATCCTCTCCCATCATGCGCAACTGTAGCAGGTAGAGCAGGAAGAGGGTGACCACAACTTAGCGTAGATACAGTTGATGAGTCAAACAATGTTAAGCATTGGGGGCATTCAGTTGCTCTCCCAAAATCGAAAGCACAACCAGTGATAGCCCTAGAGTTACCACTATCATTTGCTGTATTACAGGCTCCATCAAACTCTTGTTGTGCAGAGTTTGCCTGTTGGTAAGGTCTTTTCTTGTTAAACCTAGGTCTACCTCGATTATCATTTCCCCTGTAATTATTTTGACTATCATTTCCCCTGTAATTATTTCGACTATCATTTCCCCTGTAATTGTGATCATATTGTCTATTGTACTCATCATTCCGGTTTGAATCCCGGTTTCTAAATTCACCATCGTCATAATCTTGACGTCGAGAATGATTACCTCGAAAATTTGAATAGTTATTATTTGGATAGCCTTTGCGAAAGTGTCTCAAATTATTACCACTAAAATTACGAGAACTACCATCTTGTCTCCACTGCATAGACGAAGAACCATCATGTGTTGGATTACTCCGCTTCTGAGTGTAATTTTGATTACTTCCCCTATTCCAATTTTGTTGAGCACCCTGAAATTTTTTTTTTGAAATTAGGGCCATATGGTGTTGCCGAAGCAGCTGGCAACCCTTCTTTCACTTTAGAATTGCTAACTGTAGCATGGGGATGTGCTGTGGCATACTGACAACAGTATTCCTCCATTTCTTTTAAGTTTTTAGGCTTACGCTCATGAAGGAATGCAAGAAAAGAATCATTAACAGATGACAAAACCTTATCTCGCAATAATAAGTCCATTAGACCTTCATATGTTTTCTCAATCTGAGACAACTCAACCCATCGTGTAAATGTACGACGTATCTTTGTAACAAAATCAGAGAAATCTACTCCATTTTCTGGCAACATTGTCCTAAAACGAAGACGATAGTCTTCTTGTTTTAGTTGATATTTTTTTTAGCAATGCTGCCCTGACAACATCATAATTAGTCCTCTCATGTTCGTCTATTGTCATAAGAGTAGTCACTGTGTCACCTGTAAAAAATGGCATCAGTTGTTCAACATATTTTTCCTTTTTTATGTTATGCGTATCGCACAAAAATTGGAATCTATCTAGATAATCTGCTACGTCATCCTTTAAAGGATTGAAATGAGGCAATTTAATCCTACTAACAAACTCCCTTGTCGTACTCGAAGTTGTTTGCTGAGCACCCGTACTCGCCAATTTCAATTTCTCTAACTCCAAAGTTGCGAGTTTTTCATCAAGGTCCATCTTCTGTTTTCTTTCCTCATGTTCCATTTTTCTAATTTCAGCCTCGGCTTGAGCTTTCCTCTCCTCTGCAGCAGCTTGAGCTTTCCTCTCCTCTGCAGCACCTTGAGCTTTCCTCTCCTCTGCAGCAGCTTGATCTTTCCTTTCCTCTGCAGCTGCTTGACCTTTCCTCTCCTCTGCAGCAGCTTGAGCTTTTCCTCTCCTCTGCAGCAGCCTCTTTGTCTAATCTCTTTTGTTCAGCTTCAAATCTCCTTTCCTCCACCTGCATCTGCAATTTCTTTTGTTCAGCAGCAGCAATATCAGCTTCTCTGTCTAGCCTTTTTTGTTCAGCAGCTGCTTCTCTTTCTAATCTCTTCTCTTCAGCCATAGTTTTTTTTTCCTCTGCAGCAGCCCTTCTCTCTCTCTTCAGCAGCTAATGCTTTGTCATACTGAGCAACAGCCCACTGTTCTAACTGTTGACCAGTCTTATCAAGGGCTCTCCCTTGTGTAATAAAGTAGTCCAATGTAGACATCTTGTCTACTGAGATCAGTAACTTGCAGAAGCAAATATATTAAATTATCCCACTTTAATGGGAGACAAGTCTGAAATGATAGACTTGTATACTCACTTCACTTTATTTTACTGTCTTAGTCTTAGACAAAGACTTTGTATGTTCCTCTTGTTTATAATGTACCCAAAAAATCACCTGAGTACCTGTGGAAAAAAAATTCCCTTATATCCCACTCACTATGGGCACAAGTCTTTTTTATAAAGAACTTGAATATGTATTTCACCTTGTCTCAATCTTTGTAGATAACAAGTCTTTTATCAAAGAACTTGTATAAATATCTTATATAATAATATTTTATTAAGAAACTCTATATGAAGAGTCTACCTTATCAATAATATCAAAACATGACCAAGTATGTGTATGTAGACTGTGCATGACAGTAATGTAGTACAACCAAAAAAAAAATACAAAGACAAAAATACAAAACAATACAAATGGCAACACTGTTTTAACCAAAAATGTGTAGAGAAATACACAAGAAAGGAGAGACCTACAGAATACAAACAAAACAAATCGACAATCAAAACTGAAAAACAGACAAAATATTACAAAAACAACGTTAAGTACAATTACATCACAGCTAACATCAATAGCGACCAATTGTCACTAGCAAATTTCCAAATTAAGAAAATTTGCACCTACAGAACGCTTACAGTAAGCCTCGATCAAGTGGCATATTTACCGTAAGACCCACCAACCGAAAAACCCGCAGAAAACACACAAAACAGTAGAAGTGACATAAACATATAGCAATCAATTTCAATGTGTTGCAGAACAAGTTCAGTCACAGCTGAAACTAAAATAAATTTCTTGCTCCTTGCGAACACAGAAACGAAATGTCAAACGCGCACTGAACGTCAAATCCACTGTAACATAAAGTGGTATTCACGAACCAAAGTTACTATGACCTTCTCAAATTAGGGCTTGCACATTGAATGTTTACTATTTCCACGTACTGTTTACAGACACTTGACCTCCAACAATGTAGCTTGAATGCTCTGACCTAGAAAAGTCTGTTGTTGAATGAAACGTGTAACAACCAGCAGTACTGTTTACAATAGGAACCCGCCTTCTATGCAGTTATGGTCCACGTAGCAAATGCCTAGTAGTTAACTTCAGTACATGTCTTGTTATGCTTTATGTAGCATTATAATATAAATGCTCGTACTGTTTATTTGGGTCAACCGTTGATGACCTATATCTGTCCTGTTGTAGCCAAAACTTGCAAGTGTAGAATTAGCGCTGTGTGTGTTACGGCTGTCCCGTGTGTAGCTTAGACCCACAGATCAGAAGTGTAATGTGTACTTGTCCTTCTTGTAACTTTCTCGACAAAACTGGAGACATCATACATGTAACAGCCAACCAGGAATGTAAATTTCTGGATCCATAAATGTCAACAATAATGTCAAATGCTCGCTCTGTTCTTTTTAAACCCACAGATCTGGTCCATCAGAAATGTAAGTTTCTAGGCCACATTGGCGACAAGAAATGTATCATAAGAGCCCACGTAACTGGTCCACCAGAAATGTAACTGTCTTTTTTTTCTTGTTGAGGTGATCACTGGCCCAAGACAGTATACATGTTGTTAGATGTGTAGTGCGAGCGTATGATGAATTGAGTGTGGGTGCGAATGAAGACGCGAATGTGTTTAGGCTCGTATAGATGTAGATCCTGCAACCCATACTCTCACATGCAGTAATCAAGGATGCTTTGACACTGCAGGCATGTTTCAAGACATTTATTGACGGGAACACACATAATATCAACAGGAACAGTCAGTGTAACAAGGTCATGCTGACCTGACATCGATAGGTATACATTTGGCATTCAAAAAGGTAAACATCAGAATAGACGTGCATGGTCAATAGCAAAGTTCTTCAATAATGACAGTTCGTACGTCGCCCTTGGCGTCTCTGACTAAACGCGTCAGATGCCTTAGTTACTATGACACATAGGTGCAACTTGGCACTCCCCGCCAATTGCACATATCAGGCTGTAGTATAATAGCCGAAAGCACAGGCCTCGTTCTGACGTCGGCCGTGTACTTCTGTTAAATAGGTTATCATCAACCCTGCAGTAATACTTATTGTAGATAGAAGTTCCGCCAATCTGCGGCTCCCACAATATATCTTCGTCACTGGATTTCTGGACAATATAAGACTAACAGTCTTGGATGGCTACCTCGAGCACAAATATATAAGTTCTGAAATGGCGGATCAGTGAGCTGCTGTTCACCCTAGGTAATCCTTTACATGTTCTGCCACCGAAAAGCGTAATAATGCATAAAGGTCGGTATTACCTGGCAAATGAATCCTCAGAACATCACAAGGAATTCTGTCGTCATCCCGACGCACAGAGATTCACTGGGGAAAACTGCCATAGCAGTTACTTCGAAGATTCTCCCCGAAAAACAATGGACTCTTGGTCCCTTCAGAAAAACAGGACCTCCCGGCTTCCCGGAAGTATATCTCACTCCCCGCTTAAAAAACCTTCCCATAGGCCTACGCCGAACTGTCAACCTCTGACCCTAAAGGTCAAACACAATGAATGAATAAACAAGGGAAGACAACCCCTAATCAACCTGACATCGCAGGTAAAGACACAATTATACTTATGATACAAACATAAGCAAATAACTTGACAGATGACTCCGTCGAAAATGACAGCAACAGTTGGGTTGTGAAATTATTACCACCATATGTTGGGATGTTAAGTTATTACTAACATATGGTACTATATGCTACCAACAGCAACCCACAGAGGAAGAGAAGGTTGGGGATACTAAGGAGAACCGTGTGACGAATGGTGGAAGAGAAACGGAACAGGGACCTGATGGTCAAGAAGAGAATGGTCTTAAATTGAAAAAAAAAACAATGGTTGAGAGGAAGTGAAAGTATACATAAACATCATGAGCAGGGTTTAAGATAACATACTTTGCGAAAACATTGTGATAGAGGCAGGGGGCGGTCCTATCATTAGGCCAACTAGGCAGCCGCCTAGGGCGCAGACCTCAGAGGGGCGCAGTACAGAAATTTGTAAGTTCAAGATTTTGGTATTACTTGTTACTTGAAACAGCATCCTTTTTGAAGTCAGTCTTACAAGCAAGCTATTACAAAAAAAAATAAAATAAAAATAAACCTGATTTTGATTCAGCTATACGTCTTTTGTACGTGACCAAGATTACCTTGTGGGCTGCAGGTGGGATGAGGGTTTTCAACACGTTTTGAGAGATTGTGACGGTATTGCCTCCCCTGCTTTGCAGTAGTGGTCCAACAGTGGTCAAAACTCAAGAGTATATATTATAGGCTTCAATGGAGTCTATCTTTACACAAGATTACTCTTGGCAGAAATGTAGATAGTAGAGTAGTAAAGCTTCTATCACATGGGAGTCTTCACAAGATATTAAGATAAGCGAAAACAATGCTAGCTGTTGATGAGCACGTTAATTCTGTAATCTGCCGATACCTTTTATGAAGAATTTAAGCAATGGTTTATTCTAGCTCGTTAAGCCCCCACCCCTGAGTTAATCAGTGGAATTATTATTATAATATAGCTCTGTTTAAAGTATGTGTAGTAAATTTGACTGAGACAAACATGTAGTACATTTAAAATGATTGAATCGAAGTTAAATATGTAACATTACAAATAACAAAATTTAATAATCACTCTAGGTTTAACAGTTAAAAGAAAGGAATACAAGTTAATTACAACAAAGAGTTTTCATCACTCGGATGATGGTTCTTTATAAGAGGTTCAAGTGGCAGCATATAGGTTAACTTAGCTGCCAATGATGATTCTAATCCTCCTTATGGGTTGGTTCTTTTCACTCTGCTCGAGCTCGTCTCTGGTCAAAGTTCAGAACGTCAAGGAGTAACGGCCAAGCTGGTTCTGCGTCTGTCTATAAGACCCTCTTATGTTGGCGTCTCGCACAACGTCAGTCCACTTCTACCTTCACTCAGTTCCAGAGATAGTACTTTCTGCTGGTGCTACCAATAACTGGGAATAGAAATAGAAACAAAACGCTCTTCTGAGTATGGCGTTTTCCGACACATAGTTATGTGCCCCCTCTTCTATTCTACCATCCCTTGTCAGAATATACCCTCGATGAGAATTAAATTTAATTCCTCGGGATAAAACTTCCTTTACATCTAAACTGAATAGCTTTAGCTTTACATTACATTTAAATGAAAAGGTTAACCGTACAGATGTAAAATGTTTTACATTTACATCTCCACTATTTGAAAAGTGTTCACAATATAAATTCATTTATGTTTCATTTATGTTTTACACTGATTAAAATGTTTGAAACTTCCATTACTTTAAAATGAATATTTTTACATAGATATTTACACTGGTTTTAAGCTTGAAAACTTAGATTAATTTTAAAGTGACTATATGTTTATAGGGACATTTACACTGCTTTGGAAATGTAAGTATTATACTTAGAATGTACATCATTTCTTTCATCTTTCCCTCCCTGCTTCATAGGGAACCTGGAACTAATATATAAATTAAAAAATAATATGGTACGAAATCAGTTTTACAAGTAAACGGTACACATGGGACAAGGGACGTTTCGGGTTTTACCCTTCGTCAGCCACAGTTACGAACAGGTGACAAGGACTAGAACTACATATAGGTACTACAAAGGTCTATGATGATGAGGAAAACGTCAAATGAGCGATACAAGCAGATGAAACCACGGTGATGAGCGAAACGATAACAGTAATAATGCAAGAAAATCGTGAAACCAGAAAGACATGTCGAAACATGAGAGTAAATAATCAATGAAACGAAGACAGAAATGAACAAAACTATTAAAATGCGTAAAAAAATCAATGAGCTGGATCGAGGAAAGAAACATTCAAAATGGCTGAACAAATAAGGCGTCATGCGGAAGTGACGTAGGAGCTAGTGACGGCTAAGAACAGAAAATAAAGGAAACAAAACGAACCAAAGCAAAAACAAGGATAGATAGGAAAATAACGACAGAACTACTTTATGCTTTTAGTTCTCGTTACGAAACTATGAATAAAGCAATCATCAGCCCCTGCAGTGGTGGTTCATGAATTATCATTCTATACGCTGAGGTTGCCAGCCTCAAATGACTTTGACATCCAATAGCGAGTTTCAAACATTAAAATTCACATGGTAACATATATATATATATATATATATATATATATATATATATATATATATATATATATATATATATATATATATATATATATATATATATATATATATATATATATATATATATATATATATATATATATATATATATATATATATATATATATATGTTAGTTCACATGTTAGTAATAAAATATCGAATAAAAGATGCACTACTTACGCCAATCTTGGTTCACAGACGTTTTTGCTCATAGGACTTAAAAAAGGCACTAGCACCTGCCTTCTTTCACGTGTACTGGGGTCGTTAATTTTAACTTCAATTCCCTCTGACTCCGTGTGTTTCTTCAGTTTCCTAGTCTCGGTGTTCCTTATTAAAATGTGGAGATGTCCTATGCTTTGTAAGTCGTATTACGTTCTCCATTAAAAGGTCCGGTTAACAAAAAGGGATTATGAATCTAGTCTTCACTCTGGCGAGGTCTGACGTTGTCTTGGCGAGCGTGAAATTCAGAGTGATATAAAACTGCGAAATGGGCAGACTATTGTCCTATCTTCCCAAGCGTTGTTTGTTATGGAGTTAAATAAACGCTCCAATCATATTCAAACAAGTCGGGTGTGGTACTTTCAAAATATTTCCGACATGGAAAAATTGTACAAAGGTCACGTCTCCCATATATGGCAATATGATGTCTGATGCTCTTGTGTACAAACTTACAGACAGATCGGGGAACTCACATGACAACATGCCCACATGTGTCACACAGACAGTAATCTCGTTATTTGTCGTATGAGTACGCAAAACTCCGTGTCTTATCGGTGATTAAGCCGATAGCGCTGGCCGATGTACGTGTTAATCTGCCGCGCCTATAACGAAGAAATCTGGACAATTATAACAGATAACTACCAAACTTTGAGATAAGGCAAGTTAGAAAAAGGAGAAAGAAACGGTAGTTTGAGCAAGAGCCCCAAGAAGAGGCACCGCTAAACCCTAGACAGAAATTCCAAGTAGCTTTCTACTAAACTGCCTTAGACATGACCATGGAATCTACTTTTGGCAAATTCCAACAGCTGCAACAATATAATTCCCTATTTGTCTTCCTGTATGATATATGCAGAAGACGTTGGAGATCCATTACAGCCAACCTTCGTTGTGGAGATGGCAACTGATGATGATGATGATGATATATGCATCAACAACAAAATCTACTGAAGGTGTTCTTCAGGCATGCAAGAATTTGAAAAAAATAATTGATCTACAATAGAAACAAAGATAATGATGCTGGCAATCTGTGCTGTGAACTTATAGCAATAGTCTATGCCGCCACAAGGATAACGTCTCTAAATATTGTACGACCAAAAAAAAAACCTAAGAGGGGCGCAGTACTGACATTTGAAGGGCGCATTACTGACCTTAGAGGGGCACAGTTTTATACAGATTAGTTTTTTAACCAATATATAAAAATTCAACTGACAACAACGTGCCTTTTTTGTGTCCAGCAATGCACACTTTCTTAACTTGGTAGCCAATGATTCTGCTACGTGTTGTCTGGAAGTTACTAGTTTCTTCTGCTTGGGTCAACAGATCTATAATTATATACAGCATCGACTCAGCGTTGGCAAATTCTGACTGGATGTCAAGGCGTATTTCTAGGCCGTATTTCTATGTGGTTAGACGGTCCAAAACCGTTCTGATAGTCATGTGATCAGGAGAGTCATGTGATCAGCGGAAGTAACGGACTGCGCAAGGCTGGCGCGAATTTAGTCTGTGGAGATGTCGTAAAACGTGTGTGTAAACCCACTTCTTAGTTAATACACTATGTTGAGATACACATTTGCTCCAGCCAATCAACGAACAGTCGCTGAGCCAGAATAAATTACACGAAGTATACGCCAGGAAAAACTTAAGCCTAAAATTTCGGGACGCGGTCACGGCCATCTTGTCTCCCAATATGGCGGCAGATAGAATAAAATTAGGCATAAGCCCTGTTTTTCGGGAGTCGGCCTCGGTCACGGATTGTACTAAACCGCATATAACCAATCAGCTTGCCACGCCGAGACCCAATCAAAAGCATTCCTTAAGCAGTAAAAGTTACCGGCATCTACCTATATATACGGAAGAGTTGTATTCAAACTCACACACACCAACACGAAGCCAGCTTGATGACATACTGGAGAAGAGAGGGCTATCAAGATTGATTTATGCTTACCTGCATTGACCGGGCAGTACTGCTTCACTAGTCGAGTCAAAATCTAGCTTGCATAAATCTTAGAGAGTAAGTATGCTTACTTAGAAATTTGTAGAAGAATAGGCCTACAGCAGACTCGTATCTAATGTTTGTATTTGTTGTGTGTCATTTATACTACCTACACCTGTATATATATTTAATATAAATTGTTTCACTATGAATGTATCAGGTTACTGATTGTATCTTGGGAAATTAGGTATAATGATTGTATTTCCTGATATGATTGATGAAGACGAAAACCAATAGGACTCATACTCCAATCTATTGTCTCATATAACTCCAATCTATTGTCTCATATAAAACCAACTGAAATATAACCAAAACAGTCCTTGTTAGGACTCATATAACTCCAATCTATTGTCTCATATAACTTCAATCTATTGTCTCATATAACTCCAACCTGATATATATAACCAAAAACAGTCCTTGTTAGGACTCATAAAACTCCAATCTATTGTCTCATATAACTCCAACCTGAAATATAACCAAACAGTCCTCGTCTCACATAACTCCTATCATCAGAACACAACAATATTGGTAGGATATATGTTACCAGCCAGTATAGCGCTTGTCAGAGAGGGCCTGGTATATTATAGGGGGAAGAAAATGGTTGTATCACACCTAGGTGTACATATTATTGGATGTATTCATGTATTGAATTTATATTATTGGATGTATTCATGTATTGAATCTATACTATTGGATGTATTCATGTATTAATTTATTAGAAAGAATGTTTGCAAGTAGACACCTGTCTTGTCTCGCTATTGCTAAATCATACTGAGCCATGTTGTCATTCATCCTACACGCAGACACCTGAGACACGCTCATCTCATATACAATAGAAATAGGTGGGTTTGAGGACAGAAATTAGCCCCTATTTTTACTTGTTACAGGTTTTATTTGTGTCATCCAACCTGAGGTCGTATGTCCAGTCAATCCAGCTGCCTGGAACTTCGCAGGAGCACAGTGACTGCACAGAAGCTACATCTTTAGTTCACCTCAGTCTTGGGTGGGCTAACGAAACGATCATCAGCGGGTGTTGTGTGCAAGAAATTAAGGACAGAACTGTTTCAAGAGATGAGTACACATTGGTACCATTTCCGTCGGCAATTGTGAGCATTTAACGGTCAAGGAAGAAAACGTGATTTAGCGTAGCAAGAGACAAGAATAACAGCATAGCTGATAATATTTATATATTTAATTAACAGCACAGCTGATATAAATTTGTTTCCTATAATTGGAAAACTTGTTGTAATATATATATCTATATAAATATAAATATTTGTAAATCATATGTAAACTCACAAATCCATTACATTCCATTTTCCAACATCCACCCTTCAGCACAAGAGTAGATAGTGTATATTGTTGTGTAATGGCTATCAAGGAATGTTAGATGCGGGGCAGTTAGGTTCTGGCTTGGTGAGTATGTCTTCAATCGTTGCTGATGTTTACGCGAATGCTAGGTTGAGTAGACGAAGGGTTAGCATCATACTTTTCACCTGAACACAGCCACACAGTATCGTTCTTAGCTCGTACAACAGTGTTAATGATTAATCAATGAGTTGGTGAAGACTGGTCCACATCCAAATTTATTCACAGTAGCTCCAACAATAATTCAGCATAAATAACATTAGGTAGATTGCATTCATTAAGGTCCAGTGTCAGTCCATCGTGGTAAACAATGTAAGAGGCATACAATTCATAAATCTCAATTCTGGCGGTAAGAGATTAGCGTTCAGGTTCGAGCAGGACGTGAACGAAGTATGGCGGCCGATGTAAATGTGCTGACAATCAAAAATGTTTACCTCAAAATACAGTCACAATACTTCCCATGGAAGCTGTAGCACTTGACGCCCATAAACACATCTTATTCAATCGTGGCGACCAAATCTTATTAAAAGCCACTTAGAAAATATATCGAATAACACATCCACCACGGGAACACAACCATGGCACGTCTCGTCAGGGCTGTTTACATTTTATCAATAGCACGGGAAACTGACCGCTCGGCTGCGCATGGGCAGACGATACATACGTCCCGTTATATATTTATAGCTAATGCAGACAGCTGTATTTCAGCAAAGGATTGAAATACGCCTGTGCGCAAAAGCCGTACACAACAACCACCCCGTCCTCTAGGGGAAAAAAAACAAATGTTTTTTTCCAAACATTCCCCGAATGAAAGAACGGCCAAAATTAAGTACATCATAATAAAAAATCGTCAACAGTAGAACAATAAATTCTCAAAGTCCAGTCGAAGTCAAATCTACTGGAAATATTAATGAAAGTGCATGAAAAAGACTGTCATCAGTCAATACATTATCATAAGAATATGAGAGGCAGAAACAAAGAAATGTAAACTAATAATGCAATAAAGAAAAGATCATCTTGTAATGTATATGTTAAAGTAATGATATCACTATAGCATAAGAGAATTGTTACATAAAGAGAATCAAACTAATAAACATGCGAAATATAAGTAAGATATTTCTTTTAGGGAACATTAAGAAGGAAAAAAAAGAAAAAGTTACAAGAATTTATACATCATGTAGTTTTCATACAGATCTATTGGTAAATATGGTACTGCATTGTTTCCAATTGGCAACAATATGTCTTTCACATGTGCTTATACAAGTAGCACTGAAGTAGAGTTATCCATTTGACACGAAAGTAGATTGTTACTAAGCAACAAAATGTTCAGGTCCTCATAGTATGAAGGTATCGAAAGTCAATCATCCAATGTAAATGAGTGGATCACGTAAATACATTTGGAAGTCACGCAGCAGTACTGAATGTCAACCATGCGCTTATATTTGGATCACATAATAATGTTAATTAGTATCGTTAAAGTCTTGTTGAGGGCAGCGGGAGAGTAAATCAGCTAACACATTCTCAGTGCCCGGAATAGCTTGGACATCAAATGCGAACGATTGCATCAAAATAGAATAGCGCGCAACCCTAGGATTCTTGTGGTTCGATTTCATGAGGAATGACAGAGAGCGCTGGTCTGATTGTATAATAAATCTTGATCCAAGAAGGTACCTCTCCAGTTTCAAAACAGCCCATACGATGGCGAGCAATTCGCGCTCGATTGCTGGATATCTTCTTTCTGCGTCCGTCAGCTTCCGTGATATGTACAAGTTAGGGTGAAGTGTACCGTCGAAATTCTGCATCAATACGGCACCAACACCTTTGGAAGACGCATCTGTGCGAAGATAGAATGTCAAGTTTTTATTTGGTAGCCTCAATATTGGAGGGGTTGAAAATAAATTTTTAATATGAGCTAAGGCTGCTTGGCACTCTTGAGACCAGTGCACATGATTGGGAGAGCCCTTTCGTAATAAAGCAGACAGATCAGCAGTGAGATTGGATAGATTCGAAATGAATCGACTGTAAAATTGAATAAGGCCAAGAATACTGCGCACTTGTTTCTTAGTTGTGGGCACAGATATGTTCAAAATCTTGGACACATTAGATAGTTCAGTTTTAAGCAAACCATGACCAACTCTATGACCAAGGAATGATATTTCTCCAAAGCCGACAACAATTTTAGAAGGTTTGGCAGTTAGATGGTGTGAACGTAAAGTGTCCAGCAGTGAAGTGAGACCTAAGAAATGATTTTCCCAAGAAGTAGTAAAGAGACATATGTCATCTATATATGTAATAATATCAGACCTGTTAGAAAAAATCTTACGCATTATCCTGACAAATGTGGCAGGAGCATTCATCAGTCCAAAGGACATAAAATTCCATTGCAATAACCCCTTAGGTGTTGTAAAAGCAGTGAGGGGCTTAGCAGTTTCAGATAAAGGAACCTGCCAGTATCCTTTAGTGAGATCAAACTTAGTGAAAAAAACAGCTGTAGCAAGTCTTGGCAAAAGGTCTTCTAATAGCGGTAAAGGCTCAGCATCAAAGACAGTAATATTATTAAGTTTGCGATAGTCAATACATAGTCTTATATTGCTATCCTTCTTTCTAACAATGACCATCGGGAAAGCAAATGCAGAATTTGATGGTTCGATAATACCCAAACGAAGCATGTCGTCAAGTTCTTTATTAACCTTATCCTGAAAATGGATAGGAATGGGGTATGGTCGAACTCGAATAGGTCGATCATCCGTGAGAAGGATATCATGAGTGATAACCGATGTATGACCAGGGATGTCTGTCAGAACATCTGGGAAAGATTGAAGAAGATCAGACACCTGCTGACGTTGGTTGGATGATAAATCCGTACAGATAGAAACATCCTTCCACGTCTCAGTAGCAGTTAAAGGCATGACAGGAAGATCCATAGGTAAGTCAGGAAAGCAGATTCTTCCTCCTGAATCACAGACAGGGAAGAAAAATGAGTAGTATGCCTTGTGGGCTCATTTACTGCATGAAAGACAGCCTGAAGATATTCAGGTCGAGTATGGAATTCTTTGAGCATGTTTATATGGAAAGTTTTGTTTTTTCCCTTAACGTCAAGTACATAGTCAACATCAGAAATGCGTGAAATAACTTTGTAAGGACCACTCCAAGCAATGAGTAGTCTGTTGTCCTTTCTAGGAAGAAGCACAAAGGCTTCATCCCCAGGCACCAGGTGTCTTAGTCGTCTGTTACGATTCTGAAACTGACGAGCTTTTTCTTTAGCAGTTTCAGAAGATGCTGTTGCCAACTGACAAGCATCAATTATCTTACGTCGGAGGTTTACGACATACTCGTAAGATGACTTGGTGTCTTGAGTCATTTCTGAGTCAGTGAGCAAATCTTTAATAAGAGACATAGGACCTCTAGGTTGAGCTCCGAAGACAAGCTCGAATGGCGATAAACCGGTCTGTTCATTTGGTACCTCAAGGTACGCAAACAGCACGGCGGGTAAAACCCTGTCCCAGTCTTGTGGATAGCTGACTGTAACTTTGCCTAGTAATTGTTTAAGCGTCCTATTTAGCCGTTCTACCATACCATTGCTCATTGGATGGTACACGGAGCTAAGCGATCTTTCAATGTTTAGTTGTTGCATAACACCAGTCATGGCCTCGGAGACAAACTGAGTACCTCTGTCTGATAGAAGTTTTCTAGGGAAACCTAGCCTGGAAAAGATTAAGAAAAGAGCATCAGCCACGTCTGAGGTGGTGATATTCTTCAGAGGTATAGCCTCTGGCCAGCGCGTGCACATGTCAATACATGTGAGGACATACCTGTGTCCTCTAGCTGACATAACAGGAAGTGGGCCAATAATGTCTATGGCCATCTTCTCAAAGGGACGTACAGGTATATCTGAAGCCTGTATCGGTGCCATGTGATAGGCTCCCTTTGCTTTGACTTCCTGACAAGTAACACAAGAGCGACAATACGTAGCAACATCTCTAGATAAACCAGGCCAAAAGAAGGAAGACAGCACTCTGGACCTTGTCCTAGAGTAGCCCATGTGGCCAGCACAATGAGAATCATGGGCGTGTTGCAGGATATAAGTTCTAAACTGTTTAGGAACCATGACCTGTTGTTTACGAGCAGAAGAATCTTTAAACATTCTGATCAGGATACCATTCTTAAGGATGTACCATTGACGAGGGGCATTATTTACAAGCATCTCCTCACTACTTACCAAACGAAAAAAATTCTTCAAAGAATCATCATCTCTTTGCAGCGTTGCAAAAGATTCTTTGTTAATAGTAGCATGAAAATCATAACCCTGATTTTCAGGCACAATGTTATCAATCGCTTGGGCTTGTGTTTGAGCCCTTGTTGTTACTGCATTCGCAGTTAAAATGTTTTGCCGTTCCCACTCAACAATTTCACCAGGTGTGCAGTCTTTGCCACCGTGGATACGGCCAACAATAAGGTCAGTGATTGGGTTTTTAAAAAGACACACTTTAATTCTCCCTGTGAAAAATGGAGTCGCTATGTGAACGATAGCTGTGGGATAGAACTCTACCTTTTTTTTTTACACTTTTCCCCCAAATGTGCTATGTGACACATTTAACAAAATCTCCAGTGGAGCATGATGGGTGCACCAGAGATTGGCGAACTCCCACCGTTGTGCATCCAGTATCCCTAAGCACAGATACCTGCGTATCGTTTAATAGGCCTTTATGAAAATGTAAGGTGCCTGTGCCATCATGAGCAGCAAGTGCTGTCATTGTAGGAAGTGGATGACCGCATCTTAATGTAGATACCACATTAGGCTGAAATAAAGTTCGGCAATCAGGACACTGCGAAGCAGCATCAAAGTCAAAAAAAGAACAAGCAGCAGCCTGATTTACCGAAGAATTACTTTGAGTAGCACTAGATGTATCAGCAGATTGTGCTGAGTTAGCTTAATAGTTTGTACGTTCAACGCTCCGAGAGCGGAAGGGATGGTTATCATTCTGATTATTATAAGAATAATTCCGGTTTCTATTGTCCTGTGAATAATTAGACCTTCTAGGAGTTGCATATTGGTTACTGTATCTATTACCATTCCAATTTCCTCTACTCCTGAAAAAATTATCATTTCGTTTCCATCCTATCTGTGGTTGGAATTGGTTCTGTTCTGGTCCCCGAAATTGTCTAAAATTTCCTCTAGACAGGGGAGATTGATTATCGTAAGAGTTACCACCTTGAAAGTACCCATAGTTATTACCTCTACCACGACCAAAATTCCTGTCGAGACTCTGAGACCTTGGTCTTGTGTTTTTGTTGTTCCAAGATGACGCTAATGCCACAGGTAGAGCCTCTTTGATGTGAGAGTTACTCACACATGTGCCTGGGTGAGCGGTAATAAACTGTCTTCCCAATTCTTCCACCAATGTCAAATCCGTAGGTTTCCGTTCATGAAGGTATGATAGGAACTGCTGGTTAACAGAAGACAAACACTTTGTCTCTGAGCATTAAGTCCATTAGTGCCTCATA
This sequence comes from Oreohelix idahoensis, assembly GCA_024509875.1. Lineage (NCBI taxonomy): Eukaryota > Metazoa > Mollusca > Gastropoda > Stylommatophora > Oreohelicidae > Oreohelix > Oreohelix idahoensis. The sequence continues at coordinate 147,937 of JAMPIV010018293.1, forward strand.
TGTTTATGGAATTTTCGCTAGTTCAACCCATCTGTTGAATGTTAATTTAATGGCAGCAATAAATTCCGAGAAGTCCTTCCCTGTTTCTGGCAACATGGTCTTAAAACGCATGCGATAGCCATTTTCATCCAATTGGTAAAGTTTAAGCAATAAAGCTCTGGCAGCTTCATAGTTATTCCTACTGGGACCGTCCATGGTACAAACCGAAGTTAGTGCATCACCTGTGAGGAATTCCATCAATCTACTACACCATTCAGATTTATCAATTTCATGTGCCTCACACACAGTCTGAAAGCGATTAAGGAAGCAAGAAATATCGTCTACGTTGGGTTTGAAAGTAGGCAAACGAAATCTACCAGATCCTGAAACATGTTTGTTTGAGGAACTTTGACTCTCAGAATTGTTTTGTTTAATATTTAGCAACTTGAGTTTTTCAAGTTCTAAGGATAACATCTTTTCATCGGTAATCTTTTTTTATCTTCTGCTTCCATCGCAAGTATTTTAATTTTGTCCTCATGCTCAAGTATTTTAAGTTTCTCTTGGCTGGCTAAATCTTCAGCTCTTCTCTTCTCAGCTAATTCTTCATTTCTTTTTTCTCTGGCCAATTCTTCATTTCTATTTTCTCTGGCCAATTCTTCAGCCCTATGTTTCTGATCTTCAGTCATAGCAAATTCTTTTAGGGCTTCTCCTTCCATGGCAAAGGCTTTGCCTTGTTTAACAAAATAGTCCAAGGTAGCCATTTTGTATCAATGTTCATCAAGTATTAAGTAATTGCCAGATTTGTATAATCAATAATACTAATGGCAATTAACAATACAATCAATGAATGGTAAGAAAAAAAATAATGAAAAAGACAACAAATATAAATACAGATAAGAGAAAAAAAATATTTTGGAGCAGGATAAAGCACTAAGCGACAAAAGACATCATCAGTAAGCAACAAAAGATAATATAAATGTCAAACTAAAGAGGAAAAATACAGCAAATTGGAACACGCTTACTGCTAAGTCAGAACAACACAGGACCAGAGACACGGTGTATAAACATAAAATGTGTATGTAACTGAGAGACAGCAAGGAGAGACCAACAGATACGAACAAAATTAGTGCAACTAAAGCAGAAATACTATACAATGACAACGCACAGAACACAAGACGGCACACCTATACAGACAGTGGTCGAAGAAAACCAGACAGGGGACCTAAGTCGCACGGCGAATATCAGCCGGATATTCCACTGTTGGAAATCTACAAGCAAACCTAACGAAACATCCGGTGTGAGCCCATTGAATCAATGAGATGAACCTCTTGCACCGAATGACCTCCCAACCAAACCCACAGGGACAAACAAGCTAACAGAAAGGTACAGATATAACATGCAAGAAATAAGAACTAGCTCAGACCAATTTAGCACAGTTCACAAAAAGTGCACATAAAGCCACTTAGCTTGGGGCCAAGGATGGTGAATCTGTCGCACAGCATCTCCTGGACAGGTTGTCAACGTAGCAAGGGCACATCACAGGTGGAGCAGCAATAATGTAGTTATTAGATATCCAAATAGAGCAGGAAGCACGACATCATTGCAGTTTTTCTTACAGAAAGTTCAACTTGATAATGTTGGGCTTTGAAAACTTCCCAAAACAGGTGTGTAGCAGCCTGATCTATAACACGTAAATCAGAACTTGATTTAAACGAGGAGCATTCACTGGGACTCTGCTGTAACGTCTTTCTTAAAAAAACACAATGATTTGAACAGTTGTACAATGAGCAGAAAAATTTCGTCACAGTCATGTATTTCCATCCGCATCAATTTCATGCCATGCGCAGAGGAAAGTATGCAAAACAGTTCCAGAAATAGTTCATAATGCATAAACAATAGACAACATGGTGTGGTTTCACATTTTCCGATGTTGTTGAACAGTCCACAAAAAAAAAAAAAAAAATCGTCCCCATATCGGCCACCAGAAATCTGTTGTGTAATGGCTATCAAGGAATGTTAGATGCGGGGCAGTTAGGTTCTGGCTTGGTGAGTATGTCTTCAATCGTTGCTGATGTTTACGCGAATGCTAGGTTGAGTAGACGAAGGGTTAGCATCACACTTTTCACCTGAACACAGTCACACAGTATCGTTCTTAGCTCGTACAACAGTGTTAATGATTAATCACTGAGTTGGTGAAGACTGGTCCACATCCAAATTTATTCACAGTAGCTCCAACAATAATTCAGCATAAATAACATTAGGTAGATTGCATTCATTAAGGTCCAGTGCGGCTCCCACCAAATCTTATTAAAAGCCACTGAGAAAATATATCGAATAACAGATCCACCACGGGAACACAACCATGGCAAGTCTCGTCAGGGCTGTTTACATTTTATCAATAGCACGGGAAACTGACCGCTCGGCTGCGCATGGGCAGACGATACATACGTCACGTTATATATTTATAGCTAATGCAGACAGCTGTATTTCAGCAAAGGATTGACATACGCCTGTGCGCAAAAGCCGTACACAACATATATACTAAATAAATAATAAGGAAATTGTATTTGAACGACTTGTCAATTTTATCATTGTTAAGTAAAATCTGTTTCCTTGTTTTAATATCACAGTTAGTTACACAGCGGGGGTGGCATTTTATGACTGTCTCCTCTCTACTAATTTTTCGAGATCAGATCATTCACAGCCGTAACTAATTTGTGATACCAGTAGTTCTCTCAGACACTGGGAATTCACCATTTTCTGCAGAAATTCTATTTCTGTAATTGTCAGTACAATACTGATCCTAGAGCCAATAAAAACCTCACGCTACAGGAGATTTGACTGCCATCCATGGCGGAGGTAGTTTCTGATATGCCAGCTTCGGCTGTCTATGATATCTAAGAGTGACGCGGTGCCCGCCATTTGAGCCCTATTCCTAACATTAGCTATTTCTGCTATTAAGGATTCTAGGGAAGTGATTATTTACTTAGCGCTGAGTTTGGTACATGCTAAGTTACTGTAGTGCATTTTCATAGTCAGTGTTACTATGTAGGTTTTTCCCGCGTGATGGCGCGATGTTCATTTTAGGATTGTGGTAGCCAGATTACCCGTTCTGTAGATTGATATTAGTACATGCATTCCCTGTTGTGGCACGTATATAGCCGTAATGTTGTATTTTCACCAGGCCATGTGTGGTTATGTGTTTAATTGAATAAACGGGATATAAGCTGTTCCATGAGCGTTAGTCATATGTCACCCACTGTTGTTGTGTCATGAGAGTTAGTCAAATGTCACCCACTGTTGTTGTGTCATGAGAGTTAGTCAAATGTCACCCACTGTTGTTGTGTCATGAGAGTTAGTCATATGTCACCCACTGTTGTTGTGTCATGAGAGTTAGTCAAATGTCACCCACTGTTGTTGTGTCATGCCTCTGGCAATACGAGCCTATGTGTAGTTCTTGATATAAGTTATTTAGGACAACAGTGGTATAGCCTTAGTGGTGAAGGTAGCTAGCACCTTATTTCTCGTTACACCCTAGCTAGTATATAAAGGCTTGTGTGATACTAGCCATGTATCGGACTAAGGTATAACTGTTAAGCCAATGAGAGAGCAGGATTGGAGAGTCGGACTGATGCTTTGAAACCACTGAGATATCATCTTGGTAATAAATACGATGAAAGATGGAAAAGAAGCTGGTCTATATGTCATTCCAGCAGAGGCCATCAAAACAGATGATGATGATGATGACATAACCAGCGGCCATGGGAACAAGGCCCTTTGGCACTGTAAAGCTGGGGCTCAAAACAGATATTGATACCTCTACATATATATTATACAAACTACTTGGCAAAGTCTGGGGGAGAGAGGAAATACCAGCAGAATGGAAGGAATGTTATCTGGTCAAGTTGCCTAGTAGAGAAATTTACAAGAGTGCACAAATTATAGAGTAATAATGTTACTATCAGTGCCAGGAAAAGTATTAATCAGGATTATCCTTGAGAGATTTAAAGAGTCAATAGACAAGCATCTGAGAGATGAGCAAGTATGTTTTCGACAAAATAGATCCTGTGCAGACCAGACAGTCATATTGAGAATAATAATTGAACAAAGTCTGGAATGGAATTCACCGCTATACATTGGATTTGTGGACTATGAAAAAGTACATGACGGTGTAGACAGAGAATCACTCTGGAAATTGATGAGGAATTATGGAGTTCCCATGAAGATCATTAACTTAATGAAGAAGATCTATGAAGACATGACATGAAGAGTTCTTCATGAAGGGCAAATTACAGAACCGTTTAGGATTAGAACGGGAGTGAGACAATGTCACATAATTTTGGGTGGATATCTTGTCCTCTCCAGCCGTATTCAGTTACAATTGTTCTGAGTACTGATTACGTGACGTGACATTTTCAGTGGTCGGCATATTTTCTTTCTCTGCTATCAAGCAGGTATTAGCTATTGTCTCATCACTTTACACTCTTTTCAGTAATAATTCGTCTTGTTTGTTTACCTGACGATCCCTGCTGAGAGAGTAGACAGGTGATGCAATATTGACTGAAAGTCATGTTGGTAAAATTCTCGTGTACCAAACCCTGGCCGCACAGGATTAGCACGACGTACGCCCAGCCGGTTTATTTAGCGCTGATATGGCGATGGGATTCTTTAATTACTGTCGTGAAGAGTCACAGCCCAGATGGTTACAGGAGGGTCAGTGTCTGCACAAGGACAGGGAGATAAATCACCCGTCTGCGGACATATTACAGACATGCACCTGGAAGAAGGAAGGAGGTAAAGGCATCCGGATAGACATATTACGAAGATATTACTTGAGATGAAAGTAAGAAGTTATTTGTAATCACCAACGAGAATATTCGGAGGTTTCATGTCCATATTTGGGAGACGTGACTTTTTCTATAACTCCTATGCGGAAATTTTTTGAATAGACGCCATCAAACCACGCATGATTGTAACTATTGGCCGGCTTTCGAGATGTAAACATAACAACATTTCTTATTGGAGCTTGGTCTAATAGTAAACCACACGTGCCAGAAACGAAAGGGGGAATATAACTTGACACTTATGCAAGTTTAAAGCACTGTGAAAATTCACCTTGCCGAGAAAACAACCAGACCTGCCAGAGTTAAGAATAAAATCAGAATTCATTTATCGGACTGGACTTGTTGGAGCCTCTTGAGGACTTAAAAGCCCAGGAAAACTCTACTTTTATTAGCAAGGAAAACCGGAATCTGAGGAATCTGAAACACGGAGTCAAAGTAAGAACTTATCGTAAAGTAACAACACCCCAGAATACGTGTAACATGCATCTTCATAAAAATGGTCTTAGAGACGCGGGACCAGCTTGGTAGTTACTTCATAACACTTTTTAGAACGTGCTACAACTTTCAAACTTGACCAGTCACAATTGTGAATCTGGCATCCATCTACAAGGAACGAAATATCAGCTGGAGCAGAACAGACAAACTCATTGGCAGCTAAGTAGAAACATAAAAGCTACCAAGTGAACTATCCAATTTTTAACGCCATAACATCACCCAGTGATGACAACTTGTTTTATAAGGGATTTGTATAACTGTTAAAAAATAATCGATTATTACATTTTTTACTTGTATAAAGACAAATCTGAAGTTCATTTAATCATTTTGAATGTACTACATCCCTTTGTCTCAGACAATTTCTAAAATACACCTAAACTGTATATATATATATATATATATATATATATATATATATATATATATATATATATATATATATATATATATATATATATATATATATATATATATATATATATATATATATATATATATATATATATATATATATATATATATATATATAAAGAAAAATTGGCTCATACGTTTGCTTTCGTACAAATAAACTGAATCAACTATTATTGTTTAGTTTAAAATAACATACAACAAATTTAATAGTCAATTAGTTCAACAAGTTAAAATAAGGATTAAAGGGGGTGAAAGTTATATATTAAATTTTTCCTCATTGAGGTTTTGGTAGGACGTGACTAATACTGTCCGTAATTTTTGCTGTAGCCTGTAACATACAACTTAACTCCAGCTCAGTCCTGCAGCTGTGGTTTCCGTCACTTCTTTTTGGTGATGAGTACACTTCTCCACGTAATTCGTCCACTGTAGGCGGGTGGTGGTGATACTCTTCTCTCACACTAGTGGCGTAGGAACTTCAGTACTTACGTCTGATGTCTTGTAACCACGAACTGTGACAAATTAGAAATAAATAAATGCCTCAGTACATTTGTTCTCCGCAAACTAACAGGCCCATTTTCATGCGTTCCACCCACGAATGTTAACCTCTCAGAAGAATTAAATTCCCGATCAGACAATGTAACTCAGGGAATAGGATGAAAATTCACCAATATCCTTCTGGGTATTAACTAGGAAATTGCGTGTGGAGTGCATGAATAATGATTTGCCTGAAATACAATTAAAAAGGTATATAAATCTCACAAAATGATTCTATACACTTTAGGCACATGTGATGTATTCATCCCTCATTACTCGTCGCTACTCCCGTCGGGGTCTAGGTCATCTCTGCTGTCGGGTTTCCCCGAACGACTAGTCAGAAACAATTACCAGCTCTTGCTGTAATGGTTCATGAATATACTATTTTCATATGTTGAGGTTGCCAGCCTCATATATAACCACTTAGCAAGAAACCTGTAGAATTTACATTAGTAAATAATTTGTTTACACTTACCCCAAAATTTTGGGAATACGCACTTCTCCCAGCACAGATTAGAATGGACCCACAACACTGTAGTTATCTGCTGTTCGAATCACTTAAGGTCTGGAAATATGAGTTAATTCCTCTGACGGCTGGTGTTCTGCGAATTCCTGGCCTGGGAAAACTGTTGTATAATTCCTCTTATGACTTCTTGTGATAAAATTCCCAAGTTTCCAGTTTTGTATTAAAATACAGGTTTACTTGTAAATTCCAAAGTTGCTCAATACTCGATCTGGTACTCATAATTGTGGAATGATAAGTCCTATTCTCTTTCCTCTGGCTTGTAGGAGGTGTTTAGTTGCCGCTGCGGTGCAGTCTGTCTGTGTGCGGTGACTCCGAGTTTGTTAGATTATATCTCACAATCCTTAGTTTCAAATCCCAGCTGTGTTTCCGCCGAAAGTTTCAATCAAATCATAGTAGATTCTGGCGAACCAATCCAATCTATCTAGCACTGTTTGGGTGGGAAAATTTATCATTACTCATCCCACGCGTATTTGAAAATATTAAATTTAATATACACGAGTGGCCTCTTACACAGTGATGTCATATCGTTACCTAAGACTTCCGGCACACCTCTGTTTATCAGAATAATCTGCGTACCTACGCCAGACAGATGTCTGGACAGCCCGTGTGGTCTTCTTTCCTCTGATCACAATACCGGCTTGTGTCAACACGATCATCCGCTTTCCAGTGGGGTCAAATGTTTGACGGACACGTTACCATAGGTGTTCAGACGGATTAGGCGATAAAATATTATAGCTGGCCAGGTCACCAAACCTGGCGAATCGTAACAACAGTCTGGGAGTGGAGTGTGAAACAATAAGATACGCATTACTCCCGTAGCAAATACTGCCATAGGGGAGTGGCGTGTTAGAGACTTCACCATGCTATGTCCAGCACAGAGCAAAATAGTGAAAATAACGAATGAAAAGGCATGATTTATGCCAAATAAAAGCGATGACTGAGAAAAATGAAGAAAAAGAAAGGATACTGCCGGAGGATTGAAGGTGTGAGAGATTACACAAAAGGACACGTACAGACGTGTCGTCACACGAATGCCACAAACATCACATGTGCAAACTTCTCTCTTATATTTTCTCATCTGTGTGTTTTTAGATTAAAACACTGTGTAAAACCTGTATCACAAACATCACACTTGTAAAACTTCTTTCCTGTATGTATAAGTTTTTGTGTTTTCAGATTACTACATCGTGCAAACCCTACACCACACAAAAGACGCCTGTAACGCTTTTCTCCTGTATGTTTTAGTTTGTGTGTTTTCAAAAGATTAAAATGAGTAAACATTACATCACAAACATCACACATGTAAGGCTTCTCTCCTGTGTGTCTTCTGTGGTGTACTTTCAGATCACTACCTTGTGTAAACCGTACACCACGATTATCATACTTGTAAGGCTTCTCTCCTGTAAGTATTCTTTTGTGTCTTTTCGCATTACCATCATGGGTAAACACTAAACCACAAATCTCATAAGGCTTCTCTTCTGCCTGTACTTTTAATCTGTAAACAATATACTAACCTACAATTAACATCAACCTTACCACGTTCACCACTTCGCTCACTTATTGTGAGCCCGGAAATTTGAATCTTCAGACGCCTTTGGGGATGGCGAAAACTACAATGTTCCTGCATAACTTCTTGTTCCTTGTACTGTTCATGATGTTTTTGTTGTTGGCATCTTTACCTATCAGGATTTTACACTGTCTAGTCATGACAATGACTATAATAAGGTTGATGAAAGTAGTGGTCTGTCTGATATTTAAACATCCCCACAAAGCAAGATTTGAACGTGTTCTTATAACTGACCACTACGTTCATCAAATTTATAGTTGACGCTTGAAAATGCTGGCAGAAGAAAAAAAAAAGTAATCATTCAACGAGAGACAGTTGATACATACGAGAAAGTCGAAGTAGGTTATTAAATGTTGACTTTTATCCCGTACAGATGCCGAATAATTTCTCATCACATTTTCTTAGTTTAAATGGCAGAGATTTTGATAACCCAACGGTTCAAAAAAAGAAACAGTAAAAAAAAAAAAAAAAAAACACAAGCTATTTTCTGTAGTCATGGGTAAAAAAAAAAAAAAACGAAAAAAACCAAAAGTTATTTCCGCACCATCCCCCCTAGAAGAGCAATAAGGGCCTTAATTCAGATCTTCATTTTCCCTCATCAGTGTTGCCGCTTAAATGCAGATTTGCTTTTGTGTAATTATTCCTGACTAGAAATTTTCGCAATCGGGATTGGGTTTTGTTGAATTTGTTGTATTCCTCGTTTTTGTTTCTTGCCTGACCCTAAAACAAAGTCCATGAACATTTTAGGCGCCTGTGTGTACTGCTCGAGTATTTGTCCCACGCCACGACTGTTCGTTCAAACAAAATAACCCCAGAGCTTGGAGTTTTTTCTTCACTGATAAGATAAACATGGCTTCGTGTTAAGTAGGTAGGTAGGCCTACTGAGTCATGGTACAGCTATTACCCCAAAGGTCAAACGGTCTTAAACTAGTGTCCTTGACTTTTATTTGTTATTGTGACCGCCACATGCACTCTTAAAAACAGCAGTTAAAAAGATACATATGTCAGGAAAAGATGTCAACAACAAAAACTTTATGAATAGTACAAGGAACCAGAAGTTATGCAGAAACGTTGTCGTTCTCGCCATCCCCAAGGCGTCTTCAAGATTCAAGCTTCCGGGCTACCTGCCTACATTTCTACCATCTTGCCTACATACCTACTTACTTACATACCTACTTAGCCAGTTACTAACATATCTACATCTGCTGAAAAATACCTACCAACTCTTGTCTTTCAATCTGCCGACCTCAAATCTGTCTAAGTGCCTACCTTGGCATCTGCTTACCCACTAATACACCTACTTACCCACTAATACACCTACATACCCACTAATACACCTGCTTACCAACTAATACACCTACTTGACTTCATACATGCATGAGAACTAACATATTCACCTATCAACTTTCAACCTTATCTTCCCTGTCTGTCTCTCTTTTACGTCTTTATGTCCCTTCATCCTTCCTTCTGTCAGACGATTGCAGAATACGTTTAGTTAGCTTCAGTCAGTTTACTAATCCTATAACCTTAACCTTCTATCCATCCATCAATCCATTCATTCATCTGTCCGTCCTTTCATTCATCCATTAATCCATCCATCCATCCATCCATCGACCCACCCACCCACTCATCAGTCCGTCATCTGTGCATCCACCCTGCCGCTTATCTATCTATCTATCTATCTATCTATCTATCTATCTATCTATCTATCTATCTATCTATCTATCTATCTATCTATCTGTCTGTCTGTCTATCTATCTATCTATCTATCTATCTATCTATCTATCTATCTATCTATCTATCTATCTATCTATCTATCTATCTATCTATCTGTCTGTCTGTCTGTCTGTCTGTCTGTCTGTCTGTCTGTCTGTCTGTCTGTCTGTCTGTCTGTCTGTCTGTCTGTCTGTCTGTCTGTCTGTCTATCTATCTATCTATCTATCTATCTATCTTTATGTCACGGGTTGCCTCTCCTTTGCTCTTCAGTGATGGTCAAACAATGGCCAAAACCTAGAGTTTCTAATGTGGGTCTCAAAGGTATCTACCTTCGCACAAGATTACTCTTGGCAGAGATCCAGATAGAAAGATGATGAGGCTTCTACCTTGAAGGAGTTTCACAAGATATTTCAGAAGTCAAGAACAATGCTGAATGTGTCTTAGCAATGATAATTGTTATCTGCCAGAAACTTTTGTTAAGAATTATTATGTATTTTAGCTCGTTCAAGCCCCCAATTGATGAAATTCAGTTAAATCTTAATTTAGTAGCTCTGTTTTAAGTGTATTTAAGGTGACTGAGAGATACGCGTGCATTACACTCAAAAGGATTAAATTAGCCATAAATTTATATAAATGCAAATAACACATTTAATAATCAATTATATTTAACAGTGTAAAATGAATGATTCTCTTTTAAATAAAGTTTGTCTTCACAGGGAGATGTTACGGATATTAAGGGAATTTTTTTCTGAAAAAAGTTCACTTGGCAGCTTTCACGTTTGTACTTAACTGCCAGTAAGTTCTGCTCCAGCAGATGGTTGGTTCTTTGCAGGTTATGGACTGGTTCACTCTCGTCACTGGTCAAGTCGGGAGGTTGACACGTTCCAAGAAATATCAGGGATGTTACGGTGTTATTTTTAAATGATGGCGTCTGCTGGGGTTTACCCATGTGCAAACGTTTAGGGGTCATTAGTATTTATAGAATATGTCGATATTTTACGGTATAGTGAACGCGAAATATATGCGGAGATGATGACGCATTCGCGTTGGGTAGGTCACGCCGGGTGACTTGGTTACTGGGCCTTTGTTACGTTATCCGTCAAGCACGAAGGTCGTGTCTTGTAATTCTTCCAAGGAATTAAGGCTGAGTATATAGCCTATATTTTATAGATGAATCGATGTAGACTTCAGGGTCAGTTCGGAAATTAATCTAAGCATGAGATTAATTAAATTAAACTAATAATGGAAGAAGAATCGTATTGTGATTCAATTTGTAGATGTCAAGAACTCATGTGCTCATTTCTGGCTGTTGATTAAACAGCGCACGTATATAGCCACGATGTTCTTCTGACACATTGTTTTGACACGGACGGACATGAATACTATGCATGTAATTTCCTAATGAACTATGTATGAACTATATCTGGATGTACCACAATGTGAACTGTTCTTCGTGCGTCAATTTTGTATTAAATATTGGACTCAATCGAAGGCTTACCACATTCCTTTGATTACGTTTTGATTGCTTCAACTTTGCATTGTTGATGGTCCTTTGACCTGGTGAACTCTCTTCTTGTAAGAAGTTATAGAAATAAATGGATCAGTTCGTACGGAGCCGGGGTTTGCTTGGACACAAGTGGCGTAACGATAATTAAGCAAGCATCCCAACTGAACTTACAATAATAGAACAAAGGACCCTCCAACACCAGTAAACCACCCACGCAACAGTGGTGGCCATTGTGGTAGGGAACTGGAATTTTATTGAAGAAAAATACTCAAGATTAGCAAGTTGAAAGAAATAATTTTCCTTCGAGCAAAAATGAACACTTTTTCTATCTACACCGATGACGTCACACCCGCTTGGCAACAGGATGAATCAGCTGTAGTGATGGCAGCCGCACTTCAACGTCTTCGAAGAAAAAAATTATTTATAAACGTTTCATTGAACATTGCAAAATTAGATTCATTCAACATGAGCAGTAAATATAGGTCCTACTGTCCGTTGGCGAAGCAAGCACTGTATGAATCTATCGAGGCAAAAAGATAAGTAACTCATTTTGAAGGTTACAATAAGTCAGTCCTATTTGTCCTACAAATGCCATGTTCTTCTTTTTTTTTTTATGTAGCCATGTTATATCTTGTTTCTGTCCGTTTACATGTAGTGGGAGGTAGGATGGGAATCGGAATTGAACTTATGGCTTTTCGAATGTCAAGCTCAATTTCGATCGTTCTTAGGGCTGTGAATTAATAGCACCTCGCGAAGAAAGCGTCGAATTATCGTTATCGGTGATCGTTCGGGTTCGGTCTTGCATTAATTCACTTTGCATGTTAGGTGTATAGTCATGTTATAACTGTTGTTTTCATGTGTATTTGGTTCTTAAATTTTATTCATTTACAGTCCTATGTTCGTAATCTATCTTGTTATTCTGATCTAGCTATCTTTTATTTTAATTAAATGTATTGTATTAACGTCAAATGAGTCCTGTGACGTCATCTTTCATAGTACCAAATATGTTCGTTTCCTCAGTTAACCTTCACCCTTCTACATTTCCGGTTAGTACACTTGGTTTTATAATAGCATTTATTTTTGTGAAAGTGTCACTTTTGTATTGTGCTCCTGTTCTGTAATCCTTGGTTAACCCATTTGTATTGTTTGTATTCATTACATATTTTATTAATTTAATATTAATGCTATAATTTCTTCATTAATTATAGTGTAGATGAATATGATTAAATTTTTATCAGCTTTGATGAGGAATTAGGGACTTTGCACATATTTGCAGTAGTGGTCCTAGAAATGGGCAATGCACTTTATGCCTCATGATTATGGCATAATATATAATGATTAATTATTAAAACTTTATAACATATTAATACATATTTAATATAAATTAGTACACTTTCTCTGTACTATATTGTGAACTTAGTGACAATTAAGACTAATTATTTGGGGATAATACACATAATTATTTAATATTAAGCGCTTGATATAATTTCAGCAGCTTATATAACTAACTATCATAACTATTTATGATAGATATCAGTGAGTATATATATAATATTTTTACAAAATATTATAGATTGTGGAACTTATACATAACAATACAGTAATATTACAATTTCTTGTATTAATTATTCATTCGTTGAGTAATTATAATTATCGACATAGATTATATTGTTGATTACAATACATAAGTAATTGAATACTTAAATAAATTAACTCTAAGAATGCTTACCTTGGACCATTTCATTAAAATTGGAAAAGATTGTAATAAAAAGGGAGAGGCACTCCTTGAATTTGCTGAACAACAACAAGCAAGATATAAAGCAGAGATGGAAGAACTTGACAGAAAGGAAGCTGAAAGGAAAGCCATTGCTAAAGCAGAGATGGAAGAACTTGAAAGAAAAGAGGCTGAAAAGAAAACTATTGCTAAAGCAGAGAGAGAAGAATTAAGACAAGAAGAGGAAAGAAAGATAGCAAGAGATGAAATCCTACGGATTGAAGAAGAGAATAAATTGAAACGACAAGAAATCATACTACAGCAAGAAATGGAATTGCAACGGCTTAAATTGGAAACAGCAAAACTTAATTCGCAGAGTGCTGCAGCAAATCAAAATGATATTGCTCAATCTGGATCTTCATCCACCCGACTTAAAGGTAATTATTACTTTAAACTACCACCATTCAAGTTACACGTGGATGACCTTTCATCGTGGCTGGCGCGCTTTGAGGATATATGTAAGGTCAATAACCTTGACAAAACTGCATGGGCACTTAAACTTAAGGAATTTCTGGATGGCGAACCTGCAAGTGCAGCACAAAACATTGATCCTACATTAGCAACAGATTATGAGGCCATTAAGACGTTGTTATTACGTCGTTTCCACTTGAACGAAGAGGCATGTAGATTACGTTTCAAAAGTTTATTGCCAGATAACAATAAAGATTTCACAGGGTTTATTGCTAACATACGCAATACTTTTAACAGATGGGTTGAACTGGCAGGTGTCAACAAATCTTACGACAAATTAGTCGATTTGTTATTAAGGGATAAAGTATTATCTTCTGTCAGCTCACCATTCTTTGCTTATTTGCAAGAAAGAAAACCAGAAACAATTGATGAGTTAGAAAAAATTTCTTTAAATTACTGTACAGCACATCCGAATGCTAATATTTCTGGCTCGTTGATAAGAGAACCACTTCCTGTAGCCTCCAATATGGCATATAATAATAACAAACCGAGAACACACAGTGTGGACAGAGGTAGGTTCAAAGGAAACTATGACAATAATTTTCATAAGGGACAGAATAACTTCAACAATAACTTTAATAGAGGAAGACAACAAACCAGAAATTATTCACCTCAGTCAAGATACAACAGTAATCCTCGCAACTCAAGTTATAATCGGTCATATCAATATAATAATGATAACAATTGGAAGAATGGCAATAATTATAACTCGAGACATCGAGATAACAATTATAATAGACGACAACGAGATAATTCAACTAATTATTCTCGTAATCGTTCCCATTCTCGTGGATCTTCACATTATAACCATAATACCGGGGCAGCAGTGACAAATGATATCACCCCTAAGGTTCAGGTTCCACCTAACGATAATACAATGAATTCTTCTGCTGCATGCTTTGCTATAAATTATAACGTGGCAAATAGTTGCCCACAATGCAATCTTATTTTTCAGAAGGCAAAGGAGACAGTGCTAAACTGCGGACACATTACACCAGAAGTAGGTCTTGCAGCCAATGATGGAACAGGCTCTCTGATTTTTAACAGAGGGATAGTAAATGGTTCTGTAGTTTCTGTATTGAGGGATTCGGGGTCCACAACCATTGGAGTGCGACAGTCGCTGGTACATCCTAGCTGTGCAACGGGGGAATATGTTCGTTGCATGACTTTTGGGGGAACTATTGAGTTTTACCCCACAGCTATTATTCATGTTAACACACCTTTCTTTTCAGGACAAGTTAAGGTATGCATGCTTCAGAATCCAATTGCAGATCTGATGTTGGGACGCATCCATGGTAGTAAGGATTGTTCCCCACAGGAAATTGAGGAATGGGAATTAAAGAATGTGCAATCTTATTGCAATGCTAACGCTGTCATTGCAACAGCTACATTACGGGCCAACAAAATAAATACATGTGGCACAGTGTTCTCCAATTTCAGTCTCAGTACCATTCTGGAAATCGATAAGGAGAAGGATAAGACTCTCCTACAGGATAAAAAGTATACTAAACTACCAGTCCATCCTAGGAAGATTAGAAAATCATTTCGAGGCAGATATACCTTTTCTCAAGAGAATGCCGCCAAGTCGGAAGATAGATGTTGGCGACAGGATCATATTAACAGTGATCTGAATAAAATGGTTGAAAATGGGAAAAGAAGGGATGTCCCGAACAAAGGTAATGATGGTGAAGTTCTTATGAACTTAACTAATAAAATTAGGACAAATAAATATGTCAATCATTATGAGACATCATCTCATAAGACTACCATATCCAAAAGATTAAATAGAAGAACTATTTATCACGTTAGTGACACTGATCCCACTTACATTGGGAAGGGTGCATATTCTCGCACCGTGTTAGTGCGCAATCTGCCACAAGGTACCAGATGGCAGGCACTTAGCAATTTCTTTAATTACACGGCAGACGTTATGTTTGTACGGTTGTTGTCACCTACCAATGACAGGTATGGTGAAGCTATAGTTACATTTCGTAACAATAGAGATGCTCGAATGGTCATCGAGCATGATAATGGTGCTTACTTTAACCATCATTGTCTACGGTTACAATTAGTACCTAATGCTGCATCACGCAGATAACATGCTATGGTAATACAATTGTCTCATATCATTGATGACTCATCATAGTCATTCATCATTTCTTTTCTTTACTGGTCCTTATAAGGTTACTGATAAAATTTCAGACGTTGATTACGTCTTAGATATCAAGGGACACAGAAAGATATTCCATATTAATATGCTCAAGCAATTTCATACACGTCCTATACACTTACAGTCAATTTTTCATGAATTAGATGACAATACTGTATCTACTTGTCATTATTCTAATCTATCTGTTATACAGGAGGAAGAATCTTCTTTTCCTGAAGTGCAGATGCCTTTACCTGTACTTACTGTCCAATCTACTGAATCTTGGCGTGATGTGACCATTTCTTCTACGGTTACACCGCAACAGCATCAACGCGTTGCTGATCTTCTACAATCTTTCCCAGATGTGTTAACTGATGTACCGGGTTGCACATCTGTAATTAGTCACGATATTATTCTGAACGATGATACACCAATTCGTGTTCATCCTTATTCTGTACCTCTACATTTTCTGAGTAAGACATCTCAGGAACTCGAACAGATGATATCATTAGGTATTATTGAGACTAGTACATCTCCATTTTCTTCTCCTTTAGTCATTGTCCGGAAAAAGGACAACAACATACGTTTATGTGTTGACTATAGGAAACTTAATGCGCAGACAGTACCAGATAGCGAACCACATCCTATCCTTGACGATTTACTTCCTCGTCTATCCAATGCTACACTTTTCACTAAAATTGACTTAACTAAAGGTTATTGGCAGATTCCACTAACCGAAAGAGCCAAATACTACACAGCATTCTCAACTCCACGAGGTCTTTACCAGTGGAACGTGATGCCTTTTGGGCTAATGAATGCTCCAGCTACCTTTATTCGCATGATGCGAAAAATTTTATCAGGTAGATCAGATATAATTACCTATATTGACGACATATGTTTGTTCAGTTCATCATTTGAGGAACATTTTTTGGGTCTTAAATCAGTTTTGGAAATATTGCGGGATAACCATTTAACCGCTAAACCAACTAAGATTCAAATAGCGTGTAATGAGATAACATTCCTGGGACACATTATTGGATCGGGACGTATCCAAACAATTCCCAGTACGGTTTCTAAAATATTAAATTTATCTGTTCCTCAAACGAAGAAACAGGTTAGGAGTCTGTTAGGTTTAATCCAATACTATAGCAGATTTGTACCTCACCTATCATCCATCACGGCTGTCCTGTCTTCGTTACTAAAGAAGAACATGCCTTTAAGGATAAATTGGACCGACGAATGTGACAAAACTTTTCGCACTATCTTGAAAATATTTTCATGTCTACCTATTTTAAGAATACCAGATGCTTCTAAAAAGTTTGTTCTACGTACAGATGCGAGTAATTACGGACTCGGGGCATGTCTACTGCAGTATCATGATGATGTCCTTCACCCCGTAATGTATGTCTCACGCAAACTGAAACCTCCTGAGACAAAATATTCCACTGTGGATCGAGAATTGCTCTCCGTAATCTGGGCAATTACAAAGTTGGAGAAATTTTTACTGGGATCACCATTCCTGATCCAGACTGATCAGAAATCAGTGGCAGCATTACGTCGCTCAAATCATAAAAGTGCTAAACTTGCACGTTTTGCTATTACGTTGCAACCCTACGAATTCGAGATACAGTCGATACCTGGAACTGAAAATGTCATAGCCGACACGTTGTCCAGACATCCTACGGATTCTGAATGAATTTTCAATTTCACGAAAAAATTTTCTGACTAGTCAAGCATTACATTTGCAATAAACAGTATTGATATCAAGTCAGAATATTCAACAATTCAGTTGGACTTCCTACCTAAATAAGGACATTTCGAAATAAACTATGGTGATCAAAATTATCAAGATTTACGGATCGTTTGAAGGTTTGAACTTCAATTCCACTTTGAGTATCACTCAAAATAAACAATCTCTGATGAAGAAGGGACAGATACTTTGATGACTTAGTCAATTAACTTTCAAATTTTAATAAAGGAACTAACAATGAATGGATCATCAAATCATAATTTGATAATATGAACCTTGTGTCTTAATGAACGTTCATACAATTCAACAGGAGGTAACAACGATTGGATCTTCATGTCCAATATTATTAATTTTTCTAAATTAGTATATAATAGATAATAAAGTCAAAGTGTGATGAAATAAAAAAAAATAAAATATACTATGAAAAGATGAAACAAAAGAATATCACACCAATTAAACCTTTTAATTAGTGTAATTATCAAGGTAATGGATAATACATTATGACATTTCATATATATATATTGTTAAAATGTATGAATTTTTTCTGTTCTTTTCTTCTGATTATGTCAATTTAATTAGGTGTCTATCCTTACACTTCATTTTCACACACATTCTAATTTAATGTAGACTTTAATATTTGGTTTTAATTGTCCGTACTTCTCAATTTTATTTCTTTTACTCTCTTATACTATTTCTCATTTTCTTCAATTAGATATTAATTAGTTAATACCATACGTACATACTATAATTAATTATTTTAATTTTAGTTAGTTAGAATAATTTTAATAACACCTCACATTATTAGTTAGTCTATACATACAACAAATTAATTAGTTAATTAATTAGTGACAGTAACATTTACTTGTTTAATATAAGTTATATGTATGATATGACGTTGATTTTATTATAATATATTACTGACATGACTGCGACACTGTTCTAGATAGAACATCGTAGTTCATACGTCGGGTTTTGTTAAATTTTTGATAAATATTGTTCAAAAAAAAAAAAAAAAAAAATCTATTTCATAGATTTTTTTTTTTTTTTTGCCCCCGTCTGACAGGAAATCTGTTACGGTGTTATTTTTAAATGATGGCGTCTGCTGGGGTTTACCCATGTGCAAACGTTTAGGGGTCATTAGTATTTATAGAATATGTCGATATTTTACGGTATAGTGAACGCGAAATATATGCGGAGATGATGACGCATTCGCGTTGGGTAGGTCACGCCGGGTGACTTGGTTACTGGGCCTTTGTTACGTTATCCGTCAAGCACGAAGGTCGTGTCTTGTAATTCTTCCAAGGAATTAAGGCTGAGTATATAGCCTATATTTTATAGATGAATCGATGTAGACTTCAGGGTCAGTTCGGAAATTAATCTAAGCATGAGATTTAATTAAATTAAACTAATAATGGAAGAAGAATCGTATTGTGATTCAATTTGTAGATGTCAAGAACTCATGTGCTCATTTCTGGCTGTTGATTAAACAGCGCACGTATATAGCCACGATGTTCTTCTGACACATTGTTTTGACACGGACGGACATGAATACTATGCATGTAATTTCCTAATGAACTATGTATGAACTATATCTGGATGTACCACAATGTGAACTGTTCTTCGTGCGTCAATTTTGTATTAAATATTGGACTCAATCGAAGGCTTACCACATTCCTTTGATTACGTTTTGATTGCTTCAACTTTGCATTGTTGATGGTCCTTTGACCTGGTGAACTCTCTTCTTGTAAGAAGTTATAGAAATAAATGGATCAGTTCGTACGGAGCCGGGGTTTGCTTGGACACAAGTGGCGTAACGATAATTAAGCAAGCATCCCAACTGAACTTACAATAATAGAACAAAGGACCCTCCAACACCAGTAAACCACCCACGCAACAAGGGAGTAATCACGAAACTGGTCCAGCGTTTTCACGACCCCTCTGATGATGATGTCTAGCGTTGGCAGCAGGCCACTTATACTACACACTTTGTTCCAGAGATAGTACCCTCACCTGATACCAACGACTATTATAATGAAAGAAGAGAAACAATTACCGTTCTGAATATTGGGTTTCCTAACACACAATAATGCCCCCCCCCCCCCCTTTTCATTCCACCATCCCATGTACCTCAGAACTTTACCCTCTCTGAGCATTAATATTAACCCTGTGAGCAGAAAACATTCATTACATTTATATTGAATATCTTTACGTTTGTACTGGTTGAAAAGGTGAATAATATAATAAGTGTGTACATCAGTTCTATCATCATCCACTCCCTGCTCCATGTAGATCTTGTGACTACCTCTGCTTTTGGTTCTGTATGAGAAACCTGCATACAGCAGTCATCACCTCTTGCAGTGGTGGTTCATGAAACCATCATTTTATATGCTGAGGTTGCCAGCCTCGTATGACTTGGACATCCATTAGCAATTTTCACAATAAAGGCAAAATATAGAATTTTAAAATGTTCAACTCACCCTAAAATCTCTTTAGGAATACTGACTCCTAGCTCAGAGAAATAGTTAAGGCAACTTGTTAAAGAGGCCTCTTACACGCGGTCTGGGGTATTACTTTAAACTAGGCTCCCACTCTGACTTTGTGTTTTCAGATTCCTAGGATTCTGGCTTTCCGTGTTAATGTAGGTACGTTATTATGAACTCTTTAGTCACACATTATCATGAACTCTACATTCATAAGTTATTATGAACTCTTTAGTCACACATTATCATGAACTCTACAGTCATACATTATTATGAACTCCTTAGTCACACATTATCATGAACTCTACAGTCATACGTTATTATGAACTCTTTAGTCACACATTATCACGAACTCTACATTCATACGTTGGTATGAACTCTTTAGTCACACATTATCATGAACTCTACAGTCATACGTTATTATGAACTCTTTAGTCACACATTATCATGAACTCTACATTCATACGTTATTATGAACTCTTTAGTCACCCATTATCATGAACTTTACATTCATACGTTATTATGAACTCTTTAGTCACACATTATCATGAACTCTACATTCATACGTTATTATGAACTCTTTAGTCACACATTATCATGAACTCTACAGTCATACGTTATTATGAACTCTTTAGTCACACATTATAATGAACTCTACAGTCATACGTTATTATGAACTCTTTAGTCGCGGTAGCATAGTGGTTAGTGCACTGGCTTCCTAGCGCAGTGGTCTATGGTTCGATCCCCAGATGAGGCGGAAAATTTTTAGGCCACAAACGGCTCCTGGGTCGACCCAGCCCCAAATGGGTACCAGAGCTACTCTGGGAAGGTTAAGGCGGCCGGCGTGATGCCGACCACATCACCCCTCGTGTGCCGACGGTCAAGATAATATGGGCCTAACACCATATTCCCAATATGCCTCAATGGGCGTGTAACGGGTTCCTAGTCACACATTATCACGAACGCTACATTCATACGTTATTATGAACTCTTTAGTCACACATTATCATGAACTCTACAGTCATACGTTATTATGAACTCTTTAGTCACACATTATCATGAACTCTACATTCATACGTTATTATGAACTCTTTAGTCACACATTGTCACGAACTCTACAGTCATACGTTATTATGAACTCTTTAGTCACACATTATCATGAACTCTACAGTCATACGTTATTATGAACTCTTTAGTCACACATTGTCACGAACTCTACAGTCATACGTTATTATGAACTCTTTAGTCACACATTATCATGAACTCTACAGTCATACGTTATTATGAACTCTTTAGTCACACATTATCATGAACTCTACAGTCATACGTTATTATGAACTCTTTATTCGTACGTTATCATTCATTTTCTTTGTACGCCTCTCTATGAGCGTGGGACCACTACTGAAACAGGCCCCTGTGCAGACAACCTGCGCTATACCACCTTACGTGATCTTGGAGTGGTTTTTCGAGCGATTTCTTGTACATGATGAGGTTACTACGACAGTCAATATTCTCACATCAGACGTGAACCATTAACGAAATTCGTGAGCAGTGTTTTTTTTTTTTAATTCTCGTGTTTCTTTGACCTACCTGGAAACTATAAAGTTGAGGTTAAATTATTCACCGGAGAAATGTCAAGCGACAACAATTAATTTCTTTGCTCTGATAAAACAAAGATTCTCGCCCTTTTTTTTTCTGTCTCATCTTTATTTTTTCTCTTTCATCTTAATCCTGCATGCACGTAAATATTTGTTTCATACTTTAATGGACAATGTATAGCACGAATGACCTTTAAGAATCAATCAAGATGTGACTCTAACAACGCATGCATCAACAAAGACTTCCACCACTCAGGAGATGACTAAACATTTTTACATGAGATGTCAATAGACAGCTCATTCTATACCTTTCAAATAGAGCGTAGAAAACCAAACACACACACAAAAAAGTGGGTTTTTTAGGTAACAAAATAACTTGAGGATGTACATTGAAGCTTTGAGGGGCTTTGGTATTTTCAAAACTCAACAATCGTTCCCTTTTTGTTTTTCAACTCACGCTTCGCTGTAAAGAAAAAAAAATTAAACTCAGTGTGCACTATGGACATGTTTAGCTCTTGAGCGTAGCGCTGACTGGCTGTTTGAGTGTTTAACATTACTGAGAGTAAAGTAGGAAAAGGCTAAAACAAAATATGAAATAACAGTGTCCGCAGTTTCTGGGTATAAATAAGGCTAACATTTACAACCGACACCAGTGTTTTTTTTAAATAAACCCTAGTTAGAGTAAATGCTACAGTGTTGCCATTGTCCGCCGGGAAAGCAAACGCAAGAGCAACAACATTAAAGTTGGTAAAGGTCTGAAACTCACTGACCATGATGGATCCAGCATGGGTCTCAAGACCCAATGTTCACTTTATTTTAAGTTTGTTGACGTTCTTATCATGTGTCAATGTGAACCAGGCACAGATCAGAAACGACAACCGTAACTACACCACTATTACTTTTAGTGATGGAAGACAACTGCGAGGACAAACAGCTGCTCAAGCTGGATCCACAGACAGTATCAACACGTTTCTGGGGATCCAGTACGGCGCTCCCCCTACAGGTAAATGGTCTAACTTGTTAAGTATATATATATTTTAAATAATTGTAATATTCACGAGATAAACGTTCGTACAAATTACGAATGAAAAGAATATATATATATATATATATATATATATATATATATATATATATATATATATATATATATATATATATATATATATATATATATATATATATATATATATATAGCGTGTATTAATTTCTCTTTAAATTTATTTATTTGTTAATCATGCAACACGTATCGTTATTTAAGACGTTAAAAGAAAAATACTCAATTACAATTTTTATTTGAAACGATAAACATTTCTACATCTTTAGGCATGGCGTTGCAAGTTAAATAAAAAGAAAAAAAGAACAGCAATAGAAAATATTATCAAGATTTACAGACACCATTGTCACGCGTGGTTTTCACGTGTCTGCCTAGACAAGACAAACAGTCTGTGTGGAGTCTGAGACAAGACAAAAGTCTGAGAAGATAGATGAGTTATGGTGTTGAATGTGGATAGAGTGACTTATAGTTATCAGGAGTAAAGAACAGAGGCTGACTCTCTCTGCTGCCACGCAATGACTATGTTTAACTACTGTCACACTGCATCTCTTCTTGGAGATAAGGTTTAGTACACATTAGTGACTCCACAAACAACTAAGTTATGGTAAGGATAGAAAGGAAATCTGACCCGCTAGTAAATTGTCTAGTTTATTAACAACAACAAAAACAAAAACAAAAAAAACCTGTAGGTAAAAGCAAAATTATCAATCACAAAAAACCATCAAAAACAACATAATGCATGCATCAATGCAAGATACCGTCAAGGCTAGTAATCGAAATGATAAATGAGCATTCTAAACCCAGATATAAACTCCCAAGAAATTGGATGAATGTGCTGCTATTTCCTTCAGCAGTGAACCCTGAAATAATGAAGTTCCTACTACACAAACTAAGTCGCCGACTTCGTATTGTCAGCACACTACTATTAAATTCACTAACTGTCCCTGTCCACCATTTATTAGAGCTCTTTCCCTCTCAGCTACTATTCCTGAGTGCACTCTAACAATTAATCCTACTACGTTGGCACGCGTGCGCTTATACTCCACTGGGATCACAGCAGACTGGCCGATAGCCGTCGGAGAAATAGTGATCCTCTCTTCTCCGGGTTTTTCTCTGACAAATCCGTGAGAATTATAACCCCACTGTATCCGCCGCTGGAAGAAATCTTGGGCCCAAGGCTAGCCTCTACCCAGAAAAGGTGCTGTAGATCTAGAATAAAACCCCGAGGTAATCAAGGTGTGCACTTCAGATTTAATGAGACGATGAAGGTGATCGTCTACTTGTACAAAGGCCCGCCACTCTTGGGAAGGTGCAAGCAATTATTTAGAAGGTGAATGCATATGACGCATGTGGATCAGGGCGCTTCACTCGTTTGCGAGAAGGCGTTGGCAATTGTTCCCAACAAGGAGGAAATTAACAGACTGGACCCGTAATAAGGGGTCGGACTGAAGAACCACAACTAAAGGACGTTGAGGACTACCCCGATGTAAAAGGGGTCGCTGGCTTATCCGGCCTTATAAGAATACAGGAAGGTAATTCCAAGCTTATGACTCAGAACTCTGTCGGATGTGACCAGGTGTTGCTTTAATAAAACAGATTAAAAAACACTTATCATCTAGTCAAAATAATCATAACATGGTGCAACATTAAACAAGGTCAGTGCATACACTGGTACAGTTTAGCTTATAAACAATCCGTCCCTTCTCAATATTATCTGCTGTCCAGGGCTGACAATGTTTCTCAGTTTATCTTTCTCTCCCCATTTCACTAATCGATCTCTAGACGAGAGCGTTTAGGGGTCTGGCGCCGCCCTTCACTAGCTAACGATTTGCGTAACCAGGGGGTTTCCCCGTATGGCGTGACGTAAGTAAGCAAACATTCCTATACCCTCTAGATCAGGTTCGAAGTGACCTTACACATTCCGGTCAGTTTTGTCTCGCACACAGCGTCAGACAAAATAGCCATGCCCGCCTCTAGTTACTGCACGGACGGCAAGGCTTAATATCATTATTTTTACAGGCATCAGAACAACAACACGTATAATGCTACTATGGGGAAATCTCTAAATGAGTTAACCGTAGCCATACAGTAGATAAGTAGTTACTTAAACAAATTACAAGTATGTAAAACATGTTACAAAGCTCCGCCGTAGTGGCCGGAAAATCCAGAAAGAAAATAGCTTATTGTTACGCTCTGAGTTAAAAGAATTCCCTCCACCTAACGCTTAATTACATAGATACCCTTAGGGCCACGCTTATTCATTGAATGAAACACATCCTATATATGTATATATATATATATATATATATATATGTATATATACACTCTGTGCATAAGAGGGGTTCTCAATCTTTCATGAAGCATCATGAAATACACCACCATTAGGCGTTGAAATAAAATCCCCATTGTCAGAATATACTCTCTACTGGTACTATGGATTTAATATGTACTCAGACTAGACTCTCAGCCCGCTGTCTAAAGGTAAGACCACAGTACACAATAGCTGACATGAATAAAGCAATAACACTTGAAACAGGTTTGGTCCCTTTAATAAATATTGCGCACACACAGAAGCCACACACGGTTAATAATACACATAGAATAACGATGCAATGGAACTGCCAAAGTACCTGCTATAATCACCAGCTCAATATAGCAGTAACATAATCACCGATCTAATCTATCCAGTGACTACACAATGACTTTCGCTCACTAGCTAAGCCCTGTACTGAAGCAAAGCAATACGTGGACGCAAAATACTTAACATAAATAATATCCAGGAAAAAACCACTAGAACTACACCAACGTTCTAGCAGTATACCAAATAATCCTGACCACCTGAAAATCGGCAAGAAATATAAACCAAAATGGCATTCACATAATCCCAGCACCACAGCTGACAAAGGGACCACGTCCGCACGGGACGGTAGACATCTCCTAGAATGCCTTCCCTCCAAAAGTTTCATATCCTCTTCCGTTCTGGCCCAACTGGCCAAACGGGTTTTAAATTCGTATCAGGGTCGACACTCTACAGCGTGACCAACTTAATATTTTATAATATTTATACTGTGACACCCATAATAGGCATACAAACACAACTTGTTTTACAAGAACTAGCTATAGCTTTTTGGTGTAGTTGGGTAGTAGCCGAACTAACAATTACTAGAACCCGCTATGATGGCTTACTCTGACTTGTTATAAATCCCAAGAATAAATTACTAATAAGTTTTATAAGAACTCTTACCGAGACTTGTGGAGAATATTCCTCACTACATAGTAGACAAACTGCACAACAATGAGATAAACAGGGAAGAGAACCTATCGGATTCACGAATGACAAGTCAATTACCCCGCTTATATCTACAGAAAGACGAAAAGCAGTAAAATGGGCTGGCCAGAAATCAGAAAGAAATAGGAGGGATGGTAACTCCATCTAAGTGCCCACAATTTATAACCTATTTCGTTACAACCATACAGATTAATGATAACCCATCACGGTTTGAACATTTTTTTTTTTCGTACGCCCGCTAATACTCGAGGCGAAATCTCAGGTTATTATTAATGTCTAACCTGACATTGATTTTACGTGAGTATCCCTTTTTTCTTGTACAGAGATAGGTGTCCACTCCATTCAGGCAAATACTCGCCGATTTCGGAGGTACCCATTATAGCTGGGTCGGCTCAGGAGCCGCCTGTCCCTGGTCGACGACACTCCTTCAAATGTCCTCGCCAGGTCTCGAGTTAATCCAGTCCAAATCCCGGTCGACGAAAAATCCTCAAATGCCGTCACCCGGGTTTGATCCTGAATCACCCGGTCGCCAGAGCGGTGTCGTAACCACTACGCTAGCGCGGCTTCCCGGTTTGAACATAACACTGTATCCATTCATTAAAAACAAATTACAGTGGCTAAAAGTTGTATAAGTTCCTACACGCCTTGACTGACTTGCTGACAGTTTTATAAGTTCCTACAAGCCTTGATTGACTTGCTGACAGTTTTATAAGTTCCTACAAGCCTTGATTGACTTGCTGACAGTTTTATAAGTTCCTACAAGTCTTGACTGACTTGTTGACAGTTTTATAAGTTCCTACAAGCCTTGATTGACTTGCTGACAGTTTTATAAGTTCCTACAAGCCTTGACTGACTTGCTGACAGTTTTATAAGTTCCTACAAGCCTTGATTGACTTGCTGACAGTTTTATAAGTTCCTACAAGCCTTGATTGACTTGCTAAATCATCTGTCTGCCTGTGCTCCCAGCTTCTAGGACCTTCTTTTAGTCTACAGCTTTCTGTCAATTTTCGGTTTATTCCAATTAAAATCTAACCGGCATGAGCCAAATGTGTCCTTTCATTGTCAGTGGCGTATGTAACGAATTGAGAGATACAACTTCCTATTAAATGACTTGTTAAAAGTCAGGTCTTTTGTTCTAACTTACATACTGGAGAATATAGAACTGTCTATCTGGATCGTTCACACATGAACTGGCTGTCTTTATGTTTCTCTCGTGGATACTAACATATTAAATATCTACGTCATTGTGAGCATAAATTGTTAGTTATGACGACTTCCCAGACTGTTGCAGACGACAACTCTACGTCATAACAAGAGTATAGAGGTTACAAGCCTTTTCTATGACGCTATCGAAACCCTTTAAATTCGCTGTGTATTTGTTCTTCTTATATGTGGAGTCTGCGACAGGACAACAATAGAAAAAAAAAGACAGCAAGAACTAATCTGAGTGAATTAAATATGCTCATCTCTTCCAACTTGAATTAACCAAACTAATACAGCGATCCACTTCAGTTATTATTGTATTAATTTTCATGTCATAAAATGAGTTGTCATTGTCTTGTTTCGACTGTTTACTTGCGTTGTGCAGCTGACGAAGATCGTGTGGGTATGTGTTAAATTGGTTATGTTTCCTTCTTCCTATTGTGACTCTCATCTACATCATATAAAAATAGAGCAGCCTAAATGAATAAATATTTTTTTTTTCGTTATAAAGGAGCCCCTATTGCAGATATTGTCTGTCAAGTATCCCGTACCAAAAACACGCCATGTGATCTTGAAATAACTGATATTAGGTTGCCAGAAAGAGCAACAATAAAATAACTAAATGAAATATGCGTCTTGGCTTGCTTTAAATAAACTACACGTTTACGGTAAACAATCTAATAACGTATCTTCATTTTGTCAGGCACGAGACGATATACAGAGTCTGAGGCGGCTCCCAGATGGACAGGGATACGAGATGCTCTAGCATTTGGTCCAAGCTGTACACAATCTTTGAATGACTGGGCCGACCAATCAGAAGACTGCTTGTATTTGAACGTGTACAGTCCATCCCTGAACAGAACAAGCCCAGTTATGGTCTGGTTTCATGGTGGGGGTTGGCGAGCTGGGTCGGCCAGTAACGATTTGTTTGATGGCTCGACTTTGGCCACCAAGGGAGTTGTTGTCGTGACTGTTAACTACCGATTGGGACCTTTCGGGTTTTTGACCACCGGAGATGATGTCATGCCTGGTAACTATGGAATGTTGGATCAGGTTTTAGCCTTGAAATGGGTCAAGGAGAACATACGGGTTTTTGGGGGCGATTCAAACAGTGTTACTATATTTGGAGAAAGCGCTGGAGCGGCAAGTTGTTCCTTGCACATTTTATCACCTTTGTCCAGAGGACTGTTTCAAAGAGCCATCATGGAGAGCGGCTCCTCGTTTAACTTGTGGGGTACGGAACGTCCAGCAACTGCTGTGAAGCTCGATAATTTCACCAAACAAGTTGGCGACAGAGTCGGTTGCAGATACGTTGACTCTCCATCATTCCTCGCTTGTCTTCGAAACGTCAATGCTAGAAATCTTCTAGAAGCTACTCTTAATCTCCGATGGCAACTGAGGATCGAGATCCCTCTAACGCCCCGAGTGGAAACGAGATTCGGGTTCCTGCCCGATTACCCCAAAAGATTATTGGAACGAGGGGCATTTAATAGAGTTGACACACTCAGGGGATTTAACTCTGGAGAATATTCTTACTTTATCAGCGACCCAGAGAACAACGGGTTAACAAGAAATGAGTTCGGCGCAAGCTACGAGAGATTCTTTGGCAAATACTTGATACAAAGGCACGCTCATGATTTTCTAGTCCAGTTCGTGAACAGGGACTATCTTGGCAGCAATACAAATCCCATCACGATTAGGTCAAATCTCGTCACAGCTTTTGCAGACACAGCTTTTGGCTTGGGTAGCATTTTAGAGCTGCAGAAGATGTTGGAGCACGGAGGTGCAGGTTTGAATCACTATGTCTATGAGATGGATTACCAGACCTCCTTGACTAACCATCCAGCTTGGATGGGCGTACTTCACGCCGGAGAACTACCCTTGGTTTTTATGAACACTTTCCCAGTCCCTTCCTCATATCTCAGTCCAACTGACAGAGCTATGGGAGAGAAAGTTCAAAGCATGTGGACAAATTTTGCAAAAACTGGCAATCCTGTGGTTACAAGGATTGTGGAAAATGGGGCGGACTTACGCTGGGACAGGCATACTCTTACTAATCCTGTCATGCTAAGGATTAATGTCAGGTCAAGCGAGCTTCCTTTTCCAAGGCCAGCCTCTCTCAGAGCATACGATGAATTTTTGAATACTCTGCAGGAAAACAACCCGTCTGCTTTGGGAAACACTACTGCAAGCATCATTCCGCAGGGAAACGTTCAATTTCTAGGATAGTGAAAAGGCAACTGATTTTAGGTTACTTCAGTTTTCGGCAATATTCAGTAACTGCCATAATAAAACCGCGTCTTTGATTGAAAAAATAAAAAATTTTACCCTAAAATTTCGTGTTATTTCTGAAGTTCATGTGTGTAATGTCGTTCTATGTATATTGCTGTACTGAGAACTTTGGCGAAAAACAATGCCATAAACAAATAAGAATAAATTTCACAAGTAAACAAATGCCTTTGATGAGTAAGAGTACAAGATGAGTGTTTGGCGGGCCCACAACAAACAAAGACACGATGAGAAACTGGTACACTTGGCGGGCACACAATAAAGACAATGAAACACTAAATTTGCAGATGGAGTGTGAAACTGGTTCATTTGGCGATCCCACAACAAAGACACGAGAATAAACTGGGTCATTTGTCGCACACACACAAAAACAAAGACAAAACAAAGGTGTCAGAACACACACAAGACTACTTGTGCTGTCGGATCAAACCCTATTTGTACTGTGGATTTAACAGGTTAACATATGGCAAATCTATAGACTTAGGCTCACTATCTACAGGTATGACCACAGCACACAATAGCTGACATTAAATAACCAATAACACCTGGAACAGGTAATGACCCTTTAATAAATATTGCACACACACAAAAGCCACACACGGCTAGCAATACACATGAAATAACAATGCAATGGAAATGTCAATCTACTTGCCAAAATCAACAGCTCAATATAGCAGTACATAATCACCGACATATCCTATCCAGTGAATAAACCATGACCTTCGCTCACCGGCTAAGCCCTGTACTGTAGTAAAGCAATACCAAAACGTAAGATACTTAACGTAAATGATCTACAGAAAAAAAAACCACTAGAAAATACACCACCGTTCTAGCGATATACAAAATAATCCTGATCACAAGAATATCGGCAAGAAATGTGAACCACAATGGCATTCAAATAATCCCAGCAAAAACCGCTGACAAAGGGTCCACGTCCTCTCTAGTGATTTGCGCCAAAACGTTTTATATCCTCTTCCGTTCTGGCTCAACTGACCAAACCGGTTTTTTGAATTAGTATCAATGTTGTCACTCTTACAGTGTGACCAACTTAATATTTTATAATATTTATACTGTGACATCCCCCCCCCCCTTAAGAAAGAAAACGAAGTTTTCTTCAACAAAATGCCGAGACGGCACCTCCTCATCTACCTAGAGAATGCCAAAGTTGTCCAACACCATTGTCGTTCATGCCTTCTCACTCAATGGACTAAATACGAAACAGACATGAACCAAACCCCCAGGTACAGGCAGTCATGAAAAATAACAACGACTGTCCTACCCTGGTCTCTCACCCACAATGCATCTTATGTTTTAGTAATACCACAGCAAACATCAATAATAAGGCATCATGTCATCGTATAAACAATCCTTTTCCACACAATATAGACATAGATATCTGGTAACATGATTCATACATAACTTCATACATATTGCATTTCTGGCATCATGACATATAAATCGTATACCATAATACATCTTCATAAACATCAACTGTAATAATTATAAGTTGAATTGCTGTAGCAATAATGCCCAGCGTGTCAATTTAGCACTGGTGGATTTAGCTGACTGCAAAAATAGCAGTGGTTTGTTATTGTTGCGGCCCGTTTTCTACTTCAGTGGTCGTTGTGGAAGGCTATTGTTTCTTATCGATTCAATAGGCCTCTTAGTTCTGGTCATTTGATTCATTAATTCTTGATCGTGCTATTGTTGGAATAATTACGCGAATGTGGGTCAATAACATTCTGTCTGTCACAAGGTTTGAACTCAGTATCATAATTGTTGAATCTCTAACTTCAATGAACGTGATAAGTCTCTTCTCGAGTCCACACAATTTTTAATATACATTTCAAACATCAGACAGTCCATGGAGGTTGATCATGAAAACATTATATATTAGAATTGAATCCTACATCGTAAAAACTATCCATGCATTACAGTCCTGGTCCAATAATATGCAATACTATAGTCAGAACGTCGTAACTATATGTACGCGCGGTTGGGACACCCAACGGCCGACAGTGAGATTAGACGTCTGGCGATATAAACGAATATGGACTATAAATTCATCCTTCCTTGACTTTAGTTAATTTACTAACCTCGATACATTCCTCTCTTCATAATAATATAGGACTGACCCATGTCCGTACTGCAATAACATATGTGCGGCAATATCATACCTACTACTGGAAGGATTATAGGACACGTCTTCTTAGTTCGACGGTCGTGCAAAAAAGGGTCCCGTCTCTTGGTCATGGTGCGTGACTACCAACGCTGAAACGTCACAGCGTTCAATAGGCTAATAATATTTATTTACATTACATTAAACGTTGTAACCCCTAAAATCGCATGCTGCTAACCTCTAGCAGACAATGCCAATTAAACTACCGTAACAATTCCCTGTCCACCGGGGAGAAAAAAAATCTATTCGATAGATTTTTTTTTTTTTCAAAAACCTATCTGAATGAATAATATCAAAAATTTAACAAAAATGCGGCATATGGCCTACGATGTTCTGTCTAGAACAATGTCGTGGTCATGTCGACTAACTAACAGTCATCTCATATATTAATTATCATCTTATACATAAATGTTATACATAAATTTTATATGAACTAAAAGAAAATGTCTAATGTTGATATCTAATTATTTAATTAATTTAAAATATGTAGCAATGAAATGTCACGTCAGACTAATCTAAAGAGTTAAAATTAAACTAATTAATTATACTGAGTGTGTAATAAGAATTAAGTTGTTGAAAATCTAATACAAGAAAAATGAAAGAAGATGTTAAAGAGAGAAATAAATAAATGAGAAATAAAGTAGAGAAAGAAAATAATGTATAAATTTAACTTAGTTATGTGTGTTGTACATTAATTAAGTTTAGTGTTAAGTTGTTAATACCTATCTAAATTAACTAATTTAAATAATAATGTAGTATGTAATTTTGTCAACATAATTATTAACTATATAATATAATAGTTACATACAATAACATTATCTAAGAATCATGTGAGTTTTTATTTTTTTCTTTCTTTCATTTTTTTCCAAATTTCATTTTTTTTTTTCATATTTATCTCACATTTCATTTTAATTTCCATTATTTCAACGACTTAATTAAAATTAATTAACGTTGGATATGATGATCCATCCGTAGGCTTGATCCTTGTGAATTCCGATTAGAAAAATGTTTAAGTGTTCCTATTCATAAGTATCGACGTTCTTGACAATAGTTCATGTCACATCATGAATTCGTTCGATAGCATTTGAATTATTTTCACTTGATTCACGAAATAGTTTCAAATAGTTTTATCATCAATGGACTTCAAGCAAAGTCCTGGCGTAAATACGAACATAGTGTCACTTGATTTTCATTCATTTCGTATATAACATGTCTTTAGTGAGCGGATACGTGTATTGTAGGCAATGGTTACTTTCTATGTCGAAAAGCAATGTATTTTGGGTAAGTATCTGCGACGTTATTATTGTTCATTACTCGACATCGGAAGGGTTTCTCGAGAGAGTATCTGCCAAGACGTTCTCTGTTCCTGAAATGTACTCGATGGAGAAATCAAAAGGCTGAAGGAGAATAGCGAATCTGGTGAGCTTTGGACTTTTATGATTCGCCCGTCGTAGTGATGCTACGGCTTTTTGGTCTGTCTGGACCACGAATGGGGCTCCTAACAGGAACTTCTCCAACTTCGTTATCGCCCACACCACTGCTAACAATTCGCGGTCGACAGTGGAGTATTTCACCTCTGGTGGTTTCAGTTTACGTGAGACATACAAGGATGGATGGATGATGTCGTCATGATATTGGAGCAAACATGCGCCAATTCCGTAATTACTAGCATCTGTGCGAAGAAAAAACTTTTTGGAAGCATCAGGTAGTCTCAAAATTGGTGGATTTGAAAAAATATCAATTATTTTAAGGAATACTTTATTACACTCACTAGTCCATGTCACCTTCACTGGCCTGTCTTATTT
The DNA here is from genome assembly GCA_024509875.1 of Oreohelix idahoensis. Taxonomy (NCBI): domain Eukaryota; kingdom Metazoa; phylum Mollusca; class Gastropoda; order Stylommatophora; family Oreohelicidae; genus Oreohelix; species Oreohelix idahoensis. The sequence goes on from JAMPIV010018293.1 coordinate 181,560, forward strand.
TAACCAGGATGACAAATGAACTTATGCTGCATTGGGCTGAGCATAGTTAAAACATTTAACCACCTTACTGTCTCTTGTAGGCATGGTAAAAACAAATAAGACAGAAAACGTGTACACATTTAAAGATGTTAAGAATCAAAAATGTTTTTTCGAGAAGAAAAAGTCAATAAATCAATCTATATTAGGATAGATGATTAAGAAAGATAAGAAATGATGACTGATAATGCTGAGTCATCAAGAAATAAGATCAAAGTGTGAGCGTATACCATTATCTGCGTGATGCAGAATCAGGTACTAATTTCAGTCTCAAAGAATGGTGGTGAAAATAAACACCATTGTCAAGCTCGATAACCTTTCGAGCATCTCTGTTGTTGCGAAGTGTAACCAGAGCTTCACCATACCTGTTATTGGTAGGTGGTAACAGACGCACGAACCTAACGTCTGCCGTGTAATTGAAGAAATTGCTAAGTTCCTGCCATGTAGTATCTCGTGGCAGATTGCGCACTAACACGGTGCGAGAATATGCATTTTTACCAATGTAAGTAATATCATTGTCACGAAACTGTGAACAATGATGATATGTATCTCTAGTCATATCACTAGAATTAAATCTCTCCTTAACCATAAGAGTTGTATTTTTATTGGATGATGTATCACCCTGACTGAAGTTAGGATGATACCTATCAGTACACAAGGTAGGAGGTTTCATGCATGTCGTACTTGAATGCTTGTTAGGCGGAAGTAATACCTTGCTGATAGATTTATGTGTCTTAATTTTATTATGTAGGTTCATATTAACCCTAACATTATTATTTTCATTAGGAAAATCCTTTCCTTTTTTCTCAACTTCAAAAGGTTTCTTAGGATCAGTTTCAATCTGACCCTTCCGCCAAGATTTATTCCCAGAATTGGCAGTATTCTGTTGTCGAGGGAAGGTGTACTTGCCTCGAAATGATTTCCTAATCTTCGCTGGGTGTGTTGATACCTTAGTATCACCCATAATATTGACGGCATGTCGTGTAATAGGTTTATTATGTGTGTTGTTGAGCAGTATCTTTTTGCTCAACACGATGTCTAGCAGACCATAGACTCTATTTCTTAATTTTGTACCATCTAAATCTAGAAGTGTAATTTCCTGTTTCTGCCTCTTATTTATTTTCTCCAAGTTCGTAGTTTTATTCATCTCCTTACCAAGCAAGGAATCAACTGTATTCAGTGCAGTTGCAAGTTCATAGATTTGCTGTTGTGTTTCCTTTTTCAATTCAGCATATCTATCTTTCTCCTTCAGGAGTAACGCTTCTAATGTTGTCAACCTGTTATCAATGAGATAATCATCAGTCATTGTGGAAACAGAATCACTAATACCCGATTCTGTATTCCCTTTTTCGTTTTCTGATTGCACTTCATCTATTAATTCCCTACAAGTCTCATTACATCCATGGGAATTAACCATAAGTGTCTTATTATCTTCACGCAATAATGCCAAGTCCTGCGTGACAGATTTTCCGTTACCTATCTGGTCATTCAGTATCAGTTTCACTGAAGTTACATCGTCATCACACTTTTGTTCCTGTCTAAGACAAAAGTCATAAATTTTATCATTATATGAATGACATACATCCACAATATTATTGTCATCAAATGATATACTCCTATTTTCCCTTTTTTCACTCTCTAATTTCAACGTAACATACTTCGAAAGCAAAGAGTCATAATCTGACCTTAGTTTTTCACATCTTGCTTTCACTTCATTAATTAATTTCTTACATGTTTCATTATCTCTATGAGAATCAATCAGAAATTTATCAAAGGCAATTAATTTTTCATCAGCAACACTCTTTGATTGATCAAATAATTTTCTTAATGAACTAACTTCAGACCTTAGTTCACTATTTTCCTCATTGAGTTTATCTAGTTTCATTTTATTATCAGTTAATTCTACCTGATATCTTTTCACTTCTGTCATATCACCTTGTGTGTGAGTTTCTCGCTTTAAGGCTGCGGCATTGTCTTGCAAAATTTTCAATTTAAGTTTCTCAACCTCAGACTCCAACGCTTTATTGTTTTCCATTGTGGATTCTAACGAGGTCCTAGAATTTGCAAGCTCCACTTCCAGTATCCTCAATCTCGAAATATCAGTATTGGTCTGACATTTTAGTAAATTCGCCTCATTTCGCAAGTCATTTATAGTCCTTTCTTGACTGGCAATAATCTCCAATTCTTTCTTCTGCTTAAGAGAAACTTCATCCAATTTCTTATTATCCTCCATTAGCACGGTTACTTTATTTTTCAATACAGCATTATCAAAATCCATTGCTGTCAACTTCTTCTCATATTCCCCTTTTTGCTGTCTCAGCTCATTAGTAAGGGTAATCTCCCTACCCTTATGCTTCGTTATGGTTTTCTTTAATTCATCCAACTCCATGCTACTACTGTCTTGAGTAGTCATTTTACCTTCTTTATAAAAAATAGTGGATAGTAATTTATAAAGTCTCACTGCTTTCTCTTGTGAAGGGGCATATCTACACCTACCCCAAGCAAACTCTTTAAGATCCTCGCTCATTTGAATTAATAAATGTTCCATGGCATATTCCTCACAGCTACATCCACCCAAACGTAATCTATCTCCTTCCCGGAGAAAATGATCAAAAATATCCATAGTAACTATACATATGATTCCCTGAATCAATATACTTATATATACAATAATGTATGGTTACACCATATAACCAATCAACCACTTATCATGTTCCCTTACACTAATTGTAAGTAATTATTGATCTGTAATAATCACCAATAAATTCTAAGTAATTATTGTACTTATTCAATATGGGAATATTCAATCTAATTAATTGTAATATTATTTAACTCTTATTTGTAAGTTCCACAAATCTATAATATTTTTGTAAAAATATTATATATATATATACTCACTAATATCTATCATAAATAGTTATGATATTTATTTATCTAAGATGATAAAATTATATCCTGCACTTAATATTAGTATTCAATAAATATGGGTATTATCCCTAAATAATTAGGTTATTTACTCTTTAGTAGTTACTAAGTCCACACTGTAGTACTGAGAAAGTGTACTAATTAACATTTAATATGTCTTAATATGTTATAAATTTATAATAATTAATCATTGTATATTATGCCATAATCATGAGCTATAAAGTGCATTGCCCATTTCTTGGACCACCACTGCAAATTGGTGCAAAGTCCCTAATTCCTTCTTAAAATTCATAAAAATTTAATCATATTCATCTACACTATTATTAATGAATAAATTATAGTATTAATATTAAATTATAAATGGATGAGATGAAGACAAACAACACAATTTGTTAACCAAGGATTACAGAACAGTATTACAATACGACAAAGACATTTTCACAATAAAAATGCATTTATAACTGAGTAGAATAAACCGGAAGTGAGAGATCAAAGAGTGAACTGAATAGAAAATTAACCTGCGTACACAAAAATAAGTGACGTATACATGGACTCATTAACGGTTATACAAATATATAAACGAATTGATAGTCAGATCAGAAAAACACGATAGATTACAAACATAACTTTACGAAACTGAATAAAATAACAACTGAATATAATTTAAAATACACCAGTTATAACACGACTTCACAGCTAAAATACCGAAGTCAATTAATTACAATTGCAGACGAAGAGTCCGATCGGTAGAATCTTCGATAGGGTTCTCTGCAAGAAATGTAAAGAATTAACTGCCTTACAGAACATTCAAAATCAATATCGGCATCCTTAGAGCCATATTATTGATTCCGAACCGCCGCACCAACCAACCCACAAATTAGGAACAACACAAACGGTGAAAACAGAGATAACATCTATATATGAAACATAGAATAGACATGCCCGTGCAGACGAAATGGACTCAGTATTGTGTTATCTGAATGACAATAGTCATAAAACTAGACTTATCTTTAAAATGCTCCGGCGATGTCAAGTTCATCAACGGACTAGATTAATGCCTAGTACTGTTTGCTCCTCGTTGGCTGAAAACAGTATTCCATCGTCTGGTCTTCTTGATTATGCAAATCTTTATCAGATTTGGAATGCGTTGAAGGCTGTCCTTTCGAAGTGGGGCATCTACGCATGATGTAGTGACGTCAGATTGACATTTCGTCGTCATGTGTTCCACGTCGTATTTGTGCAGATCATGTGACTTTCTTGTAATCATAAACAGTTTGTGAAAGTATGTAAACAAGAAAAAATTTTTCTTTCTTTCGTTCCCCAGCAATGGCCAACCAGTTGTTGCGGCCCGTTTTCTACTTCAGTGGTCGTTGTGGAAGGCTATTGTTTCTTATCGATTCAATAGGCCTCTTAGTTCTGGTCATTTGATTCATTAATTCTTGATCGTGCTATTGTTGGAATAATTACGCGAATGTGGGTCAATAACATTCTGTCTGTCACAAGGTTTGAACTCAGTATCATAATTGTTGAATCTGTAACTTCAATGAACGTGATAAGTCTCTTCTCGAGTCCACACAATTTTTAATATACATTTCAAACATCAGACAGTCCATGGAGGTTGATCATGAAAACATTATATATTAGAATTGAATCCTACATCGTAAAAACTATCCATGCATTACAGTCCTGGTCCAATAATATGCAATACTATAGTCAGAACGTCGTAACTATATGTACGCGCGGTTGGGACACCCAACGGCCGACAGTGAGATTAGACGTCTGGCGATATAAACGAATATGGACTATAAATTCATCCTTCCTTGACTTTAGTTAATTTACTAACCTCGATACATTCCTCTCTTCATAATAATATAGGACTGACCCATGTCCGTACTGCAATAACATATGTGCGGCAATATCATGCCTACTACTGGAAGGATTATAGGACACGTCTTCTTAGTTCGACAATCGTGCAAAAAAGGGTCCCGTCTCTTGGTCACGGTGCGTGACTACCAACGCTGAAACGTCACAGCGTTCAAGAGGCTAATAATATTTATTTACATTACATTAAACGTTGTAACCCCTAAAATCGCATGCTGCTAACCTCTAGCAGACAATGCCAATTAAACTACCGTAACAGTTATCTGTTTGGAGGAAAACATGCGCCCCCAACAGATATCGTGCCAACTTAGACACCGCCCATACAATGGCAAGTCACTCCCTCTCAATCGTAGAGTATCTAGTTTCTGCTGGCAACAACTTTCGATAGACATATCTTGCAAAGCATGACATAAATTACAGAACAAGGCATAGTCAAGTATCAACTTGACCCTTAAATATATTCCATAGGTCTCTGATAAATGCACGCCAGGCCTGCCTACAGTGCACCTGCCTACAGTGCGCCTGCCTACAGCGCACCTGCCTACAGCGTGCCTGCCTACAGCGCACCTGTCTACAGCATGCCTGCCTACAGCGTGCATGCCTACAGCGCACCTGCCTACAGCGTGCCTGCCTACAGCGCACCTGCCCACAGCGTGCCTGTATGGCATCATGCTACATTAATACAAAATACGACACAGCATAATACAGCATAACTACCATGTACAAGTCTACAAAATACACATATTCATATCAACATCGAACTGGTGGCGTGGGTCAGACTCTAAGGTTCGGTTCGCATCAACCGAAACACCTCACTGAACACGAACCTGAAATCTAACCCTAGCTATTTCTGGACTATTAGCAGATGGTTCTGAAGCAACGACAAATGCTTCTGCCTAACTGCATCACGCGCACCCCACCTGTTCTCAAAAGTCACTCGTGCTATTTTGGTCTTGTCGCGCAACGACAATACCTCGACAAATCTAACCGGCGCGACCTCATCAAACACTCGCCTGAGTGTGCGCCAACTAGCACTCAGAAGGACGTTACGCAGCCAAACTGTGCGATCACTAGCTTTCGGACACTCTTATAATTTCCTACTGCTCCTAATCACATCATTTGGTACCTGCCGCGAATCGCGTCTACGGTGTACCTTCTGGTCATCCCCCTTGGGAGTTAGGTGATGCTGAGCCTCTGCTCCAGCCACACCCACGGCACTATGCACTCCGCGGACATTGCCGACGATTAGATCTGCAATCGGATCCTCAAGAACGAACGCGTTCACTCTACCCGAGAGGAATGCAGTGTCCACATTAATACTCGCCTGAGGGTAGGACTCCACTTTGCCCCTGAACGTGGTACACTTTACCGTTTTGCCTGTAAGGCAGGAGTCGTCGATACACGACCGACGCACCCCAATTGTGGTGCAACCAGTGTCCCGCAACACCCGGACTGGTCTATTCTCCACCTTGCCTTCGTGGAGAATCACCTTACCAGTCTCATGGACTGCCGATAGGCATGGTGCCGCATGCCCGCATTGAAGCACTACCCTCTCGTTCGCGTGAAACAGAGGGCGACACCCGACACAGTCCTCACTATTAATTGTGTCCAACACAAACGCGGAATTCGCGTGTTCTATTGGGGTGGGACACCTGTCTGCACAATGATTATTTCCACCACAATTGGTACACAAGCGCTCTTTCTTCTTCTCATAGCATTTACTTTTGCTGGAGCTTTTCGATGACGAAGACCCCGCATCCGAGTCGGAAGATCGACTCTCTGAGGAACCACTCCTCTGGTTGGAATGTTTTGCTTTATACCAAAACCGGTCTCCGTCCCGAGAGTCCTCAAAGCGTACCTGCTTTCGCGTTTGGCGCTCCCCTCTGTCGCTATAACTATTATATTGTCGGTTCTGCCACCTCGGCAGACCATACCGATGAGATCGGAAATTCTCATAGCTACCTCTACGTGATTGGTAGGGACTGGAAGGCTTCTCATACTTCTGCTCTTGGCCTCTGAAAGCTGAATAGATGGATTGAAATGGAGGGGATAACGAAGGACTATAATGGCTTGCTAGACTTGGTGCTACGAGACAAAGTGTTGTCCTCGTGTTCTAGTGAGTTGTTTGCGTTCTTTCAGGAACATCAACCAAAGGACATTGAGTCCATGGCCCAATTGGGGTACCATTATGTCCTTGCCCACCCGGGCAAACCCATTCAAAAGTCAGGTCTGCCAGAAGACTTAGTTGCCGGTGTCGGCAAAGTTCAGCGCCAGTCTTGGCAAAACCATCTCTCCTTGACTGCGCAAATGACAGGGAGATGGTGGTAGACCTACCTGGACGAGGGGCATATCCAGAAAGTATCAGAAAATCGCGGAGACGGCCGGATATAGTGCTTCATTCTTCAGCATCGCTTCAGGTTATACTGATTGAACTGACCGTGCCATTTGAATCCAGACTGGACGAGCAACATTCGTTCACAGCGGCCAAGTATAATGATCTGGCCGCGGATCTGAGACACGATGAGTTCACTGCAAGGGTCATGGCTGTTGAGGTAGGCGCAAGAGGGCTCGTGGCTGCATCAGTGTATGATCTATTGAAACTGTTGGGGCTGAGGGGACAGTCGAGAACAAGGGCACTGAAGAGGCTTAGTGAAACTGCCGAAAAGGCATCGTGCTAGCTGTGGAACAACCGCAATGGGCTATGGAAAGGGTGACAGTAAACTCTGCGGTACAGAAAACACCAGGAATTTTTTTTAAGTCCACAGTACGTTGAGTTTTTCATGGTACTGATAAAAGGTTTGTGACTGACGAGCAACAGGCGGTCTATATTATAAGAGGTGTTAGGCACTGAATTTCAGTTGCTAGCGCGCAGTGGCTAGCCTCGTCGGCTTCGCGTAGGTGTGTCCGTGTCTGTCCCTAGTTGTGTGCGACGGAACGAACGGAGTAATTTGTCTTCTCTTTGTTACTTTCACAATTGCCTGCACGGCTGGCGGAGTTGTGGATTTTAAAGTTGCTACCAAAGTGAAATGGGTTCATTTTCGATACAAGACAACAGGAGGATGAGACACTTGGGAGTCATGACCCAAGTGGGCCCGCCCCCCCCCCCCTTAGAGTGTAAAGGAGTATACTGGGCCGAAACACTTTTCCGATGGGGGGACAACTTCTGATGATCAGATTGCCTCCTGTTGTATCGCTCTGTAAAGAGTTTCCTATCATCTTATCCCAATCTTGCGGGTATTTAGTAGTAACCTTACCCAACATCTGCTTTAAACAAGTCAGCACATATCGGTGACCTCTAGCTGACGGAACCCCCAATGGACCAATAAGGTCAATCGCCATCTTTGCGAAAGGACGCAATGATATATCTGATGCCTGGATAGGCACATTATGTTTGGGTCTTTTTGTTGCCACGTCTTGGCAAACTTTGCATGTGCGACAAAAAATGTTGACATCTTTTGTCACACCAGGCCAAAAAAATTAGACAAAACTCTTTGTTTTCTTCTAGCAATTCCCAAATGACCTGCACAATTAATATCGTGAGCATGTCGTAAAATGAATGGTCGAAAACAAGCTGGTACCGTGATCTGTTTTCTTACAGATGTAGAATCTTGGAAATTTCTAATTAAAATTCCATTCTTTAAAGTGTACCAATGTTTATATTTATCATCAATCACCACATCATCTGATTTTGCAACCTGAAAAAATTTCTTTAAGGAATCATCATCATTCTGTCTCTGAATGAATGAATCCTTATCAATAAGTTGCACCTGTAGATTATCATCATTTTCCTCCTCCTCATCATTATTTTCTTCATCAGTCACCAACTCCTCAGTCTTACTCTCATCATTCATCACCTCATCTACAATATTATCACTTTGGTTGTGATTATGTAACTCAGCACGAGCCTGAGCTCTGGTCGTGACAGCATTTGCACTGATCAGATGCTGTTGTTCCCATTTCACAATATCTTCCTTAGTGAACTCACGAATATCAGGAATATTTCCCAAGGTTATCCCTGTGACAGGATTATTCAACAGGCATACGAGAGTTCTCCCTGTAAAGTAAGGGGCATAAAAAACACTTCTGCAGTGGGATAATATTCCACTGAGCCACCAAATGTAATGCATTTAACCTCTCTGCCTTTGTAATCCAATTGATCCACTAACGACCTGCGCACTCCAATCGTCGTGCATCCTGTGTCCCTGAGAAGTGAAACAAGTTGATTGTTCACAAAACCTTTATTAAATACTAGTGAACCTGTTCCATCATACGAGGACATAACTGGCAAAGGATGTCCACACAGGAGCCTAGGAACTCCTTCTGGCTGAAATAAAGAGTTACATTCAGAACAATTAGTACTGTTAGATAAATATACACTACATGCATTAGCATGAGAGATATCATTAGTATTTTGCACTGAATTATTGTCATTGTGATGCACCACAGCATTAGCACGTTCAGGGTTCCTTGATTGTCTAGAGTTATTGTTTTGTTGATAACCTCTGTTATTAAATGAATTGTTATTATTTCTGTAAAATGACCCTTGTCCTCTGCCTGATCTGACATTATATCCACCTCTGTTATGATATTCATTAGATCTGAAGGATGATTGTGGAGGAAAAAATCCCTCATCATAAGAGTTATAATTTCTTTGAGGCTGTTGTGTTTTTTATTAAAATTATATCTACCTCTGTTGTTGCCATTGTTATGATCTCGATTTACTCGATAGTTTTTATTCATACTATTGGATCTCTGCCTAGGCGAATTATACATCACAGTCCTAGCAGATGCCACTGGCACATCAACCCATCTAGAAAAGTACAGTTTAATAGGCGAGACAAATTCAGTAACATCTTTTGCTGAATCTGGTAATAATGATTTAAATTTCAGCCTATAGCCATTTTCATCCAATTGATACTTCTTTAGCAACAAGGCGTTGACAGCCCCATAGTCATTTCTAGTCTGATCATCCATTGTGCAGACAGCAATAAGAGCCTCACCCACCAATAAAGTCATCAGCCTATTAGACCATGTAGCTCTATCAATTTTAAACTCTTGGCAATATGTTTCATACCTATTTAAGAAGCATGAAATATCGTCTATATTTGAGTTACATTTTGGCAAATTGAGCTTAAAAGTGGAAGCATGGTCTTTTTTCCCAGCCTCACCATTCATTGGATTAACCTGTGGTTGTTGAAGTCTCAATTTCTCCAACTCTAGTTCTGACATTCTGTGAGCATAGGCTAATTTTTCTCTCTCAAGCTCCTGTTGTGCTTTTATTTCAGCCTGAGCATGTTGTGCTTTTATTTCTGCAAGAGCCAATTCATCTTGTCTCCTTTTCTCAGCCAATTCCTCTTCTCTCCTTTTTTCAGCTAATTGCAATGCTTCTACTCTTCTTTTCTCAGCTAATTGCAATTCTTCAGCTCTCTTCTTCTCATCTCTCTAGTCTTTGATCCCTGAGTTCATTGGCTTCTAGCCTTTTTAATTCTTTTTCATACTCAGTGGATGCATATGCCTTTAAAGCCTCACCTTCCGTACCAAATTCTTTTCCAATCTTTACAAAGTATTCCAAGGTAGCTATAATTCACAGTTATTGTGACTACAAATAGTCCAATAATCTACCAAATATTATATATTGGATATGTGAGCAATATTAGCAACAATTATTTCACCACTCAAAATCAACCAACTGCATGTAATATTAGATGTTTTAATAGGAGCAAGAAAGAAAATATATATGATGACAGAATATAGTGACAAGAGCTAAATCAAGATAATACTAATGATCAACTAAGGCAGAAATGTATGATTTATAGAACAAATGAACAAGATTCAGCTCTATCACACTTATGACAAGACAAGTACGATTTCACCACATATATGACATCTAATAAATGAGGGATAGCAAGAATAGGCCAACAATATTACAAACAATAATGTAGAAAAAGTGAATAAAATTTACAATCAACTTTACAACAATAACAAACTTGCCAAAAAACAGGACCTTCACAACTAGACAGATATTGGATCTGGTTAATTTAATCAAGGCAGTAACACTCAGCAATGTTCGCCGGCCCCTAAATTTGAAAGAAAAAAAAACAGATACAAAAACTACAGAACGACCATGAATTTACGACCATCCATTTGAAGTATTGCAAATTCACAGTTCCCTTGCAACCACCCACTAATTACAAGAACATGTATGCACGAAAATACATAGAACATATATGTAGCCGCGTATACCGTGATTTCTTCGGATACAGACTATATCCCACTACAAAAACAGAAAGAGGCACAGATTAACATAAAAAAATTAATTCTTATGAGAAACAGAACATAGGGAAGACGATGACATGCATTTTTAATTGGGGTGAGCTTGGCGTCACGTGTCACAGAGTGGTCATGTGATCTCCCTGACCAATCAGGAGCTCAGCATGTTTCTACCGGCAGGAATGTAGAACAGACGCCATTCAGTGAGGGAAAGAAAGCGAACCCTAGCAGACGTGTTTAGTCTAGCGCCGTGAAATTCTTAGTTGAAGAGATCAACTTCACACTTATTTATCAATTGTGCATTCTAGGATATTGTGTGATTTTGTGTTTCAAAACATTTGTAAGTATTGACTACAAATAATTACACTTGGTTAATAGATCACACAGCCATGGCTACAGCAGACTTAGGTTCGAAGATGCAATGAAAATGAAACTTAAAGCCTTGCTGAGAAAGAATGCTCCTTGAATTGGAAAATATTAAACCTATGGATTTCCACATGATTCAAAAGAAAGCTTTTGAATAAGGAACCATACTGAAGAGCCGGCAGTATATTAGCAAGGACAGAATCTAGATACCCAACGAAGGAACACAATAGAACCGAGGAGTTTAGTCATATGCAAAAATGAAGATTTTGAAAAAATAGGTGCAAAGGAAATTTTGCACTAATGGAATGATACCAGATGTTTTACACAAATTTGTACATTACCGTAATTACAATTCTATATGGTGCCCGTGCCAGGCCTCTATTAAGGGCAATAAAAGACGATGGAGCAAATAAGCAGATAAGCGGAGATTATCATACCACCAAAATCAACCCCAGTGCATAAGGAAACCACGATTAACAAGGAATAAATAAGACTGGAAAATGCATCGACAACAAGGGTATAGGCAGGCCAGCCCATACAGCTATCGTTTTACACATGAAAATACCTGGACAATGCATAACAAACACGTTCCGCGCCACCCGCCCGATTTCAACAAGAGAAATGAATATTGTCTGCCAGGAAGTTATCCTAAAGTAGACGCACATCCCACTGCCCCAGATAAATATGTATATGGCTCGCATACTGGAAGCTATTCTGCTGTAGACCTACAGAAACCTAATGCATGTTCTACTGAAAAGGAAGAAATGTTGTACAACTCTACAACGGGAGGTTGCTATACCTCTAAACACGTACACAGACGAAGCGAAAACCCTTCACATGAAGGAAACAGAAAATCCTACATCCCAGATGAAGATGATGACAGTTGTTCAACCCATCGTAGAGTAACATACGCGGATAGGCGAGGTTACAGTGTTTACAGTAGAAACAACATATATCAACGTAAAAGTCGTCCTCAGCTTGACAGAGATAGACGATTTATTGATTACCGGACATACGAAAAACCACATAGCACATGGCAGAAACGGAGGTATCCGATCCACGCTGTTCCCCGTTCGAATCCCCAGCACACAAAATCCCATGCCTCCATGAGACAAACACCTCCATATTATCGCCACAGAGAAACAGAAAGCAGACCACGTATACTATCATCGATCAGGTATAATGACAACAAGACAAGGCACACGACGGCAGCTAACAAAGACTGGAACACATTGAATAAACGAGCTCAAAGAATGACAGTAAGAAATTTCATTACTGCGGTTCAAAACAGAAAGTTATGGGAATTCAAAAACGTAACGTTAGAGAATGGACAAGTTTGCCTCATATCAACAGAAGATAGATGGAGGGCACAAATAGGTCCAATAAGGTCAGGAAACAAAGATCACAGCCGCCAACAAATAAATTTAGTCCATAATAACAAGACACAGTTAACCCCCATGAAGATAAATCAACCCAAGCCAACAACGCAAGAACCTCAAACCAAGATGATTTGTGCAAAAACAACGATGGTTTGTGTAGCAACACAAACTGACAATACCAAGTCAACATTTATCCACACTCAAACTTACTCCCGCAGTGACCATTCGTCAGTCGATACGTACCATACTCCCAGTTCAGGCAGCTCCAGTTGGAATACTAGTGAAGAACAACCACTGCTATACCAAAAGAACAAGGTTGGTCGTTACGAACAATCAGATCCTGAAGAAACCATCCCCAAGAAGTTTGTGGAACCATATACCACCAATCCTTATGGAGACGAAACGGAACAAGAAATGGGAGAAAACAGTGTCAACCCCAGTGCTGTTTTGTCACACCCCAATGAACAAAATGACAGAGAAATGGTGGAACTATACGAACAAGAAACAGACATTGATTTACCAGACACAGCCAGTTCTATTGAAACCAGTGATGCGGATAGCACCTTATTTATACCAGTCAGCTCCAGTGTCAAACGCGCCTATAAAACAGAATCTGATGACTCACCTCCTGTCACCAAGATTCCTCGTATACCGCAGAACCATATCAGACGAAAAATTTTGAAGAAACGTAGGAATGTTCCAAAACCAAGCCGAGAGGTATTAGCCTCAGCTCAACTTGTCAAAAACAACAGTGTGCAAATTACTGCGCCCACTGTAAACGGTGTTAACATACCACAGAACCAGGTCAGACGAAAAATCAAGGCGAAACATACACCTGCCTCAAAACTAACAGATGTTCCAGCCATGCAACCCCCAACCACATTGAAACCATCACCGCCCTTGTTGATGTCCTCAGCGCCCCAACAAATAGCCAACGTACCTACTGAACCCACAGTTACTCAATATGATCCTCGCCTAAGCAGTCGGGAAATTGCAATGTTGGAGTTCGCGAAAGAATTCACAAGGCTTTTCTAAAAACACGCCCAAGTGTCTTCATGTACATGCCATCCCATGTACGGTCAACGCAGATGTGAATATTATGTACTAACGTTTTTAAATGTACTCTATTTTCAGACTATGTGACTATGTTTCAAAGTGACAGTCCTAGATTGCCCTATTACAGTGTGAGATGTCAAAGCCAAACCCAACAAGTTGTTCCCCGGACATAATCTTCTGATGACCAGCGAACACTCAAGAACAGCCCACAAATTACCTTAATTAGACCTTTTATTTGGATTATTGAAATAAAGATGACACAAAGGATACAATGTTCCTTGTTTACAAACACACTTATTAGTCAGACAGTTTTTGATGTTTAAAATGTTAACTTACACAACCTCACTTATGGCACATGTGTTCCACTGATTCTGTTGTAACATTAATCTATACTTTTCTAACTGATCATATTTCCACGCTTCATTCACTAGACTTCTTGTCCTTACAGTTCCAGAGCCCAGTGTTTTCTTTTACATGCATCTTAGTGCATCTTCATGCAGGCACCCCTGCACGAGTAATTTTCTTCCTACCTGATACTAATATCTTTATTCCCAATCATCTTAACTCATCTATTATCTATCACTTGATCCATCACACTGACACCACTATGACATCTGTAATTATTATTGCATGCTATCCTATTTTCTCCACAGGATTTATTTATCTTAGCATGTTCACAAAAATTTGTTTACGTTGCAAAAGAAATTGTATATCCAACCTTTAATTCACTATTGTAAGATTTTCCTCACTCCACTATCACACCTCCTTAACTTACTATTTTTCTTTCCACTATTTTGAGATGACATTCTAGACATGAGTTTTTCTATCCAAATCATTTTCCATCCTTTCGAATTACAATAATGTTGTAATCTAGAGACCTTCAATTTTTTCCTATCTATCAAAAACTTACAGTACCCTCTCCTCACTCCTTATTGACAACAGATACCACTATGTTAATTATTTTCTGACCTTATCTATTGCTTGCAGCCCTACTGTTTAGAATTGGTGGTATCTCTAGTGTTTAGTAAACTGATTATTATCATCCTCTTGTAATTGTGATACATTGACAGAAAAGAATTGAAATTTTGATATATTGAAAAGAAAGGAAAAAATTGCAAACCAGAAAAGATGAACAAAACAGAAAATACAAAGAAAAGAAATCAAACAGAAAAAGAAATGAAATTGAAAAATGAAAAGAGACAAGACATAAAAGAAAAATGAGAAGAGAACACATTTGGAATGTTTTTATAGAATGTGTTATCTGTTTATATGCCACCCTCACACATTTTGATGATATGATGATAAGCCAATATTGCAAAACATTGACTGCCCTGATGTTAGCAGCCGACATAAAAGAAAAGAAAAAGAGAAAATAAATCACCATATCAGAGTGAGCAATTAGTTTTTACTCCTACTGCCCATTACCAGTCATACCCCCACCAGCATGATCTCTGACACTCCAGCAGTATTTTGTTGATACTGCCTATGACAAGTACCCCAAATGACATTTGCGCATGCTGACTTAGCAAATGAAATACCCCTCTATAGCATTTGTATATGCTGAACCGACATTGAACACCCCATTACCGGATGATAGCCACTGATGGCACATGAGAGAATGAAGCAACTGTTTAGTGATGATGAAGATGCCATTTTAGGTTATGGTGAAATTTTATGTGACACAACTAATGTTTTTATAGAACAAATCGGAGGAATATCATTGCTGCATATGAGAACCATAAATGTATGGATCATTATTGGACAAGAGACACAAATGAAATATGATAATCCTATGGAACAAAAAGCGTTAAGGACACAATGGAGATTAAATGAGAAAAAAAAGATTGAATGCTGATGCACCCAGAAAATAATGGAACTATATGAGATTTGGATCACCCATGGACAAAGGATATACAACTGGACTATGCATATCCCATAGAACCACAGAGGTTATGGACAAAATTAAAAAAAAAATGGAATGCAATGATTACGTATTATATATAAGAGACAAGAGATTGTGTAATATCTCCACATTTTGGGAGAAGAAAATTTTTGATATTTTTGCCACTTGCCTTATATTGAACCTGATTAATATAGCACATGAATATAGCTTGCCGATGATTATATTAAAATGCTTATGGTATTTTAAACTAAATAATAAAACAAACCAGAGGACTGAAATATGATTGAGACATGGTGACAATACTGAGATTGGATCGCCCTTATGATAAATGGACCAAGAACAATGTAACCCAACGGACTGACGTGTCATGGATCCATATACAATGGATAGAGATAATATTATAAAAGAGTACCTAGATTGGACATCCATATTGCTGAATCACGGATTACCATGGGAATACATGTACCCTCATGCCCCATAATAATAAGTAACTAAAATTATTATGAAAATAAATTGATCATCTGGCTGTAGCAGCAGATGTTATAAACACCATAGAGTTCTGAAAAACCTTCGACCTGCGAAGGCAGAACTGGTGTTGAATATGAAAATATTATGTATAATATGTTTTATTTATACTGTTACAGAATTGAGACATTCGAGTTGATGGTTATAATAATGATTGTATGATGTGTTCTTGAAAAAAATATTGACTTATACAGCTCATAAGGTTCACTAAGGATATATTTCTGGTTATAACAAGAGAACTAGACAGGATCCACATAGCATGGAATTGTGGAAAGACATAAAATGATACATTGAAAAAAAAAAAAAAGAAGAAAAATGTTTATGGAACCAGAGATTAGTAAGGATACATAGTCGCCAGACTGCCAGGAACCTTGTCTTGAAAAAAAAGAAGAAAAATAGGAATATTAAAATGACATGTTGTATTCTGTTGATGATTGATTGAATAAGTTGAAGTATGATAATTGCAAAGTTGATTTTTGCAAAAGACTAGTAATAATAAATAATTTTAAGCTATGGCTCATATATGAAAATAACGTGTTGACAGAAAACAGGAAAGAAAAAGAAAGATTCCAAACAAATAAAAAAAAAAATTAAAAAAAAAAATGGCTGAATCATAAATGGACAGGATCATTACCAGACCTATTACCTGTGTGGATATTGGAGAAAAACATCACATATTTTGAGAAAAAAATATATAGAACATTCTCTACAGTGATGGACTTGGAACGAATTTATACACTTACCATTTGGAAAATGTCAAATACAGGAAACATTCAGACACAATTAAATAAGGATAAGCTATGAGGTTTTAATGCTTTTATTGTGAACAATATGATTACATGTTAATGGTTACATTATAATTTAGAAGTCTTCACCCATATGACTAGAAATGTTTTTTTATAATAACAATGACCAACCAGATCATTTACTGGAAAAGAAAACATGATGGATAACCAAGGAAGGATAAACTGTAAGATCAACATGACAATAAGGATGTGGACACCTTCAAAATCTCTATGAATAAACTGTAAAAATACTGGGAATCAAAAGAATAAATAAATTACACCCATGATTATGGAACATCAGGAAGAAAATAACTTCAACATTTTTAGAGTACTTGAAGCCTTGGGACCGGATATGAAACCAATGACAGGAACAGAAATGATATTACACCTTGCTCCCACAATGACTAATAATATGTTGTCAACATGCATTTAGTTTATGATTAAGTTATGCAAATATGATATACTGTTGCTCATATTTCCCAGTGTTGCCACTTGTCACATTTTTTTTGAGTGATGACCTTATAAATGTTTTGAAGATTTTATTGGCCAGTGTTGCCAATTTGAAAATTTTATGAAAAATGTTGTAAAATGCTGGATAGTTTAAATTTTTTTGAAGTTGATGTCCATCACTAAGTTTTTATATAGATGTTGATCTCATATAGACATAGGACCCCAGTGTAGGAATTAGGTTAAATTTTTTCGAAACATTTTTAGACTTAGACAATTTTTTGGACTTTAAATTTTTCTGAAAAATTTTTTTACTTAGAAAATTTTTAGGATAATTGGGATATTGATAGTACACAAATGTCTCCCTACGGGATACATCTGCAGGGCCCCGGGATCTGTATGTAGCCGCGTATACCGTGATTTCTTCGGATACAAACTATATCCCACTACAAAAACAGAAAGAGGCAAAGATTAACATTAAAAAAATTAATTCTTATGAGAAACAGAACATAGGGAAGACGATGACATGCATTTTTAATTGGGGTGAGCTTGGCTTCACGTGTCACAGAGTGGTCATGTGATCTCCCTGACCAATCAGGAGCTCAGCATGTTTCTACCGGCAGGAATGTAGAACAGACGCCATTCAGTGAGGGAAAGAAAGCGAACCCTAGCAGACGTGTTTAGTCTAGCGCCGTGAAATTCTTAGTTGAAGAGATCAACTTCACACTTATTTATCAATTGTGCATTCTAGGATATTGTGTGATTTTGTGTTTCAAAACATTTGTAAGTATTGACTACAAATAATTACACTTGGTTAATAGATCACACAGCCATGGCTACAGCAGACTTAGGTTCGAAGATTCAATGAAAATGAAACTTAAAGCCTTGCTGAGAAAGAATGCTCCTTGAATTGGAAAACATTAAACCTATGGATTCTCACATGATTCAAAAGAAAGCTTTTGAATAAGGAACCATACTGAAGAGCCGGCAGTATATTAGCAAGGACAGAATCTAGATACCCAACGTAGGAACACAATAGAACCGAGGAGTTTAGTCATATGCAAAAATGAAGATTTTGAAAAAATAGGTGCAAAGGAAATTTTGCACTAATGGAATGATACCAGATGTTTTACACAAATTTTTACATTGCTGTAAATATGCCATTATCAAAGACTTTGTTGTATTTGACCAAGTTCAGTGTTTTTCAAGCAAAGGCTATTAAAAGTTATTTCCGTGAAAACCAATGCTGTTGAAGAATCAAATACTTACAGTTGGCCATCATGCAAATAAATGAATCTATCCTAAATTAATCGAACATTTGTACATCAGAAATAAAACACATCTGCTCAAACCCAATACATCCTTGAGGATTGTCCCAGAACCTGGTAAACTCCTGTAAGACTGTAAGAGAGCAATCACTAACTCTAGCGGACAAGCTAGTATCTAAATCTAACACTCTCTGCATAAACAGCATCCCCCAATTCCCTGCCCCGGCCACATATAAGCAGAACTCTGGCAAACAAGATTCTCAGCATCACGCGCTGCATCTAACCTTAAATGTACTTATCTGTTTGCCAGTGACAATGGATCCTCCTGGTTTTACGCCTCCTTCACAAGGCACGATGAAAACACTACGTTTGGACCAGGTTAGGTTTAGATATCATCAACTACTCACTCGACCAAGACTGCCCTTTGGTCCGTCGTCTTCTTGATAATAGGCCATCATCAGGCAAAAAACTTGAATTTTTCAATGTAGATTTTACAGAAAAGACTTTTTCCTTGAATAGCTTCAGCTTTTGACGTCGATACATGAAAATAGTACAGAATCAACGTTCGTACATCCACACACAGGTCAGCAGACGACACACACCGCCATTTTGAAAATGTGTGAACTCTTTAAAAAACGAAGTCCAACGACTTGAAAAATTACTCCTGACTTCAGCAATCAATATTAACTTCAGGATCCCAGCTTGAGGCTCCCATTTTAGGTGTTGCGGGTCTTTTATATAATTATTAGATGATGAGTAATAAGTTTGAATTACTCAGGCCAAGTCCACATAGGGGTCTGTAAGTAGACCATGCACACACCCCTTCACCACCAACTATGAGTGACACCACAAAGGCCAGGTTGGACAAATAAATACACAGTTTATTCTCACAAACGAAGCTCCATAAGTATCATCTAGAAAGCCATTAAGACGTATGGCATTACATAAAACGTCAATCAGTATAGCTCAGTATCGTAAACTGTAGCTAGAACACTGTCCTCAACAGGTTTTCACCATTTTAATTACTCACGTTTGTCACAGAAATATAATTCCATACATACATCAACTAGCATCATCTCACGGAGGTGTATGGATGATCTAGTGGTCGAACATTCTAGGAATCTGTCACGAAATCATATACTTCTCAGGAGCTCAAAGACATACGTCCTCCTGCCTCAAAAACCACACACAGAAGACCCTAGCAGACGATCGTACACTTTTGGAGTTACCGACCGTATTTTCTGCTAACTGAACCCCGAGGGAGTGACGTAACTTCCTGTTACCAAGGACTACCGATAATAAACAAATATGAATCCTTTGTCGAACCATTTTCATATCGACAGACATGTTATGAATTTAACTCATAACAATAACCACGTCATTGTGTCTAGGTTAAACGGTGCACACCTCGCCAAAACGAAACAAAAAAAAGCTGTGTTACTGCTAAGTAAAAAAAGCTTCTAAGTATTGTTTCCATGCCTTTTTCTTTTATCTAAGGAGTCCATTTAGTGTGACTTCTCCATACCTTCTGATAACCCCACCTAATGTCTCTATTGGCTATTGGGATCCACAAGTTGAAAACCACTGTTGTTCATTTTCATTTGCTGTCAATATCTCTATCTTTTGTAAAAATGTCTCTCTTACGTAATGATAGTTGTAAACTTCTGCAACCGTAGGTCAATAAAGATACATTTGGCTTTTTCATTCAATGAGCGAACTCTCTTCGGACAAATGCTCACTCTGCCAAGACTCAGAACAAACTAGCTTAATCTAAAACTTCGATTTACCACTTTAACTTTGTCCGAACTTTCCAGAACAAAATTCTCGCTCACAAACAAATCTCAGTAACAAACGTAGAAATACTGCGTATTCAGTCAGTGATTTATTTATGGTCGTCTGTCAAATAAAGGTATCAAACTCCTGTCTCTATTTTTGTCCTTCTATGTTATTATTACGTTATTTCCCTTTGACCATAAATCTAGAAACTCCTTATCTAACAGAATCTTATCGTTATAATAAGTCTCCCGTCTATACCTACTCCTTGTGTTCCATGATACATAAATCGTCGTCCGTAATTCGTGCCAGTTGGTCGCCCTTTAAGACCAGACTGGTTTTTTTCTCTGTCGTTCTTGTAATCTGTTTTTAAGGCAAACAGGTGATTGGTCTGTTGTGCCTTTACAAGATGGTAGGGCTGCCTCCTTACGGCCTCCATGCATGCCGTGCCTCCTTACGGCCTCTATGCATGCAGTGCCTCCTTACTTTTTCACCCGTGTTTGGGACTGGGCTGGACGAAGTTATTTAGTCTCTTACAGGAGTAAACCTAGAATTGAAATAGACAAAAAATTCAACATTACAAATATTGTTACAGAGATTTAAACAATGTTGAAATATTGTTACAGAGATTTAAACAACGTTGAAATATTGTTACAGAGATTTAAAACAATGTTGAAATATTGTTACAGAGATTTAAACAATGTTGAAATATTGTTACAGATATTTAAACAATGTTGAAATACTGTTACAGAGATTTAAACAATGTTGAAATATTGTTACAGAGATTTAAACAATATTGAAATATTGTTACAGAGATTTAAATAATGTTGAAATATTGTTACAGAGATTTAAACAATGTTGAAATATTACTAATGATGTGGGTAACCTGTGAAAGAAGTATTTTCTTCTTCTTCGTATACTCTCAGACGTATACTTGAATGTTTTCAAAGACAGCAGCACCGTAGTTAACTTGAGGCTATTTGTATCTCCGTAGTTAACTTGAGGCTATTTGTATCTCCGTAGTTAACTTGAGGCTATTTGTATCTACGTAGTTAACTTGAGGCTATTTGTATCTCCGTAGTTAACTTGACGCTATTTGTATCTCCGTAGTTAACTTGAGGCTATTTGTATCTCCGTAGTTAACTTGAGGCTATTTGTATCTCCGTAGTTAACTTGAGGCTATTTGTATCTCCGTAGTTAACTTGAGGCTATTTGTATCTCCGTAGTTAACTTGAGGCTATTTGTATCTCCGTAGTTAACTTGAGGCTATTTTTATCTCCGTAGAGCTTTTCCACGAATGGTACTGATGCCAGCCATATGCGCTTTCTTTATTTTGCATATATTAGGCATCTTTGAAGCAGATGTTCAGCAGTCATTTTATCAGTGCCACAGTTACTCTCATCGGTAGTTCCAGTCAATAGCTTGTTGAATAGATGTGCGAAGTCTGAAGATTACCACTTGTTCTCTTCTATTGAGCTGGTTGTGTGCATAATTGTGTATGTGACTTGGTTGTTCTGCTTCCCATTTGTTTTTCTATCTGATTCTGATAAAACTCTTTGCCTCCACGAAAGTTACGCTTGCATCAAGCTCAGGTAGCTTTCCACCTTACTTTGCCACTCAGTTAGCCTCTTCATTGCAGGGGATGTCGCAGTGAGGAGGGATCCATTGGATCACAACTCTTTTGAATCGTTTGCATAGTTTGTGGAGCACTACTCTAATGTCATCCAACTATGCATTATTTTGGCTTTTCAACATTACACTTACTGACAGTGCATCGGTAAAGAAAGAAACATTGGATGGTCTGTTAGTCTCTTGAATTTTTCAGCTTGTTGTTGAGCCCTGCTGTCTCTTCTATCCTCCATTGGCTGGAGGCATGTAATATTTCGAGTTCTTTTATATGTGTTGTCTTCATGCCTCTCGTTATAGTTCTCATTGCTTGATTTTGGAGTCTACTAATTTTATCGAAGTTTGACTTAGCTGCTGTTGCCCATGCTGCAATGTCATACTGTATGACTGGATTCTCGCCCTGTGAATAACGTCTTTAGCACCCTCTCATCTGCACCTCAAGTTGTTCCAGCAAGTTGTTATCATGATTGCCATTCTTTGCTTTGCTCTCATTCGGTTTCTGTCAACTTGTTTTTGTTTTTGTTTTTTTCAAGTCAGACGGCGATCAAAAGTAATGCCTAGGTTTTAGCACTAGTTTGGAGCTCTGTTGTTTATTCGAGAGGGAAAACACTGTGTGTATTGTTTTCCCTTCAATTATCCTCCAGTGATGTTAGTGCTCGATGCATTCGAATGTTAACAGTAGTGATATACTCTTCAGAGATCCACAAGGTGAAGCCATATCTGCAAAGGAGGCATAATGTTATTTTTGGAATATTTTCTGTTATGTCATTTATGTATGTAAGGAACAGTGTAGGAGACAGGACCCAGCCGTGGAGGATCCCTTGTTCTAATATAAACTTGTTATTAGTCTGTCCTTGTAGCTGTACTCTGGCGGTTCTATTCTCAAGGTAGTGGCCAATCCATTTGTACATTCGCCCACACACACACCACTTCTGTGCAGCTTGACTTGCAATCCCTCTTTCCATACTTTATCAAAAGCTTTTTCTAAATCTACCCAAACCACTAGCGTGTGTTTTTTTTTTTCCTTGGAAGGCATCTTCGATTTCCTGTGCTATATATGTGTGATCTGATCTTCAGTGGATCTGTGTTGTCTGAATCCTGCTTGTTGAGGGTTCATATGTATTTGTTTTCCAGGTCCACATCAGTCTGGTATTAATCATGCGCTCCATCAGTTTTTCTTCAGATCTTAGTAGGCTGATTAGTCTGTAACCATTTGGTTCTTTCAGATCCTTGTCTTTCTTTGGTATAGGTATCAGTATAGCTTCCTTCCATGCCTGCGGGACAGTTCCTCTTTGCTAGCTGTAGGTTAGTACTGCCAGAAGCTTCTTTCTGCCGTTGTGCCCAGACCTATTTATATTTCAATGGTTATTCTTTTTTTCCCCGGTGACTTCTGTTTCTTTAGTGACCTCATTGCCACTTCCGTTTCTACCATTGTCAAATTTGACATCATATGTTTTTATGGTGCAATTTTTGTGTTGTCATGAATCAACTGTTCATCTGTGATGATTTTCTTCCTGTCAGCAGGGACATCAATGTGATTTGCACTAGCAAAGTATTCTATAAATACATTTGCAGCTTTTTTGCCTGTCAGCATGTTGGCGCCGTGTTTGAGTGCGATTTGTTTGTAATGAGGTCCTTCGTTGTTCAAGGTTCTAACCAGTTTCCACAGCTTATTTCTGTCTTTATCTAAGTTTAGATTTATGTTTTTTTTTCTTTCCAGCAATCTCTTGTTGTTTTATTTAATGTTCTTCGGTATTTTGCAGTGATGGCTTTGAGTAAGATGTTTGTTCCGGTAGTTTGTTCTCTATCTGCTGTGTTTCTGGCCTCTGTTACTTCATCTTCAAACCTTTGAAGTTTTTGTCCAGTAAAGTTTGTAATTTTTTTCTTGCCCTCTGGGAAAGGATTCAGTGGCGGCTCGAAGTATGGCTTTGTTAAGGCTTTCAACCATCGTTTCTCATATTGCTGTGCCGTGTGTTAATGGTCTCACAAACCTTGTCTGTCAACACTGTAAACTTGTCTGTCAACACTGTAAACTTGTCTGTCAACATTGTACACTTGTCCCAGTCAGTTCGTTTGTAGTTCCATCGAGGAAGTAGTTTTATATCCTGCGAATAAATTCCATATTCATGACCAGCTTTATTAGTTTGTGGTCACTACCTGCTAGGTGATCAAGTACATGTCTGTCAATTTTGTGTATTGTCACGTAATTTGCCCCCCCCCCCTTTTTTGCTCCGCAGTAGTGGTCCACCAGTGGCCAAAACTCAAGAGTATCTAATACGGGTTTTCAAAGGTGTCTACCTTCGCACACGATTACTCTTGGCAGAGTTGTAGACAGAATGATAATGATGCTTCTATCTCAAGAGAGTATTTACAAGATAATTCAGAAGTAAAAAACAATGCTGCATAGGCAGAGCACTGTTAACTTATATCTGATCCGGCACCTTTTGTGAAGTTTTAAGCAATGGTGTGGTTTGTTCGAGGCCCCCCCCCCCCCCCCCCCCCCCCCCCCCCCCCCGCCCCCCCCAGCTGGTTTAATCCAGCGAAATTCCTGTTATAAGTATTTTTGGCTCTATGGCTGTAACTATATGTATATGTATTAAGATTTTCGATCATAAATGCGCTCTTATATCTATGATAACTGAATCAACTATGAATTTGTAAAATAACATATAACAAATTTAATAATCAATTAGTCTTTAACAAATTTAAATAAATGTGGATGAAAGTGACTTTAGAGGTTTTTTAAAAATTGTCTTCACTGAGACTTAATTTGAGACTGATGATTTTTGTCCGTTGCTTGCGCCTGTTACAAAAAAAAAAAACTTAACTCGCTGAGTACTGCAATGGGTCGTTGCCAGGTCTTTTGTGATGAGGACTCTTCTTTAGAGGCGTCTAGATGAACTTCACTCCTAATGTTAATGTGGGTGTCAAACGTGTCCAGTGTAGGTAATTGGTGTTGACCCCAGCGTCTTGAATCACAAGATAGTGGCGTAGACTTACTTCAGACTGGTCTCTTGTAAGTGTAACTTCGTACCACGAGCAGTAATGTAGTCTCGTACTACGAACTTGAGGAAAAATGAAAGAACAAATGCCTCTGCTCAGTACATTTGTGGGCTGAAGATTAACAGGTGCATTGCCTCGCTATCCACTCACCAATGTTAGCCTCTCTGAATAATTATTCTCCCTGAGTATACATAGGATAACTCAGGGAATATGATTAGAAATCACCGTTATTCTCCTGGTTACTTAAATGGGGAAAATGTGTCTGGACAGCGCGAGTGCAATGATTTGCCTGAACTAACATTGTAAAAGTACACACACATCTCACAAAATGATACTATACACCCTAGGCACATGTGAGGTAATCATTTCACTACTCCGTTCAGAGTCTGGAGTCGCTTATGCTTTCGCTTTCCTGGGTGAACTAGCATAAAGCAAACACCAGTGCTTGCTGTAGTGGTTTATGAACATACTATTTTCATATGTTGAGGTTGCCAGCCTTTAATGACTGGTATAACCACTTAGCAAATGCAGACATGTCACAATTCACATTGTAAAATAAATGTTTACATTCACCCCAAATGAGATATACAATCTCCTAGCACAGTAGAATGGACACAGCAACGTTGATTTGATGCTTCGAACATTCAGTCTGGGCTGGTTTCAGAATCCCTCTTATGAATTTTGTTTCTGATTCCTTAAGTTTCGTCTTTGTATTTAAAATTGCAGGTTCTCTTTTAAGTTATAAAGACGCCCAAATACTTCGATCTATAACTGTTAATTTGGGAATTCTTTGTCCGATCCTTCTCTCTGGCTACTGGGAGCTGTTACTCGACGTTTGTTGAAAATTCAGTCTGATTTTTGTCTCCGATTTCGCTAGATTAAATTTCAATTTCTCAGTTCAAGTCCCAGATTGGTATTTTAGACAATCTTGTCAATGAGAACTAAAGTTTATTTCAGGCTCTCGATTTAGACCAATCTTGTATCTTTAGAACTTTATGGGCCGGGGTGTAAAATCATTACTATTCCCCGCGTGTTTTAAAATATCAAGTAAAAAAAAAATTTAACTCGTGACCTCTTTCAAATATGGCAGTAATATTTCCGAACGCACTTATGCAAACTCACAAACACATCGGTGAACTTATGTCCTGGCTAATACCTTTCCCAACACAATCTCCCCAGACGGGTTATCTGTGTTATTGATACAGAGATGGGCCATCAGAAGCGATTACATATTATCACCTGTGTTTACGTACATCTCCCAGACGGATTTCCCAGACTAACAATCTTTCTTTCTATCTATCGTGCGACACCACCTTGTGTCAACAATGACCGTCTCTATGAAAGATGGCTAGACGACTTAAGTGAAAGAAGTATTAACCGCTGACCTGTCTAATTAGCCTTGTCATACTACGATTCACATGGTGAGACGTAAATACGCCTGGGAGCGGCTAGGCAAAAAATGTAGGTGCATAAAATATGCCAGATAATAGGACGATGAGTGTGAAAAAAAAAGAAAAAGATCGGTAATGCAGGAGAGAACGAAGAATGTAGAAGGACGTACACAAATATCTTCACATGTATGATGAAAAAAAGCCAGCACTTACAAATTATACAACGTCACAAACCAAAATGTAACATATGACCCAGGTTATTTATACAGGGCTTGTTGTCCTCAAATTGGGGTATGATAATTCTTGGGTGATCACTACCAACACAGCCTCACTAGCGACACTCATTCATAAACTCAACAGAAGTCTGTTGTACAGTCCTATATACATATATATTTCACCAATACACAATCCTGGACATCGGTAACATTAGGTATGGCTAACATATGAATAACAAGCCGGTGGCACCTAACAAGTTTATCTTCATTAATTTAAAAAAAAAAATGTTACACTACTCATCGTAACATGACTGCTGGCATTCTTACGCACACAGTCGCCTTACTTCTGCTATCTTGGCCTCCTCTAGTGCGGCATGCACCTCGCACCAGGAATCTCCTAGTCAGATCAACCACTAATAATCTCTGACTACCTATGACTCCTAAAGTCAACATAAACGCGGCATACTCTCCTCGCGTATACAATTCACATCTAGGCCTTAATGACTCCTAAAGTCAACACAAACGCGGCATTCTCTCCTCGCGTATACAATTCACATCTAGGCCTTAATGACTCCTAAAGTCAACACAAACGCGGCATTCTCTCCTCGCGTATACAAATCACATCTAGGCCTTAATGACTCCTAAAGTCAACACAAACGCGGCATTCTCTCCTCGCGTATACAAATCACATCTAGGCCTTAATGACTCCTAAAGTCAACACAAACGCGCCATACTCTCCTCGCGTATACAATTCACATATAGGCCTTATAACATCACTTCTAGACTCAACAGTCTAACAATAATCACTTCAGAAAATATCACATCCGACCCGTCTTCTTCAACGGTCAGTCACACCACTCCCCTAACATTACAAACTCCTCTCGGTCATACAGACAGTTCACTATCCAACCTGCTCTCCACGAGCTCACGTGAATCTCACCAACGTATGACACCCCTGAACAACACTACATGTAAATTACTTTACAAATAACACATGACCGTGAAACATTCGCATGTCACAATGCTAGTGGCATTCAACCGTAACAACCATTCACTCCATTACCCACACACACCTTGAAACATACGTCATATGTATCATGACAAACAACAAATACTACTACTTCTACTACAGCCTATACTACTACTGCTGCAACTGCTACTACAACTAATAATTATCATCATAGTAATAATAATAATAACAGCAATAGTAATAAGCAGTCTGTACTTGTCACAAAGTGGGCACAACTCTAACGAACCAAACAACTATTATTTTAAAAGGCTTGTCTGCCCTTTGTTCCAGTTAGAATAAAGTCCCTTGTTCATTCACTCACTTTCCACTTCGGGCTCCGCCCATTTATATAATCATAATTTCATCATTCGCAATATCAAGCACTACTGGCAGAACATGGATTCCGTTTCAACAACTGGTGTCAGACTTGAATTTTGCACAGATCTCCTCCTCCCCTCCCCCCATTCCAAGTCTTACGACTCCAAATGTGTACGGCCCATGAAGTGGCGTTTCTAACAGGAGCAAGCAACTGGGGTATTGATCCCGAATGATAAAATGTCAAGGGTGCCAATAAGATCTTAAGAGCAAGATACAAGTGTTACGTGCAGTCTTTGATATCTTACAATATTATATATTGGTATTCTTGTTATCTTCGCAAATATTTTGAAAGCAAAATAGTGCTTAAGGGAAAGTCATTATTGAGTTACTTCCCTTGAAAGTTGTGTCGGCTCTTTCGTATCAACTGGTGGACCAGCTTTCTGGGTTTGACCTCGCAGAAGTTCAGAAGTCAACAGATTACCGATACCAGACCGTTTCCTGTGGCTGATACGACACACTTGCAGTATTGGTTTGCTCTTTGTCAACACTTCGTCACGTGACCTGTCAGGTGAATGCAGTATGTAGGTCAGCGTTGTTGACATTTTTTTACATTAGACATTACAGAGTTTCACAGAACAGTTGGATCAATTCTTGTCAATATTAACAGGAAGACAGTATGAGTGAACTAAGAAGTCCTATTTTCATCGATGGATCTTCTTGTTTTCTGTATATGAACTTTAATATTTAAGGCCAGAATGTTTAATTGAATAAAGTGGCAGTTTGTTTATTTTCATAAAAATAACTTTGCCATTACTGTAAAACTGAGCCTATTTTGCAACACATACTATCATACACATAATTTATATATATTTATGTTTACATGTTATTTGTTTGTATAGTATGTTAGTTTCTATGTCAGCGGGTTGTGTTTAAGGTTGGGCGGCGTCCTCACAACAGAATATCCCACGTCATAGAGGGTCCGTTGTGGGCGTTTTCTATAGGTGCAATTTTCTTGATTGAAAATTTGCTGCGACAACTGTTGCTTTTGTGTTAGCTGTGAAGTCTGTAATTATTGTTATTTTTGTAATATTTCTTTGTTCTTTAGTTTTGTTTTGATTTGTTTGTAATTTGTTGGTCTAACCTTTTCTATCTTTCAGTTCTATTCACAATTTATATTCATATATTGTGACGTCATTTGTGTTGTTATTCTTTGCAGATTCAGTGATTATTTTCATTGATTTCCCTATTTGATTTATTTTGATTTCTGCAAACGTTCTTGTATTGTCAGTCCTATTTGTACTTTATGTATTCTGTTGGTTGACATATGTTTTATATAGGTATATTTCATAAGACACAATTGCCTGTGCACTGCACTTGGATTATGGTATAAACCAGTACCTGATTATTATTACTATTATACAAGACCTTATTAAAGGCTTGTGACCACAGATATTGGGATAGTATACTGATTAATCAAGTCATTGAGAACTTGTGGTATTATTATTGATTCAGGTGATTAGTATTAATGTTAGACATCATGGCTACATTAGAATACTTCATTACACAAGGGAAAGCCCTTGATAAGACTGGTCAACAATTAGAACAATGGGCAGTTGCTCAATATGACAAAGCATTAGCTGCAGAAGAGAGAAGAGCTATGGCAGAAGAGAAAAGATTAGCTGCAGAAGAAAGAAAAGCTATGGCGGAAGAGAAAAGATTAGAAAGAGAAGCTGAGGCTGCTGCTGAACAAAAGAAATTGCAGATGCAGGTAGAGGAAAGGAGATTTGAAGCTGAACAAAAAAAATTGGAAAGAGAAGCTGCGGCTGAACAAAAAAGATTAGACAGTGAAGCTGAACAAAAAAGATTAGACAGGGAAGCTGAACAAAAAAGATTAGACAGGGAAGCTGAACAAAAAAGATTAGACAGAGAGGCTGAAGAAAAAAAAGCAATAAGAGAACATGAATTTGAGTTGGAGAAATTAAGATTGACAAGTATGAGTAATGTTAATCAGGCATCTAGTGGTAATGATAAACCTTCTACTTACAAGGTTAAGGTTCCACCGTTCAATCAGTCCAGTGACGATATTACATTCTGGCTGGATAGATTTGAACGTTCTTGTCGTACACATAATGTGGATAAATCACAATACGCTAATCAATTATCAGAAAACTTGAAAGGTGAATCTTTGACTAGATTATGCCTTGTAGGAGAAGCAGATAAGGATAATTATGATGTCATTAGGGCGGCTTTGATAAAAAAATATCAGCTAAGTGAGGAAGGCTATCGCCTTTTATTTAAAACGATGGTACCTGAGACGGGTGTAGAATTCTCAGAATTCACTGCAAAGGCACGTCTCACAGTTGATCGTTGGATTGAGCTTTCCAAAACAGAAAAAAACGTATGAAGGACTTATGGATTTGTTGCTCAGAGATAAGATTATGTCATGTGTGAACAAACCTTTCCTTGAATTTATACATGAGCGTAAACCTAAATCTCTAAAAGAAATGGAAGAATATTGTTCCCAATATGTCACTGCACACCCCGACGTGACTTTTTGGCAACACTAAGATTAAGGAGAGTATGCCAGTTGCTTCAGCAACACCATACAATCCCAATTATTCACACAGATTTCAGGGACCTCAAAACAGATTTGATAAAAAAGGTAACCATAATAGTTATCAAAACCAAGGTAACCAATCATTTCAGGGTTCTTCTTCAAAGAACTGGAGACGACCTGATAGCTCTCGACACAGGGGTGGTCATAATTATAGGAATTTCCGTAGAGGAAGTAATTATAGAAACTATCAGGGTTATCCGTCTTGGAGTCAACAAGATCATAATTACAGAGATACTCATTATAATGAATATGATAATGGTAACCAAGGGAACTATGACTCAAACCCAAATAGGGGTTACAATAGAGGTAACAATAACTACAGAGGTGATAATAACCGAGGTAGATCTCAAAACAAAAGACATAAACCACATTTTCAGGCAAACTCTGCACAACAAGAGTCCCATGAAGCCTATAAACAGAGTAAAGATAATAATGATGCTAGTAATATGGCATGTGCCGCTTTTGATTTTGGGAGAGCATCTCAGTGCCCCCAATGCAAAACGTTATTTGAGCCAACCACAGTGTCTACTTTAAGCTGTGGCCACTCTCTTCCTGCTCTTCCAGCATCAGTCGCGCATGATGGAAGAGGTTCTCTTGTCTTACATAAGGGTTTAGTGAATAACAATCCAGTCTCTGTGCTATTTGATTCTGGATGCACCACAATTGGTGTTAGGCAGTCACTCGTAGATCCTTCCCGTGCCACTGGACAAGTAGTCAAATGTGTAACATTTGGCGGCACATTAGAGAAATACTCTACTGCTATCATTAGGATTGCTACTCCTTTCTTTACAGGAGATGTACACGCATGTCTTCTTCCGAATCCGATCGCTGACCTCATCATCGGTCGCATTCATGGAGTCAAGGAATGCACTCCGCAACAAATTTCCACGTGGGAAAGGCAAAACATGCAGATTGCTAACGCTGTAGTCACTAGAGCTCAGGCTCTTAATATGCCTCAAACTTCATCTACTGAAGATAATGAAGTGCATAACCAAGATAATCCCTTGGTAATTTCTCGTGACTCGTTTATAAAACAGCAAGAAGATGATCCCACTCTGAAGAAATTCTTCATTCTTGCAACTAAAGGTGATCCGAATAAAGACACAAGTCGTAAATCGTGGATTACAAAGAAGAATGGCGTACTTGTACGTATGGTTCAAGACTCCATTACGTCAAGTCATTCTCAAATCCTGGTTCCCAAGAATTTGAGAGTTAAAATTTTGCAGCACGCTCACGACTCTCAGTGTGCTGGACACATGGGTTTTTTCCCGTACTAAGTCAAGAGTCCTTGCGGCTTTCTTTTGGCCATTGGTAAACAAGGACATACGTATTTATTGTCGATCTTGTAAAGTATGTCAGGAAGTTAAATCCAAAGGTCCACGGCATGCTGCACCCATTCAGGCGGCGGACATTCCTATTCGGCCGTTTCAAAAAATGGCCATAGACATTATTGGTCCATTTAAGATCAAGTCTGCCAGAGGACATCAGTTTATCTTGACGTGTGTTGATATGTGCACACGTTGGCCAGAGGCTATTCCTCTGAAGAGCATTACTACTGCTGATATTGCAGATGCTCTTTGGCTTATATTTTCTCGTCTGGGGTTCCCCGGAGAGATATTGTCAGACCATGGCACCCAACTAATATCAGATACCATGTCTCAAGTAATGTCTACTCTGCAGATAGATAGATCTTTAAGTAGTATCTACCATCCAATGTCTAATGGTATGGTCGAACGCCTTAATAGAACACTTAAAAACTTACTGGGGAAGATAACTGAGGATCATCCTCAAGACTGGGACAGAGTTTTACCTGCGGCCCTCTTCGCTTACAGAGAGGTACCCAATGAACATACGGGATTTTCTCCCTTTGAACTCGTCTTTGGCGCGCGTCCGCGTGGCCCTATGTCGTTGCTTCACGATCTCATAACATCTGACAATATTGACGATGACACAAAGTCATCCTACGAATATGTCATCGCGTTGAGACAAAAAATTATCGAAGCATGCAAATTAGCAACTTCTTCTTCTGAATTTGCGAAACAGAAGGCAAGGCAATTTGCCAATAAGAAGAGATGCTTACGACAACTTTGTCCTGGTGACAAAGCATTTGTATTACTACCTTGTAGGGAAAACAGATTACTTATTTCTTGGAAAGGTCCGTACGATATAATATCGAAAATTTCCGATATCGACAATATAGTCGATATTGATGGGAAGCATAAAACCTTCCACATCAATATGCTTACTGAATTCCATGAACGTCCGGATTATTTGCAACCCATTTTCCAAGCAACGGACAATTCTCCAGTACAACATGGTCATTACTCATCACTGTCCGTGATACAGGATGAGGAAACAAGTTTTTCAGATGTAAATCTTCCTCTTCCAATGATCCCACTTCATTCCAGTGAATCATGGAAGAACGTTACTGTCTCTCCTGATTTGTCTCTAGGAGAACAGCGA
This sequence comes from Oreohelix idahoensis, assembly GCA_024509875.1. NCBI lineage: Eukaryota > Metazoa > Mollusca > Gastropoda > Stylommatophora > Oreohelicidae > Oreohelix > Oreohelix idahoensis. The sequence goes on from JAMPIV010018293.1 coordinate 214,816, forward strand.
CAAGTTTCAACTATGTTGCAAACATTTCAGGATGTACTCACTGACATCCCTGGACAAACGAATGTCATTCAACATGACATTGTTCTAACTGACCATACTCCTATTAGGGTTAGACCTTATCCTATACCTATACATTTTCAAGCACAGGTCGAGAAAGAGTTGGATGAGATGATAGATTTGAAAATAATCGAACCATCCACCTCTGCATATTCTTCGCCGATGGTTATTGTGCGTAAAAAAGACAATAACATACGTCTTTGCGTTGACTATCGAAAATTGAATCAAGTAACTAAGTTCGATGCCGAACCTATGCCTTTACTGGAAGAGCTACTTACTCGACTCTCCAAATCTCATTTTTTCACTAAACTTGATTTGTCTAAAGGATATTGGCAAGTTCCTTTATCTGAACGCGCCAAACCTCTCACGGCTTTTTCAACACCTAGAGGTTTGTTCCAATGGAATTTTATGCCTTTCGGTCTTATGAACGCACCAGCTACATTCGTACGCATGATGCGCCGAATCCTATCTTATCGGTCAGATGTCATTGCATATCTAGACGACATCTGTCTTTTCAGCGATACTTGGGAAGATCACTATTCAGGGTTAGATGAATTGCTGTCTACTTTGCGTGACCACAACCTGACAGCGAAACCCTCTAAAGCCTATATTGGTTTTAGCGAAATTTCTTTCCTAGGCCACCGAGTTGGTCATGGTTTCCTAAAGACAGAGGACCATAATACTAGTAAGATACTTAACATCTCAATCCCTAAGACAAAAAAACAGGTGAGAAGTCTGTTAGGTCTTATTCAATTTTATGGCAGATTCATTCAGAATCTATCCTCTATCATGGCACCTCTCTCAACACTTCTAAAGAAAGGTTCGCCTAATGTGGTCCACTGGTCTCAGGAATGCCAATGCTCTCTGGATAAGATTAAAACACTGTTTTCAACACCACCTATTTTAGTGCTACCTACTAAAGATAAGACATTCGTTCTTCGTAGTGACGCTTCATCCACTGGGATTGGAGCGGCACTAATGCAAGAGTACTCTGGAACTCTGCATCCTGTAATGTATATTTCCAGAAAACTTAATGCGGCAGAAAGGAATTATTCGGTTTTAGACCGTGAGCTATTAGCTATGGTTTGGTCGATCCTCAAACTACAGAGATTCCTTCTAGGCGCACATTTCATAGTAGAAACCGACCAAAAAGCTCTTACTGCTATACAGAGTAAGAATTTGAAGAGCTCGAGGTCTACTCGATATGCAATTGCTCTTCAACCTTTTCATTTCTCTGTGCGAGCTATTCGTGGATCAGATAATGTGATGGCAGACATTCTGTCAAGATGCCCACATGATTCCACATAACTATTAGGGCTTAGACTTCTTGATATGTCTAGTTCTATAGTAGTTCCTTTTCTATATCATGATAGATACACATTTGTAATTTAATAATATAATGATTGTATCACTACATAGCGGTTCATTGATGTTTATTCACCGCTGTGCTTTGATGATTTTTTTCTTCATAAATCATAAATTTAAGATATCTAATACGAAATGATGATATGAATTTTTTAGGCATTGTGTAATTGCCAGAATTGTATTATACTTTGATGACACCTTCCTGGAAAAATATACTTGTAGAGAAATAATTTCTCTCAGTTTATGAGACACATTCTCACCAGTCGCTCCATAAGTCGACTTAGCCTCATATTAGGCGTTATAGGTATTCCTGATATTTTCATCTGCGCATTATTCATGCGTTGTGAGCCTATTGTACGTTGCTCCTAGATGTATTTCAAAAAGAAAAAAAAAAGTTCCATTTTTTTTTTTTTTTTCCCGGGAGGTGTGGTAAGACTGTTACGTGCAGTCTTTGATATCTTACAATATTATACATTGGTATTCTTGTTATCTTCGCAAATATTTTGAAAGCAAAATAGTGCTTAAGGGAAAGTCATTATTGAGTTACTTCCCTTGAAAGTTGTGTCGGCTCTTTCGATCAAACTCCGCGGATAAATCCATTTTACTGCGATTTATTCGTTGTTTGGGTAATAATAGATTGTTCTTGCTTCAGAATATCTATGGCCTGAATTTATGTGTATTGTTTGTCTGAGTAGGACGAGTCTGTCTTATATCTGTATATCTTTACATATCTAAGTCGAACTATATGTTCTGTTGTCTCTAGAGAGGTCGAAGGCTATTCGGCGGATGTGTCGCTAGAGTGTGGTGTGATTTGGCTTCGTCCTGATAGGGACTGTGTGTGTTTTCCATGTCGGCCTGTCGCCGGGGAAAAAGTGATCTCAGTATTTGTGGGGAAGGTGATAGTCGTCTAGACCTATCGTGTATGCTTTACCCCAGTGTTTATTGGTATTGCCAAGGAATGGCAGTTTCATATTTCCTATACCAAGGTAATCAAAGATACTCTTATGAACTCTCGATCGAAGCCACCATTTTCGATAGTTACGATTTGAATGTCTAAGAGAATATATTTGACTCGATGAAAACGACTTCGATTCCTAGCAGCACTATATCCTGTAGATTGCAGTCAATTGTTCATGATCAAATCTACAGAGCAAAGAAATGTTTTATGAATGACTAACTTTAGGACAGATTCATTATCTGTATCCAAACGTGAGTGACAGCTCACGAGTGAAGCCATCTTGGAACCAAAACATGTAGTGACTTTCAAGAAGAGAAAAGGGATGCCCGTATTATCGCTTGATCAGTCCAGAGATCACTGCTACACATGAGAACCCATTGCTAGCGGTTCAATATTATTATATGGAAAAATATGTGCTGAACATTATGTTGAAGAATCGTCGCTAGACGAGATTAGGTTTAGAAGCCATCTGAAATATTGTTTATAAGCTGACGTGCTCAGTCAGATGATATATGTATGGGCGATACTGAGTGCTTGGCTACTGACAGTCCATTATACAATTATTCTACATGAGTGCCCATGTAACATTGCAAGACCATTTGTCCACTGTACTATGATGTATTATGGCAACCTGTGATTTGTCACTATCTGTGCTGTCGAGTGTGTACGTCCAATTAAACTTTAGAAAAGGTACACAGTCGTTGGTGTCGATGACTTCCAGCCATACATGAGTGTGAGAAAAGAACATTTTTTGTCAACACCACGAACCTTTATTATCATTCGCACATTATACACTCAATCCATGTCTACACACCACTGCGTAGGTCAAGTTGACATTCCATACACTACAGTGGAGCAAACAACACCATAGAGATCTTATCAACTGATGATGATGATGATGTCTGCTTCCATCCACTTATATCTATCTTTTGGTGGATATCATTAACGGGAATAAAAATCCAACTTTATCAACCTTATCAACAAGCTACGAGTGGTCTCCTCTGAGCGGACACAACTAATAGGACACCAGTTTCAATCTTGCAGGTTGTGAGACACGACTAATGACAGGCTGAGCAAAGGGTTGACCGACTCTATTTAAAACAAGTAGCTACAGAAACTGAGGCTGAGAGAGCATGTGACTTGCCTTGGTGCAGACTTTCTGTATGGTGACTTTTAAAGTAAGTAAAAATATGGGTGAATAGAGCCAGATATATAGACAGACTGACAGACAGACAGACCGTCCTTCTATGTTGCTCGTCGTCGTGTTGGGGGAGTCTTTGGATGACTCACAACCAATGTATTTGCAGCAGGGTACTTTTAAGATTTGGACAACTTGAGTCAGGAAAGATGGTGACGGCCAGATGTGCAACACTGCATCTGGTGTGTAACCTGTATGATATCTGGTGTGTAACCTGTATGATATCTGGTGTGTGACCTGAATGATATCTGGTGTGTAACCTGTATGATATCTGGTGTGTGACCTGAATGATATCTGGTGTGTAACCTGTATGATATCTGGTGTGTGACCTGAATGATATCTGGTCTGTGACCTGTATGATATCTGGTGTGTGACCTGTGTGATATATGGTGTGTGACCTGTACAATATCTGGTCTGTGACCTGTACAATATCTGGTGTGTGACCTGTATGATATCTAGTCTGTGACCTGCATGATATCTGGTGTATGACCTGTATGATATCTGGTCTGTGACCTGAATGGCATCTGGTGTGCGACCTGGATGACATCTGGACTGTGACCTGCATGACATCTGGTGTGTGACCTGGATGATATTTGGTGTGTGACCTGTATGATATCTGGTCTGTGACCTGTATCATATCTGGTGTGTGACCTGTATGATATCTGGTGTGTGACCTGTATGATATCTGGTGTGTGACCTGTATGATATCTGGTCTGTGACCTGTATGATATCTGGTGTGTGACCTGGATGATATCTGGTGTGTAACCTGTATGATATCTGGTCTGTGACCTGAATGGCATCTGGTGCGTGACCTGGATGATATCTGGTGCGCGACCTGGATGACATCTGGACTGTGACCTGCATGACATCTGGTGTGTGACCTGGATGATATCTGGTGTGTGACTTGGATGGCATCTGGACTGTGACCTGCATGACATCTGGTGTGTGACCTGGTTGATATCTGGTGTGTGACCTGGATGACATTTGGTGTGTGACCTGGATGATGTCTGCTGTATGACATCTGATGTGTGACCTGGATGACATCTGGTGTGTGATCGGATGACATCTTGTGTTACCTACATGATAGCTGGTGTGTGACCTGGGTGATAGCAGGTGTGACCTGGATGACACCTGGTGTGACTTGGATGGCACCTGGTGTGTGACCTAGATGATAACAGGTGTGTGACCTGGATGATAACAGGTGTGTGGCCTGGATGACATCTGGTGTGTGACCTGGATGACATCTGGTATGAGACCTGAATTATATCAGGTCTGTGACCTGGATGACATCTGAGATGTGACCTAGATGACATCTGGTATGAGACCTTGATGACATCTTGTCTTACCTACAAGATAGCTGGTGTGACCTGGATGATAGCAGGTGTGACCTGGATGACATCTGGTGTGTGACCTGGATGACATCTGGTGTGTGACCTGGATGATAACAGGTGTGTGACCTGGATGATAACAGGTGTGTGGCCTGGATGACATCTGGTGTGTGACCTGGATGACATTTGGTGTGACTTGAATTATATCAGGTGTGTGACATGGATGACATCTTGTATGTGACTTGGATGATATCTGGTGTGTGACCTGGATGACATCTGATGTGCGACCTGAATTATAAGTTATGTGACTTGGATGACTGATAAGGTTGATAAAGTTGGATTTTTATTCCCGTTAATGATATCCACCAAAAGATAGATATAAGTGGATGGAAGCAGACATCATCATCATCATCAGTTGATAAGATCTCTATGGTGTTGTTTGCTCCACTGTAGTGTATGGAATGTCAACTTGACCTACGCAGTGGTGTGTAGACATGGATTGAGTGTATAATGTGCGAATGATGATAAAGGTTCGTGGTGTTGACAAAAAATGTTCTTTTCTCACACTCATGTATGGCTGGAAGTCATCGACACCAACGACTGTGTACCTTTTCTAAAGTTTAATTGGACGTACACACTCGACAGCACAGATAGTGACAAATCACAGGTTGCCATAATACATCATAGTACAGTGGATAAATGGTCTTGCAATGTTACATGGGCACTCATGTAGAATAAGTGTATAATGGACTGTCAGTAGCCAAGCACTCAGTATCGCCCATACATATATCATCTGACTTCACTGACTGAGCACGTCAGCTTATAAACAATATTTCAGATGGCTTCTAAACCTAATCTCGTCTAGCGACGATTCTTCAACATAATGTTCAGCACATATTTTTCCATATAATAATATTGAACCGCTAGCAATGGGTTCTCATGTGTAGCAGTGATCTCTGGACTGATCAAGCGATAATACGGGCATCCCTTTTCTCTTCTTGAAAGTCACTACATGTTTTGGTTCCAAGATGGCTTCACTCGTGAGCTGTCACTCACGTTTGGATACAGATAATGAATCTGTCCTAAAGTTAGTCATTCATAAAACATTTCTTTGCTCTGTAGATTTGATCATGAACAATTGACTGCAATCTACAGGATATAGTGCTGCTAGGAATCGAAGTCGTTTTTCATCGAGTCAAATATATTCTCTTAGACATTCAAATCGTAACTATCGAAAATGGTGGCTTCGATCGAGAGTTCATAAGAGTATCTTTGATTACCTTGGTATAGGAAATATGAAACTGCCATTCCTTGGCAATACGACTAAACACTGGGGTAAAGCATACACGATAGGTTTAGACGACTATCACCTTCCCCACAAATACTGAGATCACTTTTTCCCCGGCGACAGGCCGACATGGAAAACACACAGTCCCTATCAGGACGAAGCCAAATCACACCACTCTCTAGCGACACATCCGCCGAATAGCCTTCGACCTCTCTAGAGACAACAGAACATATAGTTCGACTTAGATATTAAAGATATACAGATATAAGACAGACTCGTCCTACTCAGACAAACAATACACATAAATTCAGGCCATAGATATTCTGAAGCAAGAACAATCTATTATTACCCAAACAACGAATAAATCGCAGTAAAATGGATTTATCCGCGGAGTTTGATCGAAAGAGCCGACACAACTTTCAAGGGAAGTAACACAATAATGACTTTCCCTTAAGCACTATTTTGCTTTCAAAATATTTGCGAAGATAACAAGAATACCAATGTATAATATTGTAAGATATCAAAGACTGCACGTAACAGTCTTACCACACCTCCCGGGAAAAAAAAAATGGAACATTTTTTTTTTTCCTTTTTGAAATACATCTAGGAGCAACGTACAATAGGCTCACAACGCATGAATAATGCGCAGATGAAAATATCAGGAATACCTATAACGCCTAATATGAGGCTAAGTCGACTTATGGAGCGACTGGTGAGAATGTGTCTCATAAACTGAGAGAAATTATTTCTCTACAAGTATATTTTTCCAGGAAGGTGTCATCAAAGTATAATACAATTCTGGCAATTACACAATGCCTAAAAAATTCATATCATCATTTCGTATTAGATATCTTAAATTTATGATTTATGAAGAAAAAATCATCAAAGCACAGCGGTGAATAAACATCAATGAACCGCTGTGTAGTGATACAATCATTATATTATTAAATTACAAATGTGTATCTATCATGATATAGAAAAGGAACTACTATAGAACTAGACATATCAAGAAGTCTAAGCCCTAATAGTTATGTGGAATCATGTGGGCATCTTGACAGAATGTCTGCCATCACATTATCTGATCCACGAATAGCTCGCACAGAGAAATGAAAAGGTTGAAGAGCAATTGCATATCGAGTAGACCTCGAGCTCTTCAAATTCTTACTCTGTATAGCAGTAAGAGCTTTTTGGTCGGTTTCTACTATGAAATGTGCGCCTAGAAGGAATCTCTGTAGTTTGAGGATCGACCAAACCATAGCTAATAGCTCACGGTCTAAAACCGAATAATTCCTTGCTGCCGCATTAAGTTTTCTGGAAATATACATTACAGGATGCAGAGTTCCAGAGTACTCTTGCATTAGTGCCGCTCCAATCCCAGTGGATGAAGCGTCACTACGAAGAACGAATGTCTTATCTTTAGTAGGTAGCACTAAAATAGGTGGTGTTGAAAACAATGTTTTAATCTTATCCAGAGAGCATTGGCATTCCTGAGACCAGTGGACCACATTAGGCGAACCTTTCTTTAGAAGTGTTGAGAGAGGTGCCATGATAGAGGATAGATTCTGAATGAATCTGCCATAAAATTGAATAAGACCTAACAGACTTCTCACCTGTTTTTTAGTCTTAGGGATTGAGATGTTAAGTATCTTACTAGTATTATGGTCCTCTGTCTTTAGGAAACCATGACCAACTCGGTGGCCTAGGAAAGAAATTTCGCTAAAACCAATATAGGCTTTAGAGGGTTTCGCTGTCAGGTTGTGCTCACGCAAAGTAGACAGCAATTCATCTAACCCTGAATAGTGATCTTCCCAAGTATCGCTGAAAAGACATATGTCGTCTAGATATGCAATGACATCTGACCGATAAGATAGGATTCGGCGCATCATGCGTACGAACGTAGCTGGTGCGTTCATAAGACCGAAAGGCATAAAATTCCATTGGAACAAACCTCTAGGTGTTGAAAAAGCCGTGAGAGGTTTGGCGCGTTCAGATAAAGGAACTTGCCAATATCCTTTAGACAAATCAAGTTTAGTGAAAAAATGAGATTTGGAGAGTCGAGTAAGTAGCTCTTCCAGTAAAGGCATAGGTTCGGCATCGAACTTAGTTACTTGATTCAATTTTCGATAGTCAACGCAAAGACGTATGTTATTGTCTTTTTTACGCACAATAACCATCGGCGAAGAATATGCAGAGGTGGATGGTTCGATTATTTTCAAATCTATCATCTCATCCAACTCTTTCTCGACCTGTGCTTGAAAATGTATAGGTATAGGATAAGGTCTAACCCTAATAGGAGTATGGTCAGTTAGAACAATGTCATATTGAATGACATTCGTTTGTCCAGGGATGTCAGTGAGTACATCCTGAAATGTTTGCAACATAGTTGAAACTTGTCGCTGTTCTCCTAGAGACAAATCAGGAGAGACAGTAACGTTCTTCCATGATTCACTGGAATGAAGTGGGATCATTGGAAGAGGAAGATTTACATCTGAAAAACTTGTTTCCTCATCCTGTATCACGGACAGTGATGAGTAATGACCATGTTGTACTGGAGAATTGTCCGTTGCTTGGAAAATGGGTTGCAAATAATCCGGACGTTCATGGAATTCAGTAAGCATATTGATGTGGAAGGTTTTATGCTTCCCATCAATATCGACAATATAGTCGACATCGGAAATTTTCGATATTATATCGTACGGACCTTTCCAAGAAATAAGTAATCTGTTTTCCCTACAAGGTAGTAATACAAATGCTTTGTCACCAGGACAAAGTTGTCGTAAGCATCTCTTCTTATTGGCAAATTGCCTTGCCTTCTGTTTCGCAAATTCAGAAGAAGAAGTTGCTAATTTGCATGCTTCGATAATTTTTTGTCTCAACGCGATGACATATTCGTAGGATGACTTTGTGTCATCGTCAATATTGTCAGATGTTATGAGATCGTGAAGCAACGACATAGGGCCACGCGGACGCGCGCCAAAGACGAGTTCAAAGGGAGAAAATCCCGTATGTTCATTGGGTACCTCTCTGTAAGCGAAGAGGGCCGCAGGTAAAACTCTGTCCCAGTCTTGAGGATGATCCTCAGTTATCTTCCCCAGTAAGTTTTTAAGTGTTCTATTAAGGCGTTCGACCATACCATTAGACATTGGATGGTAGATACTACTTAAAGATCTATCTATCTGCAGAGTAGACATTACTTGAGACATGGTATCTGATATTAGTTGGGTGCCATGGTCTGACAATATCTCTCCGGGGAACCCCAGACGAGAAAATATAAGCCAAAGAGCATCTGCAATATCAGCAGTAGTAATGCTCTTCAGAGGAATAGCCTCTGGCCAACGTGTGCACATATCAACACACGTCAAGATAAACTGATGTCCTCTGGCAGACTTGATCTTAAATGGACCAATAATGTCTATGGCCATTTTTTGAAACGGCCGAATAGGAATGTCCGCCGCCTGAATGGGTGCAGCATGCCGTGGACCTTTGGATTTAACTTCCTGACATACTTTACAAGATCGACAATAAATACGTATGTCCTTGTTTACCAATGGCCAAAAGAAAGCCGCAAGGACTCTTGACTTAGTACGGGAAAAACCCATGTGTCCAGCACACTGAGAGTCGTGAGCGTGCTGCAAAATTTTAACTCTCAAATTCTTGGGAACCAGGATTTGAGAATGACTTGACGTAATGGAGTCTTGAACCATACGTACAAGTACGCCATTCTTCTTTGTAATCCACGATTTACGACTTGTGTCTTTATTCGGATCACCTTTAGTTGCAAGAATGAAGAATTTCTTCAGAGTGGGATCATCTTCTTGCTGTTTTATAAACGAGTCACGAGAAATTACCAAGGGATTATCTTGGTTATGCACTTCATTATCTTCAGTAGATGAAGTTTGAGGCATATTAAGAGCCTGAGCTCTAGTGACTACAGCGTTAGCAATCTGCATGTTTTGCCTTTCCCACGTGGAAATTTGTTGCGGAGTGCATTCCTTGACTCCATGAATGCGACCGATGATGAGGTCAGCGATCGGATTCGGAAGAAGACATGCGTGTACATCTCCTGTAAAGAAAGGAGTAGCAATCCTAATGATAGCAGTAGAGTATTTCTCTAATGTGCCGCCAAATGTTACACATTTGACTACTTGTCCAGTGGCACGGGAAGGATCTACGAGTGACTGCCTAACACCAATTGTGGTGCATCCAGAATCAAATAGCACAGAGACTGGATTGTTATTCACTAAACCCTTATGTAAGACAAGAGAACCTCTTCCATCATGCGCGACTGATGCTGGAAGAGCAGGAAGAGGATGGCCACAGCTTAAAGTAGACACTGTGGTTGGCTCAAATAACGTTTTGCATTGGGGGCACTGAGATGCTCTCCCAAAATCAAAAGCGGCACATGCCATATTACTAGCATCATTATTATCTTTACTCTGTTTATAGGCTTCATGGGACTCTTGTTGTGCAGAGTTTGCCTGAAAATGTGGTTTATGTCTTTTGTTTTGAGATCTACCTCGGTTATTATCACCTCTGTAGTTATTGTTACCTCTATTGTAACCCCTATTTGGGTTTGAGTCATAGTTCCCTTGGTTACCATTATCATATTCATTATAATGAGTATCTCTGTAATTATGATCTTGTTGACTCCAAGACGGATAACCCTGATAGTTTCTATAATTACTTCCTCTACGGAAATTCCTATAATTATGACCACCCCTGTGTCGAGAGCTATCAGGTCGTCTCCAGTTCTTTGAAGAAGAACCCTGAAATGATTGGTTACCTTGGTTTTGATAACTATTATGGTTACCTTTTTTATCAAATCTGTTTTGAGGTCCCTGAAATCTGTGTGAATAATTGGGATTGTATGGTGTTGCTGAAGCAACTGGCATACTCTCCTTAATCTTAGTGTTGCCAAAAGTCACGTCGGGGTGTGCAGTGACATATTGGGAACAATATTCTTCCATTTCTTTTAGAGATTTAGGTTTACGCTCATGTATAAATTCAAGGAAAGGTTTGTTCACACATGACATAATCTTATCTCTGAGCAACAAATCCATAAGTCCTTCATACGTTTTTTCTGTTTTGGAAAGCTCAATCCAACGATCAACTGTGAGACGTGCCTTTGCAGTGAATTCTGAGAATTCTACACCCGTCTCAGGTACCATCGTTTTAAATAAAAGGCGATAGCCTTCCTCACTTAGCTGATATTTTTTTATCAAAGCCGCCCTAATGACATCATAATTATCCTTATCTGCTTCTCCTACAAGGCATAATCTAGTCAAAGATTCACCTTTCAAGTTTTCTGATAATTGATTAGCGTATTGTGATTTATCCACATTATGTGTACGACAAGAACGTTCAAATCTATCCAGCCAGAATGTAATATCGTCACTGGACTGATTGAACGGTGGAACCTTAACCTTGTAAGTAGAAGGTTTATCATTACCACTAGATGCCTGATTAACATTACTCATACTTGTCAATCTTAATTTCTCCAACTCAAATTCATGTTCTCTTATTGCTTTTTTTTCTTCAGCCTCTCTGTCTAATCTTTTTTGTTCAGCTTCCCTGTCTAATCTTTTTTGTTCAGCTTCCCTGTCTAATCTTTTTTGTTCAGCTTCACTGTCTAATCTTTTTTTGTTCAGCTTCCCTGTCTAATCTTTTTTGTTCAGCTTCACTGTCTAATCTTTTTTGTTCAGCCGCAGCTTCTCTTTCCAATTTTTTTTGTTCAGCTTCAAATCTCCTTTCCTCTACCTGCATCTGCAATTTCTTTTGTTCAGCAGCAGCCTCAGCTTCTCTTTCTAATCTTTTCTCTTCCGCCATAGCTTTTCTTTCTTCTGCAGCTAATCTTTTCTCTTCTGCCATAGCTCTTCTCTCTTCTGCAGCTAATGCTTTGTCATATTGAGCAACTGCCCATTGTTCTAATTGTTGACCAGTCTTATCAAGGGCTTTCCCTTGTGTAATGAAGTATTCTAATGTAGCCATGATGTCTAACAATAATACTAATCACCTGAATCAATAATAATACCACAAGTTCTCAATGACTTGATTAATCAGTATACTATCCCAATATCTGTGGGTCACAAGCCTTTAATAAGGTCTTGTATAATAGTAATAATAATCAGGTACTGGTTTATACCATAATCCAAGTGCAGTGCACAGGCAATTGTGTCTTATGAAATATACCTATATATAAAACATATGTCAACCAACAGAATACATAAAGTACAAATAGGACTGACAATACAAGAACGTTTGCAGAAATCAAAATAAATCAAATAGGGAAATCAATGAAAATAATCACTGAATCTGCAAAGAATAACAACACAAATGACGTCACAATTTATATTCATATATTGTGAATAGAACTGAAAGATAGAAAAGGTTAGACCAACAAATTACAAACAAATCAAAACAAAACTAAAGAACAAAGAAATATTACAAAAATAACAATAATTACAGACTTCACAGCTAACACAAAAGCAACAGTTGTCGCAGCAAATTTTCAATCAAGAAAATTGCACCTATAGAAAACGCCCACAACGGACCCTCTATGACGTGGGATATTCTGTTGTGAGGACGCCGCCCAACCTTAAACACAACCCGCTGACATAGAAACTAACATACTATACAAACAAATAACATGCAAACATAAATATATAAATTATGTGTATGATAGTATGTGTTGCAAAATAGGCTCAGTCTTACAGTAATGGCAAAGTTATTTTTATGAAAATAAACAAACTGCCACTTTATTCAATTAAACATTCTGGCCTTAAATATTAAAGTTCATATATGGAAAACAAGAAGATCCATCGATGAAAATAGGACTTCTTAGTTCACTCATACTGTCTTCCTGTTAACATTGAGAAGAATTGATCCAACTGTTCTGTGAAACTCTATAATGTCTAATGTAAAAAATGTCAAAAACGCTGACCTACATACTGCATTCACCTGACAGGTCACGTGACGAAGTGTTGACAAAGAGCAAACCAATACTGCAAGTGTGTCGTATCAGCCACAGGAAACGGTCTGGTATCGGTAATCTGTTGACTTCTGAACTTCTGCGAGGTCAAACCCAGAAAGCTGGTCCACCAGTTGATAAGGTTGATAAAGTTGGATTTTTATTCCCGTTAATGATATCCACCAAAAGATAGATATAAGTGGATGGAAGCAGACATCATCATCATCATCAGTTGATAAGATCTCTATGGTGTTGTTTGCTCCACTGTAGTGTATGGAATGTCAACTTGACCTACGCAGTGGTGTGTAGACATGGATTGAGTGTATAATGTGCGAATGATGATAAAGGTTCGTGGTGTTGACAAAAAATGTTCTTTTCTCACACTCATGTATGGCTGGAAGTCATCGACACCAACGACTGTGTACCTTTTCTAAAGTTTAATTGGACGTACACACTCGACAGCACAGATAGTGACAAATCACAGGTTGCCATAATACATCATAGTACAGTGGATAAATGGTCTTGCAATGTTACATGGGCACTCATGTAGAATAAGTGTATAATGGACTGTCAGTAGCCAAGCACTCAGTATCGCCCATACATATATCATCTGACTTCACTGACTGAGCACGTCAGCTTATAAACAATATTTCAGATGGCTTCTAAACCTAATCTCGTCTAGCGACGATTCTTCAACATAATGTTCAGCACATATTTTTCCATATAATAATATTGAACCGCTAGCAATGGGTTCTCATGTGTAGCAGTGATCTCTGGACTGATCAAGCGATAATACGGGCATCCCTTTTCTCTTCTTGAAAGTCACTACATGTTTTGGTTCCAAGATGGCTTCACTCGTGAGCTGTCACTCACGTTTGGATACAGATAATGAATCTGTCCTAAAGTTAGTCATTCATAAAACATTTCATTGCTCTGTAGATTTGATCATGAACAATTGACTGCAATCTACAGGATATAGTGCTGCTAGGAATCGAAGTCGTTTTCATCGAGTCAAATATATTCTCTTAGACATTCAAATCGTAACTATCGAAAATGGTGGCTTCGATCGAGAGTTCATAAGAGTATCTTTGATTACCTTGGTATAGGAAATATGAAACTGCCATTCCTTGGCAATACGACTAAACACTGGGGTAAAGCATACACGATAGGTTTAGACGACTATCACCTTCCCCACAAATACTGAGATCACTTTTTCCCCGGCGACAGGCCGACATGGAAAACACACAGTCCCTATCAGGACGAAGCCAAATCACACCACTCTCTAGCGACACATCCGCCGAATAGCCTTCGACCTCTCTAGAGACAACAGAACATATAGTTCGACTTAGATATGTAAAGATATACAGATATAAGACAGACTCGTCCTACTCAGACAAACAATACACATAAATTCAGGCCATAGATATTCTGAAGCAAGAACAATCTATTATTATCCAAACAACGAATAAATCGCAGTAAAATGGATTTATCCGCGGAGTTTGATCGAAAGAGCCGACACAACTTTCAAGGGAAGTAACATAATAATGACTTTCCCTTAAGCACTATTTTGCTTTCAAAATATTTGCGAAGATAACAAGAATACCAATGTATAATATTGTAAGATATCAAAGACTGCACGTAACAATGACATCTGGTGTGTGACCTTAATGATAGCAGGTGTGTGACCTGGATGATATCTGGTGTGTGACCTGGGTGAAATCTGATGTGTTACCTGAATTATAGCAGGTATGTGACCTGGATGACATCTGGTGTGTGACCTTAATGATAGCAGGTGTGTGCCCTGAATGATAGCAGGTGTGTGACCTGAATGATATCTGGTGTGTGACCTGTATGATATCTGGTTGTGATAGTCCTAGACTTTCATATTAGTTTTAAAAAAAAATTATTTTGTGAGCCTCATGTGGTGCTTGCACTGTCAAACCTTTCTGTACTTTATACTTTCATTTCTTCTCCATTCCAGCTCTTTAGTCTCATTCTTTTGTTGTTTCTTACCCCATACATGATACAGCATAGTGGCTGTTCCGTTTGCTCTATTATATCAGGTCACAGAATCCATGACTATGATGTTCTTGTCATGAATATTGCTGGTTAACTCTCTCTCTCTATGTTTCAGATTTCCTGTATGTGAACTACGCAGTGGCTGCTCCATGCAAAATCAACATTTTTTTTTTACCTGTGGTTTCCATGTCAAGTCGGTAAGAAAGAGTTTGTTCAAGCTTATCTGTATTCTGGGGTAACAAAGAGTTTGTTCAAGCTTATCTGTATTCTTGGGTAACAAAGAGTTTGTTCAAGCTTATCTGTATTCTTGGGTAACAAAGAGTTTGTTCAAGCTTATCTGTATTCTTGGGTAACAAAGAGTTTGTTCAAGCTTATCTGTATTCTTGGGTAACAAAGAGTTTGTTCAAGCTTATCTGTATTCTTGGGTAACAAAGAGTTTGTTCAAGCTTATCTGTATTCTTGGGTAACAAAGAGTTTGTTCAAGCTTATCTGTATTCTTGGGTAACAAAGAGTTTGTTCAAGCTTATCTGTATTCTTGGGTAGTTTTATTTATCTCTTCGGAGACCAACAACAGTCATGCTTTGTGCTCCTTATGCAACAAGAATGGATAAGCAGAAGACAGCCTTTATTTTATAGTATTTTATTTCATTTGATCTTGTTTTGTTCTGTTCCACAATTCAAAATATCTGAAATGTTGTTGGCTTGTGTTTAAAAACAGACATAACTGGTACATTTGTGTACTTACATAAACCCTAAATGGAAGTATCTGGTTATTACGAATCTGAACACTAGGCCTTATGGGAAGTACCATACCAATATACAAAAAAGTATCTAAAAATTAGAATCTGTATAATGGAGACAACAAAATAACTGATTAAGATTGTAAAGTCTGAAGTAATTTAAAAGAGAAATGTTAAAAAAAGAAGTGGAAACTTGAACAGCAGCCATTGAGAGTGAGCAAATAAAAAGAATGAAACACCTGATAAACTCACACAACATATGTCCAGATGACAAACATTTTGTCAACTAATATTACTTTAAAGGAGCGAGGAGAAAACATAAAGGAAAGAACTTTCTTGGCAAAGCTTGGAAGATGGATATTCTGTATATTATGTCTACGCACAGCTCTCCAGGAATAAAATGACCCAGCAGACATAACCCAACCATCTTTGAGAATTCTGAAACAAATTTTTCTCTACGATAAAAAAACTGGCTTCTGGGCAGAGGACAGACCAAGAGGCAGATGGATAGACAACTTCATAGACATTTTACATCACATCACATCAGTCAATGTGACACACATCACATCAGTCAATGTGACACACATCACATCAGTCAATGTGACACACTTGGTTCAACTACACACTTCAACTCCCTACATCACATCAGCCAATGTGACACACTTGGTTCAACAATGTAAACGTCAACTCCCTACATCACATCAGCCAATGTGACACACTTGGTTCAACAATGTAAACATCAACTCCCTACATCACATCAGCCAATGTGACACTCTTGGTTCAACAATGTAAATGTCAACTCCCTACATCACATCAGCCAATGTGACACACTTGGTTCAACAATGTAAATGTCAACTCCCTACATCACAGCACATGGACTAAACATGTAAGTAGACCACAGGGAATAAAGTAATGTGATAGACCAAAGGGAATACAGTTATCTGGTCAGAATTAAGACAGACGAGCACAAACTGCAAACTTGTATGGATTAAGATCTAGACCAGAACAAACTGGAAACTTGTAAGAATTAAGATAAACCAGCACAAAACTGGAAACTTATATGGACTAAGCTAGACCAGCACAACCTGGAAACTTGTATGGACTAAAATCTAGACCTAGACCATACTAGGAAATGGGGGGAAAAAAGCTGAGATTAATAATTTTAGTAAACAAAAGCATTGTCCTGGCCAGAAATATCTGGCCACGACCAAATGAGGTCTCTTGAACAAAAACAAAAGTATAATGAAATAAAATATACCATGGTTGGCAGGAGACTATGTACCACTTTAAACAGAATCTAAAGATTACATCTTAAAAGACACAAACAGAAATGCTAAAATTATACAGCTCCAGGCAAGCAAACTTCAAATGACAAAACCAAATGCCTGACACAAGACAATGTTATGTGAAAAAATAAAAAATGTAATGGAAACAGGGAGTGTCTGACACTGATAGAGGAATAATATAACCTAATTTTCATGTGTTTGACAAAGATGGAAGAATAATATAACCTAATTTACAATCATACAAAGAAATCATAACCATAAATTACAATCACACACACAAATAATACAACTCACATTACAATAACACACATTAAACATTCAACCTACATTGCAATAACACACATTTAAAATTCAAGCTACATTACGATCACATAAAAGGGAAATGGATCCTGCATTACAATTACACATGAAAAATACAATCTTCAATGTAATAACACATAGTGAAAAGAAACCCTACAGAACAATCATATGCAGGGACAATACAACCTATGCTACAATCCCACACAGGGAAATCACAGCCTGCATTAAAATTACACACAGGAAAAATGCAATTTAAATCCAATTTAACAGCCTGTGGAAGCATAAAAGCAGTATAGAACATAAAGTATAAAGTAATCTAAGTGCTTTGAACTAGGAAGAAAAGAAATAGAAAAAAAAAGAGCCAGGGAGCCAGACCTCCAGGACGAATAACACTTGCAGGAACACATTTTATGTTGTTTGTTGTTGCCACACAGACTAAAATACCTGATTAAAGTCAGTTGAAAGGATGCAATCAAAAGTGTGATATTAAATCATTCAAAGAATAAACACTGAGAACAAAAGAAAATATTTTGACAACATGTGGTACCCTGTGGCTAATTGGTTGCTTGTTATCATGTCTGAATTAAAAAAAAAAAACAAAACAAACAAAAAACATTTAAATATAAATTCAGTTTCTTTGAAGGCTACATTTTCAGACATTTCTGATTACCTGTTACTAAACAGAACAGACTACATTTGTCAAAAACAATCTTAAACACATTTAATACGCACCACAAAGCACACACTCATTCAAAAAAATCAGTATGGTGCCAAATGTTAAACCTAATTTTCTCAGAATTTACCATCTTTGGCAGCATGTCTACATGAATGTATAAGTTTTCCTGTTTTAATTTCTGTTCACCATTAGAAAGGTCTTTGAATGTTGGTTCTTGTGACACGAATATCTGATCTTCAATCTTCAACCAGACTTTCACAGAATTTAACATTTTAGACTAAATAACTTCACTAGTTTTTCACCCAAATTTTTAGTCTTTATAAAAAAGGGAATTTTAAAAAAAGGTAACATTTATGCTGAAATAATATTTAAACATGATGACATATTACTGATGTCACAGAAATAAATCCTCTATTTTACATTCAGCACCCCAAGAATTGTGACACAAAGAGAAAATTTTTCTACATAAATATTTTAACTATAATAAATAGTCCCTTCAGTCATAACTGACTATGGTAATGCACCCCTGAGGTGACAGCCCTCAGCTGCTTATTTTCAATGTTTTTCTCCTTAATTCTGCTTGTTGTGTGATCTTCTTTTCGCCCAATCTGAGGTGGGAATTCATAAATGTTATAACTATGGCAGTATAAATCTGGATACTACATAAGTTTAAATATACATTAATAATGAGTGTCTAGATTCAGCATCATTACCGTTTAGCCTCCAAGTGGTAAAGGCATTAAAAAAACACCTGTCATGTCCTGTACAATTCATTCACTGTTTTCCCATGTTCTCTTTATTCATTTCATGCCTGTTTTATGTTTTTCAGTTTTCTTATACCTCACTTACCCTGTGGATTCCCCCCAAAAAACTGCCTTGTAATACTATTAACAAGTTTTAGCAATGTGTGTTCTATCCATTGCAGCATTTTCTTTCAATCTCTTGTTTCTATTGCACTTTTCCTGAGTTCCACATTGGTGATCTTGTCATCAGTTCCCTATTGGTAATCTTGTCATCAGTTCCACATTGGTGATCTTGTCATCAGTTCCACATTGGTGATCTTGTCATCAGTTCCACATTGGTGATCTTGTCATCAGTTCCACATCAGTGATCTTGTCATCTGGTCCACATTAGTGATCTTGTCATCAGTTCCACATCAGTGATCTTGTCATCAGGTCCACATTAGTGATCTTGTCATCAGTTCCACATTAGTGATCTTGTCATCAGTTCCACATCAGTGATCTCATCACACCATTTGAATCCTTCTATTCTACGCAAACATCCATTTATGAACGTCTGCAACTTCTTGGTTGTTAGTATTTGGTGTTCTCTGTGATTCACAGCCATACAATCTGACTGACTTGACATCTGAGTTGAAGATTCAGATTTTTATGTTGACTTGATTTCCAAATATTTCCCAATGTAATGAAAGTTTCTCTAGCCTTTTGTATTCTTATTTTGATATCCGTGTCTGTCCCTCCAATATTGCTGTCACAATATAAGTTTGATTCTTCACCTTGTAGTGCTATTTCTTCAAATTCAACGTTGTTATCATTTCTTGCATTTATTCTCATTATCTTTGTTGTGTTCCTGTGTATTTTCAGACTCACCTACTGTGATCTTTCATCAAGCGTGTACTGATCATTCAGTATGAAAGACACAGTGCATTTCCAGCAATGTTATGAAATGAGGACCACTTTAGAAAATTTGTGAAGCAAATACAATTTTATAAGCAAAAAAAACAACTAGTTTTTACAAATGTTTTTATGTGATAAAACTTCAGCAATGTTTTCTATGAAAACGTAAATAGATGGTCTTAAATACGTAGTTACTATGGATATGAATAAGGTAACTTATTGTCAAACGTCATGATAAAACTGATATCATCATACTTTCAACATCTTCAAACATGGATAATATTGTAGTAGATTTTAATATGTAATATTTTCAAAGTTGGAGTCTTTCAAAGACCATTACTGCAATTCTAGTATCTCAACATTGATGTGCTACCAAGTTCATCTTGTTACAACATAAACAGAATAATGGCATTTTCTTGGAATGAAGTGTTCTTACGATTACTTCACATTTTAAAGTGATGAGAAAAGATCACTAACATACCAACTGCTGACAAGAAACAAGAATAATGAAGCAAGACTTGACTTTAAACCACGCTGCCCATACTTCCACCTTGAGATCATCTCATGACAAGATACATGAATAATGCAAAAAGACTTGACGCTAAACCATGCTGCTACCTCATGATCGTTTCATGTGCTCTCATTTATTGACAAAAATTTAATAACTTCCTGTCTACGGTACTATTTATCTGTCCTGTTGTTGACTTCTTTCTACCCATGATGTCTGGTATCGACTTTCCCTATCTCTTTTCCCTTCAATCTGTCCTATTGTCATGATATACTCCACCTTTCCTCTTCTCATAACATGCCCCAAAAAAGTACATTGCTTCTTTCTAACTTGTGAAATAAGTTTCCTTTGTACTTTGGCCTCTTTCTGGACATCCTCATTACTCTTTTTAGCTGTCTATGGTATTTTTAATATTCTTCTGTAAAACCACATCTCTGTGGCCTCTAGTGTTTTTCCTACTTGGTTAATAATTGTCCATGACTCACTTTCATGTGCCAGGATTGGTTCTATATAATTCAGAAAAACTCTCACTCTTCCTCCACATTCTTTTGCATTAAACTTCTAATATTCATGCTTTCTTATTGAGTTCTTTGTTGGCAGACGTGTACAATAGTTTCAGACATTCAAGTCGGCCATTTTTTACCAGCAGGATATTTTTTAATTGATGTTGTTACTTGTTTTCTTTCTTCTGGCACATCTTCAACTAGTTAAAATAATGTCGTGTCTTTTTTACTCCCAGTTTTTGAATCACTGATTAATATTTTTACAAGATCAAATGTGTGCAACCAAGCAGCAGATTCTAGAGTTTACATAAGAGTAAATAAGAAGACTTCTCATTTGTTGCTAATAAAAATTGTGGGCTATAAAGGTCAAGGTGAAGGAACAAAGTAGCAAGATAGTCTGACTAAGGTACAGGACACATGAGAGCAAGTCTCACTAAGGTACAGGACACATGAGAGCAAGTCTCACTAAGGTACAGGACAAAGTAGAGCAAGTCTCACTAAGGTACAGGACACATGAGAGCAAGTCTCACTAAGGTACAGGACACAGGAGAGCAAGTCTCACTAAGGTACAGGACACATGAGAGCAAGTCTCACTAAGGTACAGGACACAGGAGAGCAAGTCTCACTAAGGTACAGGACAAAGTAGAGCAAGTCTCACTAAGGTACAGGACACAGGAGAGCAAGTCTCACTAAGGTACAGGACACAGGAGAGCAAGTCTCACTAAGGTACAGGACACAGGAGAGCAAGTCTCACTAAGGTACAGGACAAAGTAGAGCAAGTCTCACTAAGGTACAGGACACAGGAGAGCAAGTCTCACTAAGGTACAGGACACAGGAGAGCAAGTCTCACTAAGGTACAGGACACATGAGAGCAAATCTCACTAAGGTACAGGACACATGAGAGCAAATCTCACTAAGGTACAGGACACATGAGAGCAAGTCTCACTAAGGTACAGGACACATGAGAGCAAGTCTCACTAAGGTACAGGACACATGAGAGCAAGTCTCACTAAGGTACAGGACACAGGAGAGCAAATCTCACTAAGGTACAGGACACATGAGAGCAAATCTCACTAAGGTACAGGACACATGAGAGCAAATCTCACTAAGGTACAGGACACATGAGAGCAAGTCTCACTAAGGTACAGGACACATGAGAGCAAGTCTCACTAAGGTACAGGACACAGGAGAGCAAATCTCACTAAGGTACAGGACACATGAGAGCAAATCTCACTAAGGTACAGGACACAGGAGAGCAAATCTAACTAAGGTACAGGACACATGAGAGCAAGTCTCACTAAGGTACAGGACACATGAGAGCAAGTCTCACTAAGGTACAGGACACAGGAGAGCAAATCTCACTAAGGTACAGGACACAGGAGAGCAAATCTCACTAAGGTACAGGACACATGAGAGCAAATCTCACTAAGGTACAGGACACATGAGAGCAAATCTCACTAAGGTACAGGACACATGAGAGCAAATCTCACTAAGGTACAGGACACATGAGAGCAAGTCTCACTAAGGTACAGGACACATGAGAGCAAGTCTCACTAAGGTACAGGACACATGAGAGCAAATCTCACTAAGGTACAGGACACAGGAGAGCAAGTCTCACTAAGGTACAGGACACAGGAGAGCAAATCTCACTAAGGTACAGGACACATGAGAGCAAGTCTCACTAAGGTACAGGACAAAGTAGAGCAAGTCTCACTAAGGTACAGGACACAGGAGAGCAAGTCTCACTAAGGTACAGGACACAGGAGAGCAAGTCTCACTAAGGTACAGGACACATGAGAGCAAGTCTCACTAAGGTACAGGGCACAGGAGAGCAAGTCTCACTAAGGTACAGGACAAAGTAGAGCAAGTCTCACTAAGGTACAGGACACAGGAGAGCAAGTCTCACTAAGGTACAGGACACAGGAGAGCAAGTCTCACTAAGGTACAGGAAACAGGAGAGCAAATCTCACTAAGGTACAGGACACAGGAGAGCAAATCTCACTAAGGTACAGGACACAGGAGAGCAAGTCTCACTAAGGTACAGGACACAAGAGAGCAAATCTCACTAAGGTACAGGACACATGAGAGCAAATCTCACTAAGGTACAGGACACATGAGAGCAAATCTCACTAAGGTACAGGACACATGAGAGCAAGTCTCACTAAGGTACAGGACACATGAGAGCAAGTCTCACTAAGGTACAGGACACATGAGAGCAAGTCTCACTAAGGTACAGGACACATGAGAGCAAGTCTCACTAAGGTACAGGACACAGGAGAGCAAATCTCACTAAGGTACAGGACACATGAGAGCAAATCTCACTAAGGTACAGGACACATGAGAGCAAATCTCACTAAGGTACAGGACACATGAGAGCAAGTCTCACTAAGGTACAGGACACATGAGAGCAAGTCTCACTAAGGTACAGGACACATGAGAGCAAATCTCACTAAGGTACAGGACACATGAGAGCAAATCTCACTAAGGTACAGGACACAGGAGAGCAAATCTAACTAAGGTACAGGACACATGAGAGCAAGTCTCACTAAGGTACAGGACACATGAGAGCAAGTCTCACTAAGGTACAAGACACAGGAGAGCAAATCTCACTAAGGTACAGGACACATGAGAGCAAATCTCACTAAGGTACAGGACACATGAGAGCAAGTCTCACTAAGGTACAGGACACATGAGAGCAAGTCTCACTAAGGTACAGGACACACGAGAGCAAATCTCACTAAGGTACAGGACACATGAGAGCAAATCTCACTAAGGTACAGGACACAGGAGAGCAAATCTCACTAAGGTACAGGACACATGAGAGCAAGTCTCACTAAGGTAAGGACACATGAGAGCAAGTCTCACTAAGGTACAGGACACAGGAGAGCAAATCTCACTAAGGTACAGGACACAGGAGAGCAAATCTCACTAAGGTACAGGACACATGAGAGCAAGTCTCACTAAGGTACAGGACACAGGAGAGCAAATCTCACTAAGGTACAGCACACAGGAGAGCAAATCTCACTAAGGTACAGGACACATGAGAGCAAATCTCACTAAGGTACAGGACACATGAGAGCAAATCTCACTAAGGTACAGGACACATGAGAGCAAATCTCACTAAGGTACAGGACACATGAGAGCAAGTCTCACTAAGGTACAGGACACATGAGAGCAAGTCTCACTAAGGTACAGGACACAGGAGAGCAAATCTCACTAAGGTACAGGACACATGAGAGCAAATCTCACTAAGGTACAGGACACATGAGAGCAAATCTCACTAAGGTACAGGACACATGAGAGCAAGTCTCACTAAGGTACAGGACACATGAGAGCAAGTCTCACTAAGGTACAGGACACATGAGAGCAAATCTCACTAAGGTACAGGACACATGAGAGCAAATCTCACTAAGGTACAGGACACAGGAGAGCAAATCTCACTAAGGTACAGGACACATGAGAGCAAGTCTCACTAAGGTACAGGACACATGAGAGCAAGTCTCACTAAGGTACAGGACACAGGAGAGCAAATCTCACTAAGGTACAGGACACAGGAGAGCAAATCTCACTAAGGTACAGGACACATGAGAGCAAGTCTCACTAAGGTACAGGACACATGAGAGCAAATCTCACTAAGGTACAGGACACATGAGAGCAAATCTCACTAAGGTAGAGGACACATGAGAGCAAATCTCACTAAGGTACAGGACACATGAGAGCAAGTCTCACTAAGGTACAGGACACATGAGAGCAAGTCTCACTAAGGTACAGGACACATGAGAGCAAATCTCACTAAGGTACAGGACACATGAGAGCAAATCTCACTAAGGTACAGGACACATGAGAGCAAATCTCACTAAGGTACATGACACAGGAGAGCAAATCTCACTATGGTACATGACACATGAGAGCAAGTCTCACTAAGGTACAGGACACATGAGAGCAAGTCTCACTAAGGTACAGGACACAGGAGAGCAAATCTCACTAAGGTACAGGACACAGGAGAGCAAATTTCACTAAGGTACAGGACACATGAGAGCAAATCTCACTAAGGTACAGGACACATGAGAGCAAGTCTCACTAAGGTACAGGACACAGGAGAGCAAATCTCACTAAGGTACAGGACACATGAGAGCAAATCTCACTAAGGTACAGGACACAGGAGAGCAAATCTCACTAAGGTACAGGACACAGGAGAGCAAGTCTCACTAAGGTACAGGACACATGAGAGCAAGTCTCACTAAGGTACAGGACACAGGAGAGCAAATCTCACTAAGGTACAGGACACATGAGAGCAAGTCTCACTAAGGTACAGGACACATGAGAGCAAATCTCACTAAGGTACAGGACACAGGAGAGCAAGTCTCACTAAGGTACAGGACACAGGAGAGCAAATCTCACTAAGGTACAGGACACATGAGAGCAAATCTCACTAAGGTACAGGACACAGGAGAGCAAATCTCACTAAGGTACAGGACACAGGAGAGCAAATCTCACTAAGGTACAGGACACATGAGAGCAAATCTCACTAAGGTACAGGACACATGAGAGCAAATCTCACTAAGGTACAGTACACATGAGAGCAAATCTCACTAAGGTACAGGACACATGAGAGCAAATCTCACTAAGGTACAGGACACATGAGAGCAAATCTCACTAAGGTACAGTACACATGAGAGCAAATCTCACTAAGGTACAGGACACAGGAGAGCAAATCTCACTAAGGTACAGGACACATGAGAGCAAATCTCACTAAGGTACAGGACACAGGAGAGCAAATCTCACTAAGGTACAGGACACATGAGAGCAAATCTCACTAAGGTACAGGACACATGAGAGCAAATTTCACTAAGGTACAGGACACATGAGAGCAAATCTCACTAAGGTACAGGACACATGAGAGCAAGTCTCACTAAGGTACAGGACACAGGAGAGCAAATCTCACTAAGGTACAGGACACATGAGAGCAAATCTCACTAAGGTACAGGACACAGGAGAGCAAATCTCACTAAGGTACAGGACACATGAGAGCAAATCTCACTAAGGTACAGGACACAGGAGAGCAAATCTCACTAAGGTACAGGACACAGGAGAGCAAATCTCACTAAGGTACAGGACACAGGAGAGCAAGTCTCACTAAGGTGCAGGACACATGAGAGCAAATCTCACTAAGGTGCAGGACACAGGAGAGCAAGTCTCACTAAGGTACAGGACACAGGAGAGCAAATCTCACTAAGGTACAGGACACAGGAGAGCAAATCTCACTAAGGTACAGGACACAGGAGAGCAAATCTCACTAAGGTACAGGACACAAGAGAGCAAATCTCACTAAGGTACAGGACACAGGAGAGCAAGTCTCACTAAGGTACAGGACACAGGAGAGCAAGTCTCACTAAGGTACAGGACACAGGAGAGCAAGTCTCACTAAGATACAGGACACATGAGAGCAAATCTCACTAAGGTACAGGACACAGGAGAGCAAGTCTCACTAAGGTGCAGGACACATGAGAGCAAATCTCACTAAGGTACAGGACACAGGAGAGCAAGTCTCACTAAGGTACAGGACACAGGAGAGCAAGTCTCACTAAGGTACAGGACACAGGAGAGCAAGTCTCACTAAGGTACAGGACACAGGAGAGCAAGTCTCACTAAGGTACAGGACACATGAGAGCAAGTCTCACTAAGGTACAGGACACAGGAGAGCAAGTCTCACTAAGGTACAGGACACATGAGAGCAAATCTCACTAAGGTACAGGACACAGGAGAGCAAGTCTCACTAAGGTACAGGACACATGAGAGCAAATCTCACTAAGGTACAGGACACAGGAGAGCAAGTCTCACTAAGGTACAGGACACATGAGAGCAAATCTCACTAAGGTACAGGACACAGGAGAGCAAATCTCACTAAGGTACAGGACACATGAGAGCAAATCTCACTAAGGTACAGGACACATGAGAGCAAATCTCACTAAGGTACAGGACACAGGAGAGCAAATCTCACTAAGGTACAGGACACAGGAGAGCAAATCTCACTAAGGTACAGGACACAGGAGAGCAAATCTCACTAAGGTACAGGACACAGGAGAGCAAATCTCACTAAGGTACAGGACACAGGAGAGCAAATCTCACTAAGGTACAGGACACATGAGAGCAAGTCTCACTAAGGTAGAGGACACAGGAGAGCAAGTCTCACTAAGGTACAGGACACAGGAGAGCAAGTCTCACTAAGGTACAGGACACAGGAGAGCAAGTCTCACTAAGGTACAGGACACAGGAGAGCAAGTCTCACTAAGGTACAGGACACATGAGAGCAAATCTCACTAAGGTACAGGACACAGGAGAGCAAGTCTCACTAAGGTACAGGACACATGAGAGCAAATCTCACTAATGTACAGGACACAGGAGAGCAAGTCTCACTAAGGTAGAGGACACAGGAGAGCAAGTCTCACTAAGGTACAGGACACATGAGAGCAAATCTCGCTAAGGTACAGGACACAGGAGAGCAAGTCTCACTAAGGTACAGGACACAGGAGAGCAAGTCTCACTAAGGTACAGGACACATGAGAGCAAATCTCACTAAGGTACAGGACACAGGAGAGCAAATCTCACTAAGGTAGAGGACACAGGAGAGCAAGTCTCACTAAGGGACAGGACACAGGAGAGCAAGTCTCACTAAGGTACAGGGCACAGGAGAGCACGTCTCACTAAGGTACAGGACACAGGAGAGCAAGTCTCACTAAGGTACAGGACACATGAGAGCAAATCTCACTAAGGTACAGGACACAGGAGAGCAAGTCTCACTAAGGTACAGGACACATGAGAGCAAATCTCACTAAGGTACAGGACACAGGAGAGCAAGTCTCACTAAGGTACAGGACACATGAGAGCAAATCTCACTAAGGTACAGGACACAGGAGAGCAAATCTCACTAAGGTACAGGACAGATGAGAGCAAATCTCACTAAGGTACAGGACACAGGAGAGCAAATCTCACTAAGGTACAGGACACATGAGAGCAAATCTCACTAAGGTACAGGACACAGGAGAGCAAATCTCACTAAGGTACAGGACACATGAGAGCAAGTCTCACTAAGGTACAGGACACAGGAGAGCAAATCTCACTAAGGTAGAGGACACAGGAGAGCAAATCTCACTAAGGTAGAGGACACAGGAGAGCAAATCTCACTAAGGTAGAGGACACAGGAGAGCAAATCTCACTAAGGTACAGGACACAGGAGAGCAAGTCTCACTAAGATACAGGACAAAGGAGAGCAAGTCTCACTAAGATACAGGACAAACGAGAGCAAGTCTCACTAAGGTACAGGACAAAGGAGAGCAAGTCTCACTAAGGTACAGGACACAGGAGAGCAAATCTCACTAAGGTACAGGACACAGGAGAGCAAATCTCACTAAGGTACAGGACAAAGGAGAGCAAGTCTCACTAAGATACAGGACAAAGGAGAGCAAGTCTCACTAAGATACAGGACAAAGGAGAGCAAGTCTCACTAAGGTACAGGACAAAGGAGAGGAAGTCTCACTAAGGTACAGGACACAGGAGAGCAAGTCTCACTAAGGTACAGGACAAAGGAGAGCAAGTCTCACTAAGGTACAGGACAAAGGAGAGCAAGTCTCACTAAGATACAGGACACAGGAGAGCAAGTCTCACTAAGGTACAGGACACAGGAGAGCAAGTCTCACTAAGGTACAGGACACAGGAGAGCAAATCTCACTAAGATACAGGACACAGGAGAGCAAGTCTCACTAAGATACAGGACAAAGGAGAGCAAGTCTCACTAAGATACAGGACAAAGGAGAGCAAGTCTCACTAAGATACAGGACACAGGAGAGCAAGTCTCACTAAGATACAGGACACAGGAAAGCAAGTCTCACTAAGATACAGGACACAGGAGAGCAAGTCTCACTAAGATACAGGACACAGGAGAGCAAGTCTCATTAAGATACGGGACACATGAGAGCAAGTCTCACTAAGATACAGGACAAAGTAGAGCAAGTCTCACTAAGATACAGGACAAAGAAGAGCAAGTCTCACTAAGGTATAGGACACAGGAGAGCAAGTCTCACTAAGGTACAGGACAAAGAAGAGCAAGTCTCACTAAGATACAGGACACATGAGAGCAAGTCTCACTAAGATACAGGACAAAGTAGAGCAAGTCTCACTAAGATACAGGACAAAGAAGAGCAAGTCTCACTAAGGTATAGGACACAGGAGAGCAAGTCTCACTAAGATACAGGACAAAGAAGAGCAAGTCTCACTAAGATAAAGGACAAAGAAGAGCAAGTCTCACTAAGGTATAGGACACAGGAGAGCAAGTCTCACTAAGATACAGGACAAAGAAGAGCAAGTCTCACTAAGGTATAGGACACAGGAGAGCAAGTCTCACTAAGGTACAGGACAAAGAAGAGCAAGTCTCACTAAGATACAGGACACATGAGAGCAAGTCTCACTAAGATACAGGACAAAGTAGAGCAAGTCTCACTAAGATACAGGACAAAGAAGAGCGAGTCTCACTAAGGTATAGGACACAGGAGAGCAAGTCTCACTAAGATACAGGACAAAGAAGAGCAAGTCTCACTAAGATAAAGGACAAAGAAGAGCAAGTCTCACTAAGGTATAGGACACAGGAGAGCAAGTCTCACTAAGGTACAGGACACAGGAGAGCAAGTCTCACTAAGGTACAGGACAAAGGAGAGCAAGTCTCACTAAGGTACAGGACAAAGGAGAGCAAGTCTCACTAAGATACAGGACAAAGGAGAGCAAGTCTCACTAAGGTACAGGACACAGGAGAGCAAGTCTCACTAAGGTACAGGACACAGGAGAGCAAATCTCACTAAGATACAGGACAAAGGAGAGCAAGTCTCATTAAGGTACAGGACAAAGGAGAGCAAGTCTCACTAAGATACAGGACACAGGAGAGCAAGTCTCACTAAGATACAGGACACAGGAGAGCAAGTCTCACTAAGATACAGGACAAAGGAGAGCAAGTCTCACTAAGATACAGGACAAAGGAGAGCAAGTCTCACTAAGATACAGGACACAGGAGAGCAAGTCTCACTAAGATACAGGACACAGGAGAGCAAGTCTCACTAAGATACAGGACACAGGAGAGCAAGTCTCACTAAGATACAGGACAAAGAAGAGCAAGTCTCACTAAGGTACAGGACACAGGAGAGCAAGTCTCACTAAGGTACAGGACAAAGAAGAGCAAGTCTCACTAAGATACAGGACACATGAGAGCAAGTCTCACTAAGATACAGGACAAAGTAGAGCAAGTCTCACTAAGATACAGGACAAAGAAGAGCAAGTCTCACTAAGGTATAGGACACAGGAGAGCAAGTCTCACTAAGATACAGGACAAAGAAGACCAAGTCTCACTAAGATAAAGGACAAAGAAGAGCAAGTCTCACTAAGGTATAGGACACAGGAGAGCAAGTCTCACTAAGATACAGGACAAAGAAGAGCAAGTCTCACTAAGGTATAGGACACAGGAGAGCAAGTCTCACTAAGGTACAGGACAAAGAAGAGCAAGTCTCACTAAGATACAGGACACATGAGAGCAAGTCTCACTAAGATACAGGACAAAGTAGAGCAAGTCTCACTAAGATACAGGACAAAGAAGAGCGAGTCTCACTAAGGTATAGGACACAGGAGAGCAAGTCTCACTAAGATACAGGACAAAGAAGAGCAAGTCTCACTAAGATAAAGGACAAAGAAGAGCAAGTCTCACTAAGGTATAGGACACAGGAGAGCAAGTCTCACTAAGGTACAGGACACAGGAGAGCAAGTCTCACTAAGGTACAGGACAAAGGAGAGCAAGTCTCACTAAGGTACAGGACAAAGGAGAGCAAGTCTCACTAAGATACAGGACACAGGAGAGCAAGTCTCACTAAGGTACAGGACACAGGAGAGCAAGTCTCACTAAGGTACAGGACACAGGAGAGCAAATCTCACTAAGATACAGGACAAAGGAGAGCAAGTCTCATTAAGGTACAGGACAAAGGAGAGCAAGTCTCACTAAGATACAGGACACAGGAGAGCAAGTCTCACTAAGATACAGGACACAGGAGAGCAAGTCTCACTAAGATACAGGACAAAGGAGAGCAAGTCTCACTAAGATACAGGACAAAGGAGAGCAAGTCTCACTAAGATACAGGACACAGGAGAGCAAGTCTCACTAAGATACAGGACACAGGAGAGCAAGTCTCACTAAGATACAGGACACAGGAGAGCAAGTCTCACTAAGATAAAGGACAAAGAAGAGCAAGTCTCACTAAGATACAGGACACAGGAGAGCAAGTCTCACTAAGATACAGGACACAGGAGAGCAAGTCTCACTAAGGTTTAGGACACAGGAGAGCAAGTCTCACTAAGGTACAGGACACAGGAGAGCAAGTCTCACTAAGATAAAGGACAAAGAAGAGCAAGTCTCACTAAGGTACAGGACAAAGAAGAGCAAGTCTCACTAAGGTACAGGACACAGGAGAGCAAGTCTCACTAAGATAAAGGACAAAGAAGAGCAAGTCTCACTAAGGTATAGGACACAGGAGAGCAAGTCTCACTAAGGTACAGGACACAGGAGAGCAAGTCTCACTAAGATAAAGGACAAAGAAGAGCAAGTCTCACTAAGGTACAGGACAAAGAAGAGCAAGTCTCACTAAGGTATAGGACACAGGAGAGCAAGTCTCACTAAGATACAGGACACAGGAGAGCAAGTCTCACTAAGATAAAGGACACAGAAGAGCAAGTCTCACTAAGATACAGGACACAGGAGAGCAAGTCTCACTAAGATACAGGACACAGGAGAGCAAGTCTCACTAAGATACAGGACACAGGAGAGCAAGTCTCACTAAGATAAAGGACAAAGAAGAGCAAGTCTCACTAAGATACAGGACACAGGAGAGCAAGTCTCACTAAGATACAGGACACAGGAGAGCAAGTCTCACTAAGATACAGGACACAGGAGAGCAAGTCTCACTAAGATACAGGACACAGGAGAGCAAGTCTCACTAAGATACAGGACAAAGAAGAGCAAGTCTCACTAAGATACAGGACACAGGAGAGCAAGTCTCACTAAGATACAGGACACAGGAGAGCAAGTCTCACTAAGATACAGGACAAAGAAGAGCAAGTCTCACTAAGGTATAGGACACAGGAGAGCAAGTCTCACTAAGATACAGGACACAGGAGAGCAAGTCTCACTAAGATAAAGGACAAAGAAGAGCAAGTCTCACTAAGATACAGGACACAGGAGAGCAAGTCTCACTAAGATACAGGACACAGGAGAGCAAGTCTCACTAAGATACAGGACACAGGAGAGCAAGTCTCACTAAGATACAGGACACAGGAGAGCAAGTCTCACTAAGATACAGGACAAAGAAGAGCAAGTCTCACTAAGGTACAGGACACAGGAGAGCAAGTCTCACTAAGATACAGGACAAAGAAGAGCAAGTCTCACTAAGATACAGGACAAAGAAGAGCAAGTCTCACTAAGGTATAGGACACAGGAGAGCAAGTCTCACTAAGGTACAGGACAAAGAAGAGCAAGTCTCACTAAGATACAGGACAAAGAAGAGCAAGTCTCACTAAGATACAGGACAAAGAAGAGCAAGTCTCACTAAGGTATAGGACACAGGGGTGTTGGGAAGTCAGGTATTGGTAGTACCTCTGGTGAAGGAGCTGTCATGCCCTTTTCAGGGCAGCTCAGCCACCTTTGGTCCAAACCTGGCATCCAGCTCTCATCTGTGGCTCCTCGTAGCTGTCAGCATGCAACAGCGGCCACCCCCGGACAACGGCTTTGACAGGCCGGCTAAACTAGGTGAGGGTAGCCGAATGGTTATAAACCTTCGGTGAGTTAGGTTTTGCCTACCCATGCATGCGAAGACTGGATTTGATAGA
>JAMPIV010018294.1:0-12263 GCA_024509875.1 Oreohelix idahoensis
AATTGCGTCTCCTTAGCCTTTCTAGTCTCACGCAATCTTTCCAGTCATATTTTTTTTCTTTTTTGATCCGCCGTTCCCCTCCTGTCTAGCAAGTCAATTATTATGGAGGATGATGACCCGCGGTCTAGGCGATCATGTACTATTCGCAGCCTACGCATTATGTTTTTATCCTTAAATGTTATCTTTGGAGGGATTTTACCGTTGTATCTCTGTCAATTTCACTACAAATAGGACCACAGATGGATAACAATTAGCATTTTTATATAACGTATTAATTTTGCAAGCATGACTATCCTTCGGATAAATGATACAACACTTCCGCCCAAATGACTAGTTGTCATAAACCACGATTTAATGATAAAAACAGTTGAAGAGATTATCAGTAATAATAATCTAAGGCAGGTCGCGTGTTTTTATGATTGCTCTAAACAAGTAATAATTGAAGAGCAATACTTTATAGGGTCAGGTAATAAGTTCAGAATGAGGAGGAAGGGAGAAACCCCTACCGTAATCGGATTCCTTACCTTGAAAGCTTGTTTGATATCAGAATATTAAACTAAATTTAACTATGATTGTGTCGCCCCCAAAAAGAACCTCACGGGAAGCCATGTGTGTGGGAGCAAAAAGCTAGTTCAAAAGCTAACGCATTTTAAAACTTCCTCACTGCATTCCACATTCGTCAAGGAGAAATCTCAGACATTCAGGAACGAGCAATTTTTAGGATCCCAGTTCAGGACAGGCCATAGGACTGTAAGTGAATTTTAACATTAGAAAGGAGTAACTCCAGAGTTATCACTTCTTAGCATACCAAGTTCTAGGATCGTACTTCGAGTGTATGTAGTTAGACATCTAACCCACTTGACGGACGATAACATCTTAATTAGTTGCTTGAAATATTAAGGCCGTTTTCTGTGCATTAAGTCAGGATATTATTCTGAATTTAATTTTGCCGTAAGTTGTAAGATGTATATTTTATAAGGGACCCAAGACGCATCAAAAGTGAGGAATGCAGTAAGCGACCCATAGCTTGACTGCCTGCGTCAGGGTCAGTGAACCAAAGCTGACCAAGACTCTACTCCACCTCCACGTGGTAGTCCTGGAAACAGGCTGCATCACTGCAGTCTGGCTGAGGAATAGGGATCGAAGAGGGAAGGCAAATCCGGTCCCAAAAATGCCGTGCGGAAGTCGGATGTGTCGGCCGAAAAGCGCAAATACCACAGCCTTGCTGTAAACGGACACAACGCAACCAACGTCCTTTTCAGGACGAACGAGGAAGAAGAAGATATTTTATTTTATATTTGCATTTGACATGTATAAACTCTCATCGAGAATTTTCATTTTCTCTTGCATTTGATTATGGCACGGAACAGGAAGACGTGGCATGTGTTTGTTGAAAGTCATCGAGCAAAATTCTTAGGAAGATGAGAATGGTAGAGGGAAGCAGATGTTGCCTGATGTTTATATCAGAAGACACGATACTTAAAAGAGGCATTTGTTTCCTCTCAGTTTTTGGTACCCGTTGCCTAAAGTCGACACCAGACGCCGACTGCCGACTAGTCCTAAGGATACATGACGAAGCACCCTGAGTAGTTATCGGCCTTGCTGCCAAAACATTCGACTCCCGAAGAGAAAAAACAGTCAAACCACCTCTAGAGACCAACAGTGACGCACCTAGTAATCAGTGACAACCTCGGTCACCACATTTTGAGCTAAGTACTCAGTACACGCTCAGATCATGACTCTATTTTTTACAACCCATCATATCATCCTATGAGGATAAAGTTAACTGTCTTGTTTTTTAAAATCAACTTTTATTTATTGTAAACTTGTTATGCCAATAATCTTTTAATAAACCTGTGTATATGTAAACATAAATCTAGAGAATATCGGTTACTGAGTGAATTTTATGTCGGCACCTGTATGAATCATACATATAGATATAGAGCAATACAAATTAATATTTTGCTGAATCATCTTCAGAGTTGGGGAAGGGGGCGGGGAAATGGCTCATAAAATACGAGTCAAAACCTTTACTCACAGACGGTGTGGAGAATAATAAGTTTGTTGCAACTTAGATGACTCTGTTGTTATACTTGCCTTTCTACAAATTCCTGCGAGGCTCCCTGAAATAGAAGCATCAGTATTCTATTTATATCTCTGCCAAGAGTAATCTTGAGCGAAGGTTGATACCTTTGAAACCCCTCATCCTTTACCCGGAGTTTAGCCATTATTGGACCACCAGTGCAGAACAGGGGAGACAACCCGCGACAGTCCCAGGGATCTTTATATTAGCGATTGAGTCGTTAGGTTGTCTGGGTCTTTCAGGGGTGTTATATACCATAGGTGTGTTGGTGTCATGAGAATCACCTTAGCCAATGATGCACTTCGGGGGTGGGGGTGGGGGTGGGGGGGGGTGATGGTGCAATTTGGCTATGCGTCCTTTCACGATTTACTTTCACAGCAAGGCGATGACGCTGTTATGGTAGCCATCGGTTCGATTCCCGGTAAGTCTTTCACTTATATTTTCTTTTCCATTGTCAGGTGTCAACCTTTATGCTCAACGAGTGTCTGATAATTACCTTTATTTATTTGTTTACTTATTTATTATTGATCCTAGAATGAAGACGAAAGACAAACCGACCTAAAACAACTTGATGAAGAAGTGTGGAGGCCAAGACTACAAGCAGGAACCAGAGTTGAGGCGCCGCACTAAATGTGGCCACAGACCGTTTAAACGGATAGCAGAAAATGCCGTAGGGAAGGAGAATGTTAGAGATTTCGCTATACTAGGCCCAGCTTTATGAAGTGGTCGAACCATTCCCTTCCTCTCTGCCTTTGCCTTCCCCAACTCAAGACCAAAGTCATGTATCCATTTACAAGTGGATACGCTGGAGCGGAAAGCTTCCATGTTTCGAACTCCGAACCTGGTGAATGTGACACGGGAGGAAACATTCTAATCGCTAAGCCTATCTGGCGGTCGTGCGGTTTTTGCTACTCTATAGTACGTTTTAGGCGTAATGATCACTGAATACTTTGTCATTCTACGGCTAAGAGATCTAAGTAGAGGAAGATGTCAGCAAAGAAAGGCATTTTCCGACAGGCAATACGATTCTGGGCATTGTTGTGTAAGAGGTAATGGATCATACTTACTAAGGCAGGGTTAGCCCAACTCTAATCTTAGGGTGGAGCACTCACGTTTGTAAACGGCGTTGTTTGAAGTCCACTTCATGGCAATGTTTTCTCCTATCCTGACACCTCTCAATTTGTAACCACTGTGGGCCAGGTCTTGGACTTGAGCTAGCTCGTCTGCCCATCTCTGAGCCATCTCCATGAGTTCTTCGTTCAGTCTAGCCGTCCAGACGGTTCAAGGGATCATAACAATGGAAGGAAAAGCAGACGAGAGGTTAACTTTAAACATGACACTGGGCATTATCGTTGCCACTCCTAAGTGGATTCAACTAGATCTAGGTATTCTAGTCCCGTCTAGGTGTCATTTTCCTTCATTAGTTGAAGAACGTCACATAGATGTCGACCCAAATAGGCCAAAATAGTCCAAAAATTCGCCAAAGTATCCTAAAAATCGTCAAAAATAGCCCAAGCTGGCAATACCTAAGTTTTTTTTTCTTCAAAATTCAGAGTGACAACGCTGCTAGGCATAACACATGGGACATGTTAAAAAGAGTGCAGTTATACTTAGGCAGCGTTTCTCAAACTTTTTGGTCTCGGGACTCCTTTCCACTCTAAAAAAATTATTGAGAGTTTGATTCTCATATCTGCTTCTGCACTCAATCTGATGTGATATGTTGTTTTGGTTGGAGTATATGAAGACAATCTGGCCTCACACAAATATGTTGTTTTAGTTGGAGTATATGAAGACAATCTGGCCTCGCACAGATTTGTTGTTTTGGTTGGAGTATATGAAGACAATCTGGCCTCTCACAGGTATGTTGTTTTGGCTGAAGTATATGAAAAAAAATCTGGCCTCCCGCAGATGTGTAATTGTAAAAAAGGAGGGGTATTTAATAGCCTTTTCAGATAATTGTGGACATTCTTCTTTGATACCACATCAACCAACGACAAGTGGGGGTTTCTGAAAGGTTAGTTACAATGTGGAATTTGAAACCATATCAATGAAGTGTTCGGATTCTATTACATTTACATCCATTGGTCTATCTTGCACTTTGAATGGATATTTTTACCCATGCATGAGTTTGTAACATTGTGCATTGTTCATTTCGAAAAATATTGGTTTACTGGAATATGCACATATTCCAAATGTTGACACATTTCATTATACAATATAGAAATATCCCACTCGTTAATATCCCCACTGATCTCATTTAAGTTTTGGAAAACTATCAAAACTCACGGTGGCTTATACAAGTTTACCAAAATTTCTAATTTTCGCTTGAAATCTTGAACTTTATCATTGGCATTAGTTTTTGGACTGGAAGGTGAACTGGAAGGTTGCGTGTAGAGCGGAGAAGATGGCTAGACTTTAGGGCTGAATCTTGTTGTTTAATTCTGAAGGAAGAATTACGAATTATTACCTTGGATATTTGTATGTCATATAATGTTTGTGTTTCATGACATTTCCGTAATACAGTGTTCAGCACTTTGAATATATCTACATCACAAATTTGTGTTGCCATGCATTCACTTAATAGACGATCCTCTTCGATGATTGGTTGGCACTGATACCAGATGACTACAAGCAAAACAGCAAGTATTGTCTGAAGATTCATCCATTTGTAAGGCAAAAGTACAATTCTGCACACGAGATATTAACTCAGTCTTCATATCTGCAGGTGTATTTTTAATTGAAAAGTTGCCGTATTGTTGTAAAGTGGCACTGTCGTTATTCAAAATTTAAAAAAAATACTATTGAAAAATTAGAAAACTAAACGTACTTACTTCTTGTTGTGTTTCCGCGTAGACGCAAGGATAACTTCGGGATTTCAAAATAACGATTTGTTTGACGTTAATGAGGTCACAGGGATTATAGCGGATGTAACCGAAGATAGGTAGTAAGATCACAGTAAAAGTACTGAGAAAAAATTCCGTTAATCTATGAAAACCACACATATTTATACCCTAAGCCTACTTCCTTAGAAACTTCTAGAAAACAAAATGCACAAGTATACATTCCATTGACCGTTAGAGCGATGAGTCTCATCACACGTCATGTGTCCTCTGGAGAACTCCACTGTGCAGTCGCGAGTGAATGAGAGTGAAAAAAGCAAATAACGTCTTAGATTATTATGAAAAAAAGTTTTAACACCGAGGACCCCCTGAAAGGGTCTCGGGAACCCCTAGGGGTCCGTGTACTACACTTTGAGAAACGCTGTACTAAGGTATGTCATCACCAGAACGTCTCATTGGCTAAGTGATTGCTGGGCTTTCCTTTAGCTGCGCAGTTACTGGCTTCCAGGATTTAAACCTGGTAGCGCCACGCTCCAGCCTACCCAACGAGCTGTAAATGGGGAACCAAACTTACCCATGAGTTTGAGAAAGGCAAAGGCAGCAAGGAAGAGAACTGGTCATGAGGTTGCCAGACTCATGCACAACCTCAGATAAGTCGCTGTGGACATGCCTGAGGGTACAGTAGTCCTATCATTTATTTGTTTCGTCAAAGACCGCCAGGAACAACACGGGGCAGTTTTTTTTTTTTTAAAGATAATGAGATATGTTTTCCAGATTGTGTATGTTGTATGTATTATTCCTTGTGATGGTGCTTCCTCACTTTAGCCGATGATACTTTTGAGGTTATTGTGCCTGTCAATAGTTAAACAGTTGTTCTGATCCCACGCGTCATTTCTGGCATGGCCGGGGACGGTTGAGCGGTCGGGCCATCGGGCAGTGCCTGAGGGCCCACAGCAGAAGGGGCATACTCTCCATCTAACTGAATCAACTGTCAAGTAAATAATATTTTATTGCCCAGGCGCACATTCTTCAGATTGTTAGTCCTGCTAAATGTGCAAGCCTGTCGGCAAGACAAAGTCCACAGTCTTTTCCTGGTCCATGCGGCAGCCCTGTAGCGTCTGCTAAAGCTCAGCACTCTCTGGTCCTGCCCGACATCGTAGGTCATCGTAGGCTGGGCAGTTTTGGGGAATGTGTTCAGGGGAATGGATTACTGCTCCACAATGACATTTATTAGTTGGAGAAATCCCAAGGGCCCAGAAAGCTGTCAGCCCACTCCTGGGTACAGTGTTATTCTTCGAGTATTAAGCAATATTGTTTGTAGATCTATCCTGCAAGTATCGCTTTTGGTGTGACGTACAGCGCCGAAAATTGAAACTTCGTTCGAAAAACTTCATTCAAAAACTGAATTGAAACGACAAAAACAAAAACTGTTCTAAAACGACTTCAGACGTGATTCTATAATTCTTTAACAATAACCTATTTTTACTAATAATATCTTTTTAAGTACTTTTGTGTGTGTTATTTATTTTTTTTAAATGGAAAACCCACTGATATAAGGGAAACAATTCCAGTAATGTCTAACCTTCATTACCAAAATAACTAGTTGCGTCCCCTGAATAAATAACTTCTTTTAAGACACACAGATGTTCTAAAATATAGATTAGATAATTTTATATATTATAAAGTGGTTCATGTTTATTGGAAAACAGACGAATAAAAAAAATTAGTGAGACGCTTGATTCGGTTCCTTGTCAACCAACAGCCTTACTCTTAGTAGCCTACAGTTATTTCTTTCTTTCTTTTTTCTCAGTCTACAGTATTTGTTTATCTTTATGCATTGGATTTGATTGAGAACAGAACTGAAAATCCTAATTCAAATTGTTATGAACGGAATTGCTTGTTGAATATGTCAGTATCGTAGTATAATATACTATTCAAAAAAAAGAAACGCAACATTATTGCAGTGGTAATGGACACCAAATTTCAAACTTGTACCAACATTTTATTTTACGGAATTAATGTTTCAATCTTGGCATGAAGAATCTTTCAGACTTTAATAATGAAATGATGTTCATTAAATTTGGTTTGGACTTTTATTCTTTGCGACTGAGGCCCCCGTTTCAGTAAGGTGTATGGCTTCCTCTGGCCTTTATCAGAGAACGACATCTCCTTGACATGGATCCGATTAGCCGTTGGATCTGTTGTTGTGGGATGACTGACCACTCTTCCCGTAGTGCAAGAGACAACTGTCGGAGATTGTCTGGAGCCACGTCTCGCTGGCGGAGTCGTCTGTCGAGTTCATCCCATAAGTGTTCTATGGGGTTCATGTCTGGCCACGGAATGGTCTGGACGATGTTGTCAGCGATGAACTGGGTGGTGAGTTGTGCCACATGAGGTCGAGCGTTATCTTGCTGAAAAATGGACCCTCGTGCAGCCCGAAGTGGAAGGACGGGAGGACGAAGAATTTCAGCGACGTATCGTTGGGCATTCATGGGTCCTTCAATTTGCCCCAGGGCACTTCTTCCCATAAAGTTGATCCCCCCCCCCCCCCCCCAATCAGTACACCTCCACCACCATGTGGAGGAGCCCCATCAACGCTGTTCTGGGCGTAGCGCTCATAGACTCTGCGGTAAACTCTTCTCCGTCTATCGTGTCGCTGGAGCACAAAAAATGATTCATCACTAAACCAAACCCGTCTCCAGTCATTCCCAAACGGTCCATTGACGATGCTGGTTCGCCCACGGCAGTCGGTTCTGGCGATGCCGGTCCGTAAGAACAGGACCTCTGTAGGGTCTTCTAACCCAAAGACCAGAGTCGTGCAGCCGGTTCCTGACCGTTTTATCTGAAATTCGACTAGCTGCTGACATTTACTGGACTGTGGAGGACGCAGATGCAAGTCGATTCCTGAGGTGACGCAGCCGTATGAAGCGGTCTTCGGCAGGAGTTTGGGACTCTGGGTCTTCCACTGCGCGGCCGGTTTGCCACTGAGCCAGTTTCTTGAAATCGCCTCCAAAGTCGACTAATGGTGCTTCTAACCACATTAAATTGTCTGGCCACTACACTTTGTGACTGTCCAGTCTGTAAACGTCCAATGATGATGAGTCGTTGTTCTGTAGTGAGATGAGTCATTACTTGCGCATTAAATTTTCAACTGAATTTATTCGAGGAGCGTCAATCTTTTACAGGCATTCAATAATATGGTCAGAGAGTTTTGTGTTCAGTAAGTTTCACGGGATTCTCATGAACTTGTCACGAGTTATTGCCAAATATGTTGTTTTGAGCTTGACCTCTTTCATGACCGCACGAATGATGAGGTGAGTACAATTCTGGTCACTACGAGAAGGTAATGACCAGGGATGGACACAGTCGATAGGGTTGACTGATGTCCAATCAGCGAATATCTTTTATAAAAGTAACACCAAAAAAGTTGCGTTTCTTTTTTTGAACAGTATAATTTTCGAAATATTCCTCCTTTATCCACTGGAGAAGCTTCTCATCAGGAACCGGCCTTAATAATTATGGAGCCCAATTTGAGCCATTGCTGGCGGGCTTTCTTGGACTTACGGATTATAAAACGTTGATAATAATACGTTTTGTATCAAAATATAGCCAATAAGTGAGTCCAAATGGGTAGAATGATTAGAGCGCTGTACTGACCCAGGCAAAGATACCGGGTTCGTAAAAACGCCAGTGGACCGTCACGAATCCAGTCTACCCAGCTGTAAATTGAGTACTGAACTTGCTGTTGAGTCATTGAGG
Source organism: Oreohelix idahoensis (assembly GCA_024509875.1). Classification (NCBI taxonomy): domain Eukaryota; kingdom Metazoa; phylum Mollusca; class Gastropoda; order Stylommatophora; family Oreohelicidae; genus Oreohelix; species Oreohelix idahoensis. Next base: position 8,683 of record JAMPIV010018294.1, read on the forward strand.
AAGGAAATTGGTCACCCCACCTCTTGATGCTGACCCTTGTACGCGTGACATTTCTAAACGTCACTACTCTATGATAGTATCTTGCCTTGGGACTTCTTTTTATAGCTAATAAAATGTAGGAATGTGTTTTATTATTAATTACATGTAATAGGTGTATTCATTAATCTTAAACCAGCTGTAAGTACCCGGCTCTGCCCGGTATATTTTCAAGGTACGGGTTTATTAAATTTCAGAAAAATGTAAATTTGAAACTAAGACACATGTGCTCAGCAATAGTAACAAAGTGAGAGAGGGCGAGAGAGGCAGACGGACAGAGAAGATCGAGAGAAATGTCTTTCCAAAATGAAATGTGGAATGCACATTATTATAAACAGTGTATATTACTTTGTTTCTTTTTTTTTTTATTTTTGTTTGGGGGGTTTCTATCTCAGTTCTACATTGTTTTCTTTTTTGTTTAAAAATCTTTTTTTGTTTAAAAATAAAATAAATTATGCCATTACCATGTATGTATGTATGTATGTATGTATGTATGTATGTATGTATGTATGTATGTATGTATGTATGTGTGTGTGTGTGTGTGTGTGTGTGTGTGTGTGTGTGTGTGTGTGTGTGTGTATGTATGTATGTATGTATGTGTGTGTGTGTGTGTGTGTGTGTGTGTGTGTGTGTGTGTGTGTATGTATGTATGTGTGTGTGTGTGTATGTATGTATGTGTGTGTGTGTGTATGTATGTATGTATGTATGTATGTATGTATGTATGTATGTATGTATGTATGTATGTATGTATGTATGTATGTATGTGTGTATGTATGTATGTGTGTATGTATGTGTGTGTGTATGTATGTATGTATGTATGTGTGTATGTATGTATGTATGTATGTGTGTATGTATGTATGTATGTATGTATGTATGTATGTATGTATGTATGTATGTATGTATGTATGTATGTATGTATGTATGTATGTATGTATGTATGTATGTATGTATGTATGTATGTATGCATGTATGTGTGTGTGTATGTATGTGTGTGACATTTTGAATGAAAGTTTTTAATATTTCTAGTACATTGTAGAACATAGTTCCATCACTGTTACAAAGTAGCATGGCTTTAAATATGTATAGCTAGACAGACAAATAGACAGACAAGCAGGTACGTTTTTATGATAGGCAGGCCGGCAGATAGTTAATCAAACAGATAATCATAAAGGCAGATAAATAGGTAGACAGGCAGGCATACAGATAGATAGATAGATAGATAGATAGATAGATAGATAGATAGATAGATAGAAAGATAGATAGATAGATAGACAGACAGACAGACAGACAGACAGACAGACAGACAGACAGACAGACAGACAGACAGACAGATAGATAGATAGGTAGATAGATAGATAGATCTTGCTGTGGTGTTTTCTATAACAATTCGTTTTACAAGATGAGTTTGCCGGTCAGATGCACAACCAAATAATAGTCGTCTTTTGTGGTGAAGTGAGATGTTATAAATATTTATAGGGGACTTAGTGTACTGACTGAGATCAGCTGTGAAGGTATATATATATCTAATAAGAGTAGTCTATTATATATAACCTTGCTTGCTGCCACATATGTATACCTCAGTCAGAATTATTCTGGAATAGTGTGATGACTACGTTGTATGTCTAGGGTATGTGTATGATGAAGTGTAAGTCATAACAACAACAGACAGATAAACAATTTAATTTATTCCACCACACTTGACAACACTGTGACACTCACATACATATAACACTCTAAAGGATATCTTAAAGGAGTCACTGATAACTTTTCAAATAACAATATGTATTCATTGCTGTTATGAATGAATATGTGTCCTGATTCAAATACAAAGGGAACCAGGAATCACAATCAATTTTACTTACAAGTTATATGTACAGAATTTATCAATATGAATATGGTAATGACATATATTATTAAAAGTATCCTATGTGTGTCAGTTGTGTAGTAGTAATATGAGGTAATGCTGGTTTTGTTTTGTTCAAGCTCTGTTGGTATTTGTCATCATGACTTCAATAGTTTGTCTTTATGGGGACTAGTATTGGAGATGTTCTCAGTTCCTGATATTAAAACAATTTAATTCCCCTCTTAATGTTATTTTTACAAGGTCATTTTAAGCTGGGGGTACATAATTTTGAGCTCAGCTGGCCACATCAGCTTATCTTGTGTGAGGGCGGCAGGAAAAGACTCCTCTGCTCGATTTCTCCCCTGGGCTCTGGAGACACCTCACTGATAGCTAAATGGACCAAGGAGTATGCTGTCCGACTCTGGATTCAGCAAAGCTCTGACCAGGTGCTGCTCAATACCATCAAGACCACGGTCCCACAATTCATGGAAACAAACACAGATACGTTGATTAGCAATGAATTCTGGCACAACTACTGGCACAAATTCCCATCTGCTTATGATCCAGGCTTTTATTTAGCAAAAATATGAGCTGGCTTCAACGCACTGTTGCTTTATCAAGCTTATTTGAACTAGTGGTCTCGAACTAACGCTCCTAAGTGAGTATATCAGCGAGACTGGCCAATGGAGCCACGTTTCGACAAGTGTTTGAAAGAATTTTTACTTCCTACGTCTCCCCTAACAACCAAGTGGATATTATTTATAGTCCGACTAATCGTGTTTAGCCATTACATATATCATTCCCAGCCAATCAGTTCAATAGATTGTAACTTGTGGCCCATTTCCCGTACAATGGTGGTGTAAAAAAATCTACCACTGAGCGATTCTCATTTTGGGTGTTGTCTGACAGCACCATCATTTTATTTTGGCTATAACTTGTTAATTCCTAGACTATTTGCATAACGTTGTACATATTCTTTGTCAGCAAACCCTAAGGAACCCAAATATATATATTTAATAGAGCTAATATGCTGCGTTCAAAATATGCAATTTCTTCTACCTCCTGTTTCGAAGATGTGCTGTCTGGGTACTGTAATGTTTTCAAACGTAAACCCATCTATTGATATCTTTTCTGATAAGCGTTATTCGGGATTTTAAAACCTAACTCTGGGAAGGGTAGTGTTTTTATCACTGTCCGTCTGAAAAAGTTAGTGCATGTGGCCCTACACGCGTGATAGTAGTAATTGTGTATCGCGCGACGCGTGTTTTGTGTTGCACGTGTTCGGCTTTATGCCTCTCCCTTCTCTCTATCCTTTAGTCCATCTGTCTTTAGTTACGCCGTGTATAAAATGGAATGGAATGTTAAAGATGGTTTATAAATTCAGGTCATTAATCAGCTTTGCGTATCTCAATGTTTTGGAAGAAAATACAGCACACGTTTCCAATTGAGTAAAAAGAAGGGTAATATACATATTGTAGGCTTTTACTATCAACGTGAAAAAAGCGGTTTTTATAATTCGGCAGGACGGAAGCATTATAAGGCACAATGGGGAATTTTGCGTTTACCAGTAGTAATTTGTCTGAAGCACAGCACTGTTTCTTTACCATTTCTAGTATAGAAAGAGGTAATGAAAATTTAAAATAATTGTATATTAGGCTTATATATTTAAAATGTTAATTTATTATGTGGATTAGAATATTCA
>JAMPIV010018295.1:0-68921 GCA_024509875.1 Oreohelix idahoensis
GCATTCAATATTTTATAGTAGCAGAATTATAATGCCTTGAAATGAATTTAATTGACTTCTCTTTCCTGTTTGGCCTCAATTTCAATGAGCATTTTAAATATGTACCATTTTAGAATCTTTGATCGTAATTTCAGTTTACCCTAAAAATAGGGTTTTTCTCTGTTCTCATAATTCATTTTCTTAGATCTATAGAGGTACATGCGTTGACAAGATATGTCAACAAACCAATCTAAGCCCTTCGGTTAGGTTCGATATTTTCACATCTTTGATTACACAAATGTTTATCCAGACAAACCTCCATCTTAGTCAACACTCTATGTGAATCCATTTCCTTTTAACCCATTTCGCTTCCTTTTCTCAGTGAAATCTTAAGTCTGTCCATCTTCATTTACCCTATGGGCTTATGTGAGTGTTTTTCGCGCTGTATTATACTATTTTTGTTTTCGGTGCCTGATCATACAACCTTTGTTTTCTTGTCATTGTTTCTTTCTATGGATATTTGTTCATTTAAATCAACTGTGTTGCCTCTTTATCTTAATTTTTGTTTCGCATGGAGCCAACATTGCTGTTTTTCCTCTTACAAGAATCCTGCACTATAGCACTGTACTTGCTCTTTCAGTAGCTGTGTCTGTATCAATTTGTTTCACATTGTGACGGAGTGACTCCGAATTTTCTGCCGATTTCGTCCAGACATAAATGCCCATTTTTTATTTCTAATTTTAGTCCCATCCTCTTCTCTGTTTGGCTTCATTCTGTTATAAATGTCATGACTCCTCAGTCTCAATCTTATTTTTTTGAATATCCCAGGAGTCACTTCACTCGTGTATACTTTGATTCTTGCGGTTAGTGGCGGTGCTGCCGTCAGATGTCTTTGAGACAGGGAAAGTCTAACTCATTAATTATTCCCCAATGCTTAGTATATGACGTAACCTTCCGCTGGCAGACGTAGAAGCTCCGTTCACACGCATGGAGGACATTTCCCCTGGATTGAACCCATGACGCAATTTCTTCGAGCGACAAGAATAGTGTTCGGGTGCGGATTACTTCACTGGCCACCTGCGTTTCCTAGTGTGTTTTCCTAACTTCTCTTTGTTTCATCTACGTAAATCTTTAGCAAGGGACACCGGCAACCATGTCTATATACTTCCTCAGTCAGAAGGGAAATAAATCTTTTATCTTGGTCGTCTCGGGATAGTCCTCCGTTCCCCAGGGCCTTTGATACAGCTCGCCGTCTATCCTGAACACCTGCACGGGAAGAAAGAAACCCGATCTCTGCGCAGATGAGCTTAGGGTTATGAGAATGCCACCTACAAGTGTATATAAGCTAGTACCAACAACTTCTTAGATCGACACGGGAGACACAGCGTTCTTAGCATCTTACCAGTGAAAGTTCTCAGTACGCTACACAAGACGAATTTCAGATAAGTTTTTTTTCTCTTCGCTAACATATTTAATCTCAATATTATTAATAACCTCTAGTATTGGTTAATTGCTTTTAACGTTAGTTAATAATTGATTGGAGTATTGGTTTAAATAAAAATATAAGTGAAATAGAATAAATAAGCCCAGGTAGGCCAACCACGTGGGGTCTTCTTTTGTAAAGTGCCGTAGCCATCTTGTTTTTCTTTGTGTAATTAATACAGGCATCTTTCATCGTTGAGACGCGCGTGAACAAAATTAAAGTTAATTCAAATTTACTAGCTTAGTAGTAGGACTAGTCAGCTTTTAACTATTGATATCTAAACATAATTTAAAATTTATATATATTAAAAAAAATATTAATAACTTGTCTTGTGTTAATTTAGCATAGATAGAGCATAAATACTAATTGTAAGTCATCAGTGATAGGTATAAAATAAAGATAGAGTAATTAGCCAATATTTAAAAAAAAAAAAAAAGAGAGAAAGAAGTGCAGCCAGCTTATAATGCCAAGGGAAATAATCTACTAATTATTTTTTAAATTGTTTTATTTTTAGTAAAATAAATAGGCCTAGTCATAATTTATCTTAATTTGTGTTATTTAGCATTAGACAGAGTGAACCAGAGGATAAATCACAATGCCACCAATGCTCAGGTCGCAATCCGGAGAGGGAAAAGCATGGGTCAAACCAGCTGAAAAGGGTAGAACACCAAACCCGACAGAAAAGAATAGGATCACTAGCCCTATAGTCAGAAACACAGAAATTGGACCAAAAATAGAAACAATAAAGGAAAATCTGAAAGGAGGCGCAATTAAAACTGCAGTAAGCAGAAACAACAAAAACGAAGACGCAGGAATCCGGACAGCAAACAAACAGACAGGACACAGGAAAGAAGACAACCACGAGACCACAAGCAAAAAAAGTCAGGAAACCAGAGGAGGAGAAAACAAAGAAACCAAAAACAGAATCAAAATAACTCAGATAGCTGGAACAGAAGCCACACTGAGATCTCTCCCGGATGACAAAATCCTGGTCATTCTAGAAGCAATAATAGGAAAAAAATATATTGACAAAGTGCAAAGACATGGAAATGGAGTAACAATCACTGTAAACAACACAGAAAAAGGCAAGGCACTGTTACATGAATTAAAAAGTAACCCAAAAGAAGCACAACTCGCACATGGGATAAAGGTAAAGATTGAATTGATCAAGGAAATTAGAAGATTCGTCATCAAAGGGGTCGACTCAAACCTAACAGAAGAGGAGATCCACACTAACATAACGAAAGAAAACCCACAAACAGAGATAGAAAAAGTAGAAAGAATCAAAACCAAAGAGCAAAAGAATACGACAGTGGTAGTGATAAGTGTAAAGGGCACAGAAATACCCAAGCAAGTCAAACTCCACCAGAGAGCCAAAATGACAGAGGTATTCATACCTAGCATTATACAATGCACAAACTGTCAAGGCTTTAGCCATACCCAACATGTGTGTAAAAGAGCGACACGGTGTAGTTTCTGTGCGGGAGCACACAGACATGTGGACTGTCCAATGGCTAAGGAGGACAAAGATTATAAACGAGAAAACAAAAACAGAAAATGTGCAAACTGCCAGGGTAACCACAGTGCCAGGTAACTGTCTTTTTTTTCTTGTTGAGGTGATCACTGGCCCAAGACAGTATACATGTTGTTAGATGTGTAGTGCGAGCGTATGATGAATTGAGTGTGGGTGCGAATGAAGACGCGAATGTGTTTAGGCTCGTATAGATGTAGATCCTGCAACCCATACTCTCACATGCAGTAATCAAGGATGCTTTGACACTGCAGGCATGTTTCAAGACATTTATTTACGAGAACACACATAGTATCAACAGGAACAGTCAGTGTAACAAGGTCATGCTGACCTGAAATCGATAGGTATACATTTGGCATTCAAAAAAGGTAAACATCAGAATAGACGTGCATGGTCAATAGCAAAGTTCTTCAATAATGACAGTTCGTAGCGTCGCCCTTGGCGTCTCTGACTAAACGCGTCAGATGCCTTAGTTACTTTGACACACAGGTGCAACTTGGCACTCCCCGCCAATTGCACATATCAGGCTGTAGTATAATAGCCGAAAGCACAGGCCTCGTTCTGACGTCGGCCGTGTACTTCTGTTAAATAGGTTATCATCAACCCTGCAGTAATACTTATTGTAGATAGAAGTTCCGCCAATCTGCGGCTCCCACAATATATCTTCGTCACTGGGTTTCTGGACAATATAAGACTAACAGTCTTGGATGGCTACCTCGAGCACAAATATATAAGTTCTGAAATGGCGGATCAGTGAGCTGCTGTTCACCCTAGGTAATCCTTTACATGTTCTGCCACCGAAAAGCGTAATAATGCATAAAGGTCGGTATTACCTGGCAAATGAATCCTCAGAAAATACACAAGGGAATTCTGTCGTCATCCCGACGCACAGAGATTCACTGGGGAAAACTGCCATAGCAGTTACTTCGAAGATTCTCCCCGAAAAACAATGGACTCTTGGTCCCTTCAGAAAAAACAGGACCTCCCGGCTTCCCGGAAGTATATCTCACTCCCGCTTAAAAAACCTTCCCATAGGCCTACGCCGAACTGTCAACCTCTGACCCTAAAGGTCAAACACAATGAATGAATAAACAAGGGAAGACAACCCCTAATCAACCTGACATCGCAGGTAAAGACACAATTATACTTATGATACAAACATAAGCAAATAACTTGACAGATGACTCCGTCGAAAATGACAGCAACATTACTACCACCCCCCCTGTAAAAAAAAAAATGCAATTTTTTTTTTTTTAATATGTTCATGAGCAAGATAGCACCAGTATCACTTCTGTGCTCATGCAAACAATGAACCTAATATCAGGTACAATAGAAGAGGGTACAAATCATCTCCCAACATAGGAGAAAATATTTCCTTTAAGCCAAACAAACTAAGGGATACCATTCAAGAAACCTAAGTTGCTGGCAATACCAATCATATATCAAACATTACTAAATAATATAATCATAGCAATATACAAATGTCAATGCTATTTTAGCAACATATCACTGATGGATGGACAAAATGAAATTTGTTAAATTATCTAAACATCATCCAAATACATTTGTATTACAACATATATGATATTAAGGACAGACCTAAGTCTGAAAATATATCAGGAAAAACTAGGACACAAGATTTAACTGGAATCATGTGGGCATCTAGACAATATGTCCGCCATCACATTATCCGAACCACGGATAGCTCGCACCGTGAAATGGAAAGGCTGAAGAGCAATAGCATAACGAGTAGATCTCGAGCTCTTCAAATCCTTACTTTGCATAGCCGTAAGAGCTTTTTGGTCGGTTTCCATAAAGAAATGCGCGCCCAGAAGGAACCTTTGTAGCTTAAGAATGGACCAAACCATAGCCAACAATTCACGGTCCAAAACCGAGTAATTCCTTTCTGCCGCATTCAGCTTCCTAGAAATATACATTACAGGATGCAGAGTTCTTGAATATTCCTGCATTAGTGCCGCTCCAATGCCAGTGGAAGAGGCATCACTACGAAGGACAAAAGTCTTATCAATCGTCGGTAGTCTTAAGATAGGATGAGATGAGAACAAATTCTTAACCTGATCCAATGAAGATTGGCATTCTTGGGACCAACGCACCATATTAGGAGAACCTTTTTTTCAATAACGTTGAAAGTGGTGCCATAATGGAGGACAGATTCTCAATGAATCTTCCATAGAATTGTATCAATCCCAAGAGACTACGCACTTGCTTTTTTGTCTTCGGAACCGAGATATTTAATATCTTTGAAATGTGTTGGTCCTCTGTCTTCAACAGACCATGACCAACTCGATGACCTAGGCAGGAAATTTCACTAAACCCAACAAAAGCTTTAGAGGGTTTAGCAGTCAAACTATGCTCACGTAGAGTAGATAGCAATTCCTTTAGACCCACATAGTGTTCTTCCCAAGTATCGCTGAAAAGACAGATGTCGTCTAAATATGCAATGACATCTGCACGATCTGATAGAATTCGTCACATCATGCGCACGAAAGTCGCTGGGGCGTTCATAAGCCCGAAAGGCATAAAATTCCATTGAAACAGACCCCTAGGTGTCGAAAAAGCAGTGAGAGGTTTGGCGTGTTCCGTCAGTGGGACTTGCCAATAACCTTTCGACAAGTCTAGTTTAGTAAAGAATTTAGCTTTAGAAAGTCTAATAAGTAGATCATCTAATAACGGCATAGGTTCAGCATCGAACTTCGTAACTTGATTTAATTTGCGATAATCAACGCAAAGACGTATGTTATTGTCTTTCTTTCGAACAATAACTATCGACGAAGAATAAGCTGAAGTGGATGGTTCAATTATTTGTAGTTGAATCATTTCATCCAATTCTTTCTCGACTTGTGCTTGAAAATGAATAGGTATTGGGTATGGTCTTACTCTGATCGGATTACGATCAGTAAGTATGATGTCATGTTCTATGACATCTGTGTGTCCAGGAATGTCGGTAAGGACATCCTGATATGATTGTAACGTAGAGGATACTTGACGCTGTTCCTCAAAAGACAAGTTGGAAGAGACTGTAACGTCTCTCCACGATTCCGTTGAAGTAAGTGGAATCGCAGGAAGAGGTAAGTTCACGTCAGAAAAAATAGTTTCCTCATCCTGTATAAACGGACAGGGATGAGATGTGTGACCATGTTGAACTGGAGAGTCGTCGTCCGTCGCCTGGAAAATAGGCTGTAAATAGTCTGGACGTTCAATAAACTCTGTTAGCATATTTATATGGAAGGTTTTTTATGCCTTCCATCCACATCGACAATATAGTCGACATCAGAAATTTTCGAGACTATAGTGTATGGACCCTTCCAAGAAATGAGAAGTCTATTCTCTCTTGAGGGCAGTAAGACATATGCTTTGTCTCCAGGACAAAGTTGACGTAGGCGTCTTTTCTTATTAGCAAATCGCCTAGCTTTTTCTTTCGCAAATTCGGAAGATGAAGTTGCTAACCTGCACGATTCGATAATCTTTTCTCTAAGAGCTAAACATATTCATATGACGATTGTGTATCATCGTCAATATTATCGGAAGTTATCAAATCGTGTAACAAGGACATTGGCCCGCGCGGTTGCGCGCCAAAGACAAGTTCGAAAGGAGAAAACCCTGTATGCTCGTTGGGAACCTCTCTATAGGCAAAGAGGACTGCAGGTAAAAACCCTGTCCCAATCTTCAGGATGATCCTCCGTTATCTTGCCAAGTAAGTTCTTTAGTGTCCTGTTAAGACGTTCTACCAATCCATTGGACATTGGATGATAAATACTACTGAGCGACCTTTTTAATAGCTAGCGTAGCCATTACCTGAGACATAACGTCCGAAATTAACTGAGTGCCGTGATCCGACAGTATTTCTCCGGGGAATCCCAGACGAGAAAATACGAGCCAAAGAGCATCAGCGATATCGACAGTTGATATGCTCTTCAGAGGAATAGCCTCTGGCCAACGCGTGCACATGTCCACGCAAGTGAGGATAAATTGGTGTCCTCTGGCTGACTTAATTTTGAACGGACCAATGATGTCTATAGCCATTTTCTGAAACGGCCGAATCGGAATATCTGCAGCCTGAATAGGAGCAGCATGTCTCGGACCCCTAGACTTGACCTCTTGACAAATTTTGCAAGATCGGCAATAAATTCGGATGTCTTTATTCACGAATGGCCAAAAGAAGGACGCAAGGACTCTAGTTTTAGTTCTGGAAAAACCCATGTGTCCCGCACACTGAGAATCGTGTGCATGCCGAAGAATTAAGGCTCTCATACACTTAGGCACAAGAATTTGCGAGTGCATAGACTTGTCCGAGTGTTGTACCATTCGTACCAATATACCATTCTTCATAGTGATATACGATTTGTGATTCGTATTTTGATTGGGATCCCCTTTCTTTGCAAGAAGGAAGTATTTCTTCAAAGAAGGATCCTCTTCTTGACGTTTAACAAACGAGTCATTGGGAAATCACCAAGTGCTCGTCTTGGCTATCAACTTCATTACTATTATCAGATGAAGTTGGGGGATTAAGAGCTTGAGCTCTTGTCACCACTGCATTGACCGTTTGAATGTTTTTTTTCTTCCCAACTAGAAATTTGTTGCGGGGTGCATTCCTTAACCCCATGAATACGACCGATTATAAGATCCGCAATAGGATTAGGAAGAAGACATGCATGGACATCTCCTGTGAAGAAAGGAGTGTCAATCCTAATAATAGCAGTAGGATAGCTTTCCATAGTACCACCAAATGTAACACATTTGATTGTTTTTTCCAGTGGCACAGCAAGGATCTATCAGAGACTCCTTAACCCCGACGGTAGTACATCCCGAATCGAAAAGTACTGAGACTAGCCTATCATTTATTAGACCTTTATCTAAGATGAGAGATCCTCTCCCATCATGCGCAACTGTAGCAGGTAGAGCAGGAAGAGGGTGACCACAACTTAGCGTAGATACAGTCGATGAATCAAACAATGTTAAGCATTGGGGGCATTCAGTTGCTCTCCCAAAATCGAAAGCACAACCAGTGATAGCCCTAGAGTTACCACTATCATTTGCTGTATTACAGGCTCCATCAAACTCTTGTTGTGCAGAGTTTGCCTGTTGGTAAGGTCTTTCTTGTTAAACCTAGGTCTGCCTCGATTATCATTTCCCCTGTAATTATTTCGACTATCATTTCCCCTGTAATTGTTATCATATTGCCTATTGTAATCATCATTCCGGTTTGAATCCCGGTTTCTAAATTCACCATCGTCATAATCTTGACGTCGAGAATGATTACCTCGAAAATTTGAATAGTTATTATTTGGATAGCCTTTGCGAAAGTGTCTCAAATTATTACCACTAAAATTACGAGAACTACCATCTTGTCTCCACTGCATAGACGAAGAACCATCATGTGTTGGATTACTCCGCTTCTGAGTGTAATTTTGATTACTTCCCCTATTCCAATTTTGTTGAGCACCCTGAAATTTTTTTTTTGAAATTAGGGCCATATTGGTGTTGCCGAAGAAGCGGGCAACCCTTCTTTCACTTTAGAATTGCTAACTGTAGCATGGGGATGTGCTGTGGCATACTGACAACAGTATTCCTCCATTTCTTTTAAGTTTTTAGGCTTACGCTCATGAAGGAATGCAAGAAAAGAATCATTAACAGATGACAAAACCTTATCTCGCAATAATAAGTCCATTAGACCTTCATATGTTTTCTCAATCTGAGACAACTCAACCCATCGTGTAAATAATGTACGACGTATCTTTGTAACAAAATCAGAGAAATCTACTCCATTTTCTGGCAACATTGTCCTAAAACGAAGACGATAGTCTTCTTGTTTTAGTTGATATTTTTTTAGCAATGCTGCCCTGACAACATCATAATTAGTCCTCTCATGTTCGTCTATTGTCATAAGAGTAGTCACTGTGTCACCTGTAAAAAATGGCATCAGTTGTTCAACATATTTTTCCTTTTTTATGTTATGCGTATCGCACAAAAATTGGAATCTATCTAGATAATCTGCTACGTCATCCTTTAAAGGATTGAAATGAGGCAATTTAATCCTACTAACAAACTCCCTTGTCGTACTCGAAGTTGTTTGCTGAGCACCCGTACTCGCCAATTTCAATTTCTCTAACTCCAAAGTTGCGAGTTTTTCATCAAGTTCCATCTTCTGTTTTTCTTTCCTCATGTTCCATTTTTCTGATTTCACCCTCAGCTTGAGCTTTCCTCTCCTCTGCAGCAGCTTGAGTTTTGCTCTCCTCTGCGGCATCTTCTGCTTTCCTCTCCTCTGCAGCAGCTTGATCTTTTTCCTCTCCTCTGTTCAGCAGCTTGAGCTTTGTCTCCTCTGCAGTTCAGCTTCTTTGTCTAATCTCTTTTGTTCAGCTTCTTTGTCTAATCTCTTTTGTTCAGCTTCAAATCTCCTTTCCTCCACCTGCATCTGCAATTTCTTTTGTTCAGCAGCAATATCAGCTTCTCTGTCTAGCCTTTTTTGTTCCGCAGCAGCTTCTCTTTCTAGTCTTTTCTCTTCGGCCTGAGTTTTTTTTTTTCTGCAGCTGCACTTCTCTCTTTCAGCAGCTAATGCTTTGTCATACTGAGCAACAGCCCATTGTTCTAAACTGTTGACCAGTCTTATCAAGGGCTCTCCCTTGTGTAATAAAGTCGTCCAATGTAGACATCTTGTCTACTGAGATCAGTAACTAGCAGAAGCAAATATATTACATTATCCCACTTTAATGGGAGACCAGTCTGAAATGATAGACTAGTATACTCACTTCACTTTCTTTCACACTCTTAGTCTTGTTTATAATGTACCCCAAAAAATCACCTGAGTACCTGTGGAAAAAAAAATTCCCTTATATCCCACTCACTATGGGCACAAGTCTTTTTTATAAAGAACTTGAATATGTATTTCACCTTGTCTCAATCTTTGTAGATAACAAGTCTTTTATCAAAGAACTTGTATAAATATCTTATATAATATTATTTAACAAACTCTATATGAAGAGTCTACCTTATCAATAATATCAAAACATGACCAAGTATGTGTATGTAGACTGTGCATGACAGTAATGTAGTACAACCAAAAAAAAAATACAAAGACAAAGATACAAAACAATACAAATGGCAACACTGTTTTAACCAAAAATGTGTAGAGAAATACACAAGAAAGGAGAGACCTACAGAATACAAACAAAATAAATCGAAAATCAAAACTGAAAAACAGACAAAATATTACAAAAACAACGTTAAGTACAATTACATCACAGCTAACATCAATAGCGACCAATTGTCACTAGCAAATTTCCAAATTAAGAAAATTTGCACCTACAGAACGCTTACAGTAAGCCTCGATCAAGTGGCATATTTACCGTAAGACCCACCAACCAAAAAACCCGCTGAAAAATACACAAAAACAGTAGAAATAACATAAACATATAGCAATCAATTTCAATGTGTTGCAGAACAAGTTCAGTCACAGCTGAAACTAAAATAAATTCCTTGCTCCTTGCGAACACAGAAACGAAATGTCAAACGCGCACTGAACGTCAAATCCACTGTAGCATAAAGTGGTATTCACGAACCAAAGTTACTATGACCTTCTCAAATTAGGGCTTGCACATTGAATGTTTACAATTTCCACGTACTGTTTACAAACACTTGACCTCCAACAATGTAGCTTGAATGCTCTGACCTAGAAAAGTCTGTTGTTGAATGAAACGTGTAACAACCAGCAGTACTGTTTACAATAGGAACCCGCCTTCTATGCAGTTATGGTCCACGTAGCAAATGCCTAGATGTTAACTTCAGTACTTGTCTTGTTATGGTTTATATAGCATTTATATTATAATGCTCGTACTGTTTATTTGGGTCAACCGTTGATGACCTATTTCTGTCCTGTTGTAGCCAAAACTTGCAAGTGTAGAATTAGCGCTGTGTGTTACGGCTGTCCCGTGTGTAGCTTAGACCCACAGATCAGAAGTGTAATGTGTACTTGTCCTTCCTGTAACTTTCTCGACAAAACTGGAGACATCATACATGTAACAGCCAACCAGGAATGTAAATTTCTGGATCCATAAATGTCAACAATAATGTCAAATGCTCGCTCTGTTCTTTTTAAACCCACAGATCTGGTCCATCAGAAATGTAAGTTTCTAGGCCACATTGGCGACAAGAAATGTATCATAAGAGCCCACGTAACTGGTCCACCAGAAATGTAACTGTCTTTTTTTTTCTTGTTGAGGTGATCACTGGCCCAAGACAGTATACATGTTGTTAGATGTGTAGTGCGAGCGTATGATGAATTGAGTGTGGGTGCGAATGAAGACGCGAATGTGTTTAGGCTCGTATAGATGTAGATCCTGCAACCCATACTCTCACATGCAGTAATCAAGGATGCTTTGACACTGCAGGCATGTTTCAAGACATTTATTTACGAGAACACACATAGTATCAACAGGAACAGTCAGTGTAACAAGGTCATGCTGACCTGAAATCGATAGGTATACATTTGGCATTCAAAAAGGTAAACATCGGAATAGACGTGCATGGTCAATAGCAAAGTTCTTCAATAATGACAGTTCGTAGCGTCGCCCTTGGCGTCTCTGACTAAACGCGTCAGATGCCTTAGTTACTTTGACACACAGGTGCAACTTGGCACTCCCCGCCAATTGCACATATCAGGCTGTAGTATAATAGCCGAAAGCACAGGCCTCGTTCTGACGTCGGCCGTGTACTTCTGTTAAATAGGTTATCATCAACCCTGCAGTAATACTTATTGTAGATATGAATTCCGCCAATCTGCGGCTCCCACAATATATCTTCGTCACTGGATTTCTGGACAATATAAGACTAACAGTCTTGGATGGCTACCTCGAGCACAAATATATAAGTTCTGAAATGGCGGATCAGTGAGCTGCTGTTCACCCTAGGTAATCCTTTACATGTTCTGCCACCGAAAAGCGTAATAATGCATAAAGGTCGGTATTACCTGGCAAATGAATCCTCAGAACATCACAAGGAATTCTGTCGTCATCCCGACGCACAGAGATTCACTGGGGGAAAACTGCCATAGCAGTTACTTCGAAGATTCTCCCCGAAAAACAATGGACTCTTGGTCCCTTCAGAAAAACAGGACCTTCCCGGCTTGCCGGAAGTATATCTCACACCCGCTTAAAAAACCTTCCCATAGGCCTACGCCGAACTGTCAACCTCTGACCCTAAAGGTCAAACACAATGAATGAATAAACAAGGGAAGACAACCCCCTAATCAACCTGACATCGCAGGTAAAGACACAATTATTCTTATGATAAAAACATAAGCAAATAACTTGACAGATGACTTCCGTCGAAAATGACAGCAACAGATGCCCAGTCTATCAAGAGACAAAACACATATTAAAAGAATCACTAGAAACAAACAAACCATTCTGGCAAATAAAAGAAAGACAGAAAACCAACAACCATCTCCAAAACTCTCAAGAAAATATCATTAAGAAACAAATAAAACAAATAACCAGTGAAATGAAAGACATAAAGGAAAAAAATCCAGAAAGATGATAAAATCAAAACACCCATAAACAGTAAAGAAGATGACAACACAGAAGAGACGGAACATATCCTCATCCAAGCCAGACAGGTACTAGAAGAAATGAAAACAGCACAAAAGGAAATAGAGAGAGAGACCTCAAAAAAAAATAGCAGAGATAAAAGAAGCTAATGAAGAAATCCTAAAAAAAATAGAGAGAGAAAGAGCTAGGCCTATAGAAAATATGGAAAAAAAATTTAAGGAAACAGTGGAACTACACCTACCATACCTCGCAGAAAGAGTTCAGAGTATAATGGTTACTTGGAATGATGAGTTTGTAGAGAACATAAGAGGTAAAGTGCAAAACCAAAAAAAGTAGATCCCTTATCAAAAAACCTAATAAAAACAATAACATAACTAAGCTAACCATACTAAATGGGGACCAAAGACTCTAGAGCTATCAAAGTAGTCCAGTGGAACTGTAGGGGTGCCAGGAAGAACTTGATGTCTCTTATGGGACAGTATAAGGAGGCAAAAAACCCATCTTTGCAATACAAGAAACCCTCCTGAACCCCAAACAAAAACTGAACTACCAAGGGTATATAACACTTAGAAATGATAGAGGAGGGGGCGTGGCCTTTTAATACATGAAGACTACAAAATATTAAATTGGGAACAATTCAACACAGAAAATATTGAAGGAATAAGTATAACATTAGACAGTGAGCCAGATAACTTAAAAATAATAAACATTTATAGCCCCAAGGGTAATATAACCGATAGGGACATTGCCACTATTAACACACAAATAGACCAAAGAACATTATTGGTAGGTGACTTTAATGCACACCATGAGGCATGGGGTAACAACAGTAATGATCCAGCAGGAAAAAGACTGTTGGACTACATTGAAAGTGCTGAGCTAATCATACTAAATGATGGCTCAGTGACAAGGGTTAACCCATGCAACAGTGGAGGAGATACAGCAATAGACATAAGTATTATAACACCAAACCTAGCCTCTACTAAATGGGAAGTACTGAATGACTCCAGCTCAGACCACTTACCCATAGAAATAAACCTAAACGACAAATATAGAACTAGTCCAAAAAGCTCGAAACCCACATTCAACCTAAAAAAGGCAAATTGGGAGTCCTTCCAATTAGAGCTAGGTAAACTAAGCATAGAACAAATTGAATCTAACAGTATAGATATATTTGCAGAAAAAACTAACAAATGAGATTTTAAAAATAGCAATAAAATATATACCAAACAGGAATATGCCTGAGCACTTAAAACCAACACAAAAAGGTAAAAATAGGAAAAGAAACAAAGATAAAATCCAGTACCATGGTGGACAGACAGATGTTCAGAACAACTGAAATTGAGGGGGAAGGCCCTTACAAAGTATAGAAAAGCCAAAACTGAAGAGAATTACACAAACTATAAAAAAATAAGAAATGAAACAAATAAAATAATATTCAGAGCTAAAGAAAAGAGTTGGAGAAAATGTTGTCAAACATTAAACCATAGGTCCCAAATAACTACAGTTTGGAGAAAACTAAAAGCAATTAAAGGAGGAAACAGCAAGAAATTTAAAATCCCAACAATTAAAATACCAGAGAGAGCTGAAACAGATAGAGAAAAAGCCAACATACTAGCTAAATACTTTTATCAGGTTAGTTCAATAGACAGTCTAGATAAGGCAGAAATAAATAGACGAAAAACACTGCTAGAAAAATTAAAAGAAGAAAATATGGAAACCACACAGGATGCTAAGTATTTAAATGCAGATATTACAGTAGATGAAATAGAAAGAGCTTTAGCAGAAAAAACCAATACTACCTCTGGGGAAGACATTCTGAGCTATGAAATCCTCAAAAAAGGTACCAAATACAACTCTAAGAGTGATTGCATCCCTCTACAACAAAATCTGGCACACGGGAAAAATACCATGTTCATGGAAGACAGCAGTAGTCATCCCCATACTAAAGCCAGATAAGGAAGCACATGATGTCAGCTCATACAGGCCAATATCGTTAACATCACATCTAGGAAAAATTCTAGAAACAATAGTCAACAGCAGACTAAAATTTCATCTCGAAAAGCATAATTTGTACAGTCCAACCCAGGCAGGCTTTAGAAGCCAACATAGTACAATAGAGCAACTGCTGAGGCTGGAACATGATGTTAAAACAGGCTTCAAAAGGAATGAAAAGACAGTAGCTATATTCCTTGATGTAGCAAGAGCATATGATGAGTGTTGGAGGGAGGGTGCACTACATAAAAATCAGGAAACTAGGTATAGTAGGCAGAACCTACAATTACCTAGAAAACTTCCTGCAGGATAGATACTTCATGGTACAAATAAACAATGATAGATCTGAGGTATATGAGCAACAGAATGGAATTCCCCAGGGATCAGTAATATCACCATCAATTTTTACGATTATGGTCAACGACCTAGGCGACGAGTTTAAGGACTTAAAAAACAACCTATCTCAGTTTGCAGATGATGCTGCGATATGGAGAACGGGAAGAAATCTCCCATTCCTCTATAAAACAGTACAAAAACAAATAGATAAAGTATCTGACTGGATGAACAAGTGGAGATTTAATCTAAACGTTAAAAAAACCATAGGAATGATTTTCAGTAGAGGGCGTATAATTAAAAACAATATAATTGACATAAGCATTAATAAGCAAAAAGTATGCACAGCAAAATCAACTAGATTTCTTGGCATGGTACTAGACCAGCAACTAAACTGGAACAAACACATAGAACTTTTAGTGCAAAGCAGTAGAGGACTTATTAATATGCTAAGATATATGAAAGGAAGTGGTTGGGGCGCCTGCAATAAGACAATGTTAACATTCTATAAATCATTTATTAGAGGCAAACTTGACTATGCCAGTGTTGTCTATGCATCAGCCGCCCCAAGCAATAAGAAGAAACTAGACACAGTCCAAAACCAGGCACTGTCAATAATAGCAGGTGCCTCAAAGGGAACATCAGCAGAAGCACTAGAAGTAGCGCTAGGCATTATACCCCTGGAGCTAAGGAGAAAAGAACTGAGATTCAGCTACTGGGCAAGAGTGGCAAAAGATCCAACTCACCCGGCACATAAAACCTTTGATAGGGGTAACCAGTACATAGGCCACATTCCATTGAACCATAATAGATACCCGTAAGGGTGGAAAACAATGGATGAAGTGGATCAATACCCAGACCTGTTTAATGCGATAAACAGTAGTGCTCTGTATAAAGCAAAGATTCCACCATGGGAATTAAAAGTGCCAGAAACTGACTCCCACTTATCAAAGATCATAAATAAATCTAACGACATAATCTCAGCAAAAAGTAAAACATTAGAGTACATAGAACGGTATACAAATAATAGCCTAACTATATATACTGATGGGTCAAAAGATGAAGAAGGACAATTAGGAGCAGGAATAGCAATACCAAAACTAAAAATTTATAAAAGATACAAAGTAACAAGTAATACATCTATCTTTACAGCAGAATTAGTGGCAATCCTAAAAGCTTTAGAAATAGCTGCAGAAAATCCACCAAAAAAAGTAACCATTCTCACAGATTCCCTATCATCAGTACTAGCAATCAGAAACAGAACAGAAGGCAGCAGGCCAGACATTATAGAGGAAATACTACAGGTTAATACATATCTACAAAATATAGGATGCAGTGCAACACTAACATGGATACCATCACATGTGGGGGATAGCAGGAAATGAGCTAGCAGACAAAGAAGCCAAAGGGGGGAGAACTAGCCATAACCAAATTGAAGTAGGCTTAGGGAAGTTTGAAATTAAGAGCTTAATTGCTCAAAAAATAACTAAAGAATGGATAACAGCATGGGACCTAAGTAAAAAAGCAAGACACTCATATAAAATCCTTAAAAAACCAAGCAAAAAATGTCAAATAAAAGATGAACTAAAAATACCAATTAATAAAAAATTGCTGAGACTCAAGCTGGGAACTGGATATTTCATGATAGAGGAACCCACATGTGAAGAGTGTCAAGAACCAAACACAATTAGGCACTTTCTAGTGGACTGCAAAAAATATGACCAACAGAGGCAAAACATTAAGACATACTGTAGTAACCACAAGGTAGAAATGAGTGTAGAAAATCTCATAGGCACAAAGAGCCCTTCAGAAATGCAAAAGTTAATAAAACACTATATTACAAAAACTAAAGCTAACATATAAAAAATCAAATAAGGAATTGAACCAGTAGTCCAAACTGGTGAAAGACTCGCCCCAGAAACATACAGATTAACCAAATAAACCATCCAGTAAAAATCAAAAACATACTAACTTAGAAAATAGCATATATTGGAATTTTTTTTTTTAAAAACCATGTTGAACTATAACTACAAAAGGAAAAATACCGACTAGAGATAATATAATATAAAACAAATACAAACAAAAACATATTACAATAAAAGAAACACGTCCTGATATAACCAACAAATCCATGTACATGGTAGATGGTTGAAAGGGGCGTGCTACAAAATGAAGTAGCAAACACATTAATTAAAAAAAAAAAAAAAAAAAAAAAATTCTTAGTTATTAACTATCTAATGAACTCAGGATTTATTTTAACGAGAAGTGGATAGAACCTAAGCTTAAAGTTGAATGGATACATTTTTTGTTTAGGTGAGCAACTCATATTTTATGTTAAAATTTGTGCTGGTTTAATGTGAAAATAAATGCTAACTAATTTTTTAAATTAGTAAATTAATTAATAAAGCTAAATAACAGGTACTCGTTGGACATAAAGGATGACACTAGACAACAGAAAAGAAAATATAAGTGATAGGCTTATCGGGAATCAAACCCAGGACCAACCAAACGGCGCCATCGCCTTGCTGTGACAGTACATCGTGGCAGGACGTTCAGCCAATTTTGCACCCCTAAGCTTATCACTTATATTTTCTTTTCTGCTGTCTAGTGGCATCCTTTATGTCCAACGAGTACCTGTTAATTATCTTTATTTATTTATTTATTTACTAATTTACTTACTGTTCACAGGACTCAAGATTTCCTCCGTTATTTATCTTTTTAAAAAAAAATATATCTATATTAATGATCTCCATAATTTTACCAGTCGTGTAAACTCTAATTTTGCTGAGAAAATTGATTTTCGGGTGTGCATAATCTCTTAGAGGGGAACGCTACATTAGTTTGTAATAATTCTATTACTCGGGAATAATCCATCAGCTAAATTAATATTTACGACCTCACAGGTCTGATGTGTAACTTAGTGGGTTTTTGTTTTTCATTAAAGGGGTAAAACCCCTAATGCACTTGTAAGTTTCTATCATTATTATTATAATCGCCTTGAGCGACAAACAAAACTTACTACGGCTGCATTGCTTTGAGCACTTGGGTTCAGATTGAAAATATGTATATATCATATTTTGCGATCATGTACGTCCCTTAAGAAAAGAGCCTGTGGATATTTTTGGTAAAATAACCATTTACCTGATCACTAGAGAGCTATATAAGCTCTTAGTTTTACATTTTCGTCGGTAGCAGGCTATGTGTTTACAGGCACAGGGCTGAATTTTTCCTCACTAAAAGAGAAGTTGCCAAGAAGAGGAAGATGGTTGTATACCGCTCAACTTATGTTCCAGTCTTGACCTATGGATGGGAGTAATGGGCAATGACTACAACTCACAAAAAGGGAGCTCAAAACCTCAGACATTAGGTATATGAGTGTTGTAGTTTTAATTCATCGTTGAGATACAGTTCTGTAGATGGGACCCCAAAGAGCTGGCTAACTACATATTGAATGGTTGTATACGTCTGGTATGTTGATATTTGGTATTGATGATATATATATATATACATACGCCCACACAAGGCTACTGTAAACAGGTCATGAGGACATCACAGTAACTCACGAAGATGAAGTCAAGTAAGCGTTAAACGACTGTTGACGTTTCAACACTTTATTACAGGACGACAACAGGTTACGCCGACATCAATACATAGTCATTTTGACAGGACTCAGTAACATCATAGGCATGATAACAGTTCAATGCAGCTGGCATCTATAAATCATTAGTAGCTTGTACATATCATAGTACTGGCATATCATTCTATCCTTCCTTGGTACAGCTACAGGAAAAACTACCCCGCATAGGGAGCGGGTAGTCAAGTACATAAGCTTAGTTAGTCTTTCACCTGACCCCAGCAAGTCAGGTACTTCTCTGGTCAAATTACGCCGCAAAGTTAGCGGGCTTCTAGCATACAATGCTAATCTCTACTTTCTTTTAAATATCCTCTGACTAACCCAGTCAGGTACATTTTCTGGCATAAGCAGGCCGCGCAAATATGGCGGGCTCCTAAAATACTATGACCTCTGTGGCTTTCCTTTAGACAAACAAGGTATGTCAGTCCTTGTTCAGTTGATACCGCCTGAATAGCGGGCTTTAACATGTGCAATGTTCTCTGGGTTTCCTTAACCCGATAAATACAATGTCAGCATAATGAGCGAGCTCCAATTCTATTATCTTCAGTGAACTCTTTCCCGCACGGGAGGAAAAGTCACTAAAATGTCAATTGACAACAGAGAGAAAAAATGATGTAAAGTTATTTTACCTTGCCAGCAATCCAACGAATAAACACCAAAACAACACTCGCCATCCTTGGCGCTTAGAATAACACATGGGGATAAATCTTAGACATTCTTTTGTCACACAGAGGCTTTCTTTCCCCGAACGCCTAGCCAGATAGGAGACGCTGCGCGTCTTAACCCCTTGAAAATCTCAGCTCGACTCCCTAACATACAGTCTTCTTCCCGCGCGCCAAATTCTCGCGCATGCGTCGTAAGACGCAAGTCCCCTGAGTTAAGCTCAGGTGGGCGATCTGAAACATTCCAGGAAAAGCTGACTACTCGAGCCATGTATGGTCAGATTGCAAGACCTCGGTCCTAACATTAGACCGCTTGGATAAAAGACAAGTGGGATAACAACTACTTCTGACTTAAACCAAAGTATATAGCGAGTAACTCCCCTTAGACCAAGAATCTGAGAATTACGTCCCCGACTGCATTTAACAATGAGGAAGGTGGTTGAAGTAATAAGAAGAGACACGGTCCCTAAAACAGACGATACGAAATGGACTCAAAACACCTGTTGACCCAAGTGGATAAGTCCCAATTACGACGGTTTGGTCATATCTTCAGAATGGAAGAAAATCGGCTACCAGACAAATAAGGGAAACTAAGAGCTAGGGATCTGCCATGAACGGTACCATACCTTGTAGCGGATATGGCAGCTTGCGTACCGTGATAACCCTCAGAGCTATGCCAGCGGGAGATTTACTCCTGGTGGGTTCAACCAAGCTGGACAGGTCTGCGCGGGTAGGGGTCAGACAAAAGCTGGTACCCTGGTCATCCAGGTTCGGGGTTTTAGCTCAAGACCGACACCCCTATCTTTGTAAAAAATCTTAACCGTTATGGAAACAGCAATAAATGCAAAACCTTTGATGTGGGAAGGACATTCGAAGTCTGAGGCTCGTATGACTGTCAGTGGTGAAAGCCGAAAGGAAGCCATTGGTACGAAAACGGATGCCCTGATCGCAAAACACGATACAAGAATTAGATTCTGGAACGTCAGTACCATGCATGAGGCAGGAAAACTGATGCAGATCACAGCAAAGATGAGAAACTACAGATTAAACGTCCTGGGAATAAGTGAGTGCAGATGGACCGGGGCGAGAGAATAAAAACAGCTACAGGAGAAACAGTACTTTTGTCTGGTAGAGATGATGGTCAGCACAATGAAGGCGTAACCATTATCTTAAAGAAAGGAATAGAAAGGTCATTACTGGAAGGGAACCCATCAACAACAGACTGGTAAGAATAAGACTGAGAGGGAGATTCACCAACACCACAATAATACAATGCTATGCACCAACAGCGATGAATAGGTCAAGGATGACTTCTATCAACAACTACAAAAGGAAATGAAAACTGCGCCTAGGTACGATCGTATTACAGTAATGGGAGACCTCAATGCGAAAGTTGGAACACACAACATAATGAAAGAGTGATGGGGAAAAGCGGCAGTGGAACAGTAATGAGAATGGGGACAAACTAATAAGCTTCTGCAGCATTAACAACTTGGTCATTGGAGGAACACTTTTTCCACACAAAGAAGTGTACAAGTTAACATAAGAATCACAGAAACCAGATAGACCACATTATGATCAATGGTAGATGGAGGCATGCATTGCAAGACATGAAAGTAAAAGAGGTGCAGATGTGGGAAGTGATCACTACCAAGTGATCACTACCTTTGACAGTCTGTGGCTAAGGATCAAAGAAGAAGAAGAGCAAGGCATCCAGACCTCCAGGACGACCACAGTTCGATGGGAGGACAACATTAGACAATCTCTGAAGGACTGAGGACTAGATAGCAACCAGACCAGGAGGACAACAGCCGATAGAATAGTATGACGCTCTATCTGACAAATCTCTACACAGAAAAAAAACGACAAAATTAAAACAAAATCGTTATGCTTACATATAGTCATACTAATATACAAAAACAATATGTAAATAGAAGATAGTTATTTAAATGCAAAAATACGAGCTCGTATATGGTAATTTGTCGTGTTAAAATTTTTATGAAAGTAAACTTCAAATTGTTAGGTTATGTACATGGATCTCCTATAATTAATTCATGGAAAGTGTCCATGGGCCACATGTTTAGAAATCCTGACCTAGATCGTGACCTATATTGTCAGAGTCCACTAAATCCCTCTTGGCTGATGTTGTTGTATGACGTATCCATGTTGTTGAAGTTAATTAGGTCCAAATTTCTACAGGATGGGGTAGCTGGGGGTCATTCCCAACCCTCCTTAGAAGACACCAACAACATTGTGGGGTATTGAACAGTGTTATTATTCTTTACTGTAGTGTCGGACACCAGTCGCATCATCATTATCATCACGATCACCATTTTCTGTCGCGATCATTACGGAACATGGAGCCACCACGGAAGTTGGTCCCCTCAGTGAAACCTACACGAAGCATCCATATGTTTATGTAGCGATGGCTTATGTACCAACGTGTTTTACCTGCTGAGGTTTCCATCCCACGTACAAGCACATTTTAATCGTCGCCAGCGTCTTCTCATCTCTTGTTCCACTGGCACTTGTCTGGTTCTTGTCATTAGTTCCACGTTGGTAACCTTGTCATACCATTTTAATCCCTCTATTCTACGCAAGCACCCATTTATGAAAGTCTGTAGCTTTTTGGTAGTTGTCTTTGTTGTTCTCCATGTCTCAGAGCCATAAAATAGGACTGACTTCACATTTGAGTTGAAGATTCTTATTTTCGTGTTGCATCCGATTTCTCTTGATCTTCATATATTTTCCAATGCAATGAAAGCTCCTCTTGCCTTTTGTATTCTTATTTTGATATCAGTGTCTGTCCCTCAAACTTTGTCTATATTGCTGCCAAGATATGTGTACGATTCTACATCTTGTATTGGTGCTTCTTCAAGTTCAACCTTGTTATCATTACCTGCATTTATTCTCATTTTTTTTGTGTCTTTCCCTTGTGTATTTTTAGACCCAATTGCTGTGACCTCTCATCGAGTGTTTTCAATTTGTCCTGCATCTGATTAGTGTTATGGGACAGAAGAGCCAAGTCATCAGCAAAATCCAGATCATCCAACTGCTTAGTCAGAGTCCACTGGATTCCATTTCTGTTGTGTGTTGTCGATGTTCTCATAACCCAGTCTATTGCTAGTAAGAAAAGAAATGGAGACAAGAGTCATCCCTGTCGCACTGCTGTTCTTATCCCAAACGCTTCTTGTAAGCTGTCCTTCACGAAGAACTCTGCATATCATGTCTTCATATGTTTTCTTTATTAAATTAATGATCTTCAGGGGAACTCCATAATGCCTCATCAATTTCCAAAGTGATTCTCTGTCTACACTTTCAAATGCCTTTTCGTAGTCCACAAATCCGATGTATAGTGGTGAATTCCATTCCAGAGTTTGTTCAACTATTATTCTCAAAGTGGCTATCTGGTCTGTACAGGATCTGCTTTGTCGAAAACCTGCTTGTTCATCTCTCAGTTTCTTGTCTATGGACTCTTTTAATCTCTCAATGATAATCCTGTTTAATACTTTTCCTGGCACTGAATGTAACATTATTCCTCTATAATTTGTGCACTCTTGTAAATTTCCTTTCTTAGGCAACTTAACCAGATATCCTTCCTTCCATTCTAGAGCTCTTCTTGTAGGCGTACAATTGTGCTCCGTTTGAAAAAAATCACTTTTGAAATATTGAAAAACTCTCTTCCTAAGTCTATGGATAAACATTAAATGAACAGAACCAGTTTCTATTGCTAGAAGTACTTTCTCCTCATCTTCTCTCATTTAAAAAACAAAAAAGAGAAAAAGACAACAACAATTTATGAACTTCACATTCCATCTGCTGTAATTAGCGAACATATGATTTTTTAAGTCCGTTGACGTTTTTCTATTGTCAAGATTATCTCATTAACTTCAATGACATTTTCAGGAAAAATACTGTTAAAAAAAAAATAGATACATTAGGTTGCTGTGTTTTCACTATTTTGTCTGAAACCTTTATTTTTCCCATTAAGAATTATGCCTTTTTTTTAATGCTCTTTTTCAGTTTTTGCCATTCATATATCCTCTTCAGAATACCTTTTAACAGATGGCAGAGCTCAGATGTCGACACAGTAGAGGCGATCCAGGTCATAGCAGACATTGACACCTTAACAGAGATGTTACGCAAATGAGATGTGCAAATATGCATAGGTTGCAGAGAGCAATAATGTTATTATCAACGCCGAGGAATATATTAACTCTTAAAGGACGTGGTGTTTTCCTGTGTTTGACGCAATGCATTTTTTGTCAATTTGAGCTTTGATGTAGTTTTGACGTTTACGGGTTTTCTCCAAGTTTAAAAAAAAAAGTGTAGGAATGATATACATTGTAAAAGAAACTGAATAAAGATTAATAAAATAGAAAAGTGGTACAACATGAAGCAAAAACATTGTTCAAATAAACAAGCACTGTGAACTGGCCTCCCAGCCCGATTGCTTGGAAAAATCAGCACTGAATCCAGGCCTCATTTCCATTAAGAGTTAAACAGGATTATCCTTGAGAGATTGAAATAGGTCGTAGAAATAAACCTCAGGGAATGCCGTGCTTAGATAGGTTTTTTAAAAGTTATGTAAGGTCCCACCTGAGTATAGGAGATGGCGATAGTACGTGAGAATTAAAGTGTAAGAAATAGAGTTTTTCTCGCGTGAATAGTTTAAGGAGAAGATCTGTCTCTGGGCTGAGTAGTTTCTCTAGTCCAGCCTATCTATACGACTAAAATTTAGTATAAGACAATCTTTCACCTCCTTATATTGAGAAATATAAGTTACATTAAAAAAACACTCACACACACACAGCTATGTGGCAACAGGACACACAAACGTGAAAAAAACTATGGTAAATTTGGGTATGGGTCTGACCAACACACAAAGTTTAGTTCTTTTGTTGTTTATTATCATTAAACTTTACAACATCGAATATCTAAAAGAGAAAGATCAAATATTTCAGAATTACATGCATAGAAAAATAACAAAATACCTATGCCCTCCCTTCATTGAGAAGAAAAGAACCCAACAAGTTAATAACCCCAAAGGTTAAAGGTTAGCACTAGGTTACAGTATAGACAGTAAAGAAAGAACACCGCTCCCAATAAACGTTATCCAATAAAATTAAACAATAGTCAAACAGAGTATAGAAGATACAATGTTTCCTGTACTAAAGAAAATATATCTCTCTCTCTCTCTCTCTGTCATACGTGGCCACACAATCTCGCTTCTTACCCTATTCTTGGTGAAACAATGTGTTGGATGTATAATCCATGAATATGTATTTAAGGTCCAGTGTTTGTCTTCCGAATTGGGCCCCAGTCCCGCCTTTCAAAATTAAATTTTATAAGGGGAACGTCTAATTTGGTGGTTGATTTCCTAGATACACAATGTCACTTTGAATAGTTAATGCCGAGACTCTCTGAGGTCTGGGGTTCACAGTAAACAGTAGGAAAACATTTGATTGCTAACAAACTGTTAGTTATTGTTAATTGATGATGATGGTAAATCCTATAGGCTGGCTCTGGTGAGTGCCGATTCTGAAATAGCGTACTCTTCTGGATACAAATCCTCTTGGATACGACTATCAGAAGTCGAGAGAATTGTTATATCTTTCACACCCCAGTGGGCTGATAAAATGCAAAGAATATATATATCTGGGTATTTGTAAGTCCAGTTAAAAAAAATTACTGTTAAAATTTTGTTAGTCTCTGTGGCCGGTCCTGTTCACAACTGAACTTATAGACCGTAAGCCAAATTAAGACAACTTTCATCCAATCAGTAAAATGGAGACAAGGCCCAAGATATAGACCAAAATAAAGGCAAATAATAAAAAACTCGCTGGTCGCCGTTGATCAGGTCATGCCGTATGGATGGAAAAACATTATAAAAAATAAAGCTACTAATATATATCTATATATATATATATATATATATATATATATATATATATATATATATATATATATATATATATATATATATATATACACGGAAGGGGACGAGACGATCTCTCATCCTCTCCGTCAGTCCTGATTAAAATTAAAAGGCGCACGGTATGTCTAGCCTATCCTATCACGCGCCGCTTAGCGGGTGCAAGTTTGGTTGAGGCATGCAGCCTATTCCCCCTCCTGTTCCGGTCAGCGATCAGCGCATAATGTCAATTATGATTTAATTATCCCTACGCGCGCTCAACAAATATCGCCTGTCATTAATACTATTTAGATTGTCGGCGTATGTTTGTTTAGTCGCATGATATTTAAACACAGTTACTTACTAAATTACACACACTGAAATAAAAGTGAATTTTATTCCGTCAATTATCAGTCTCGCCTAGTGTATTTATTAGTCAACTAAACCGTCTCTTTCTGTGTGATAGCGGGTGATAAAATTAACATTACAACTGAAACCTCTGGAATAAAATTAGCTACGCGTTTTTTAATTCGCTAGTTTTAACGCTAGAAAGTCACCGTGAATTATAATGGTAAACTTAAGACACTAAATCGCTTAAGCACAAATTTATATTACCAGAAATACAGAAAGAAAACACTACGAACTATTAACACATCTCTTCCCAATGGTTCTAGATAACGTGTTTAGACTCTCCGAAAAATCTGAGCTACATTGATAACTGATTTGGGAAAGACGTAGTTTATATACGATCATGTTATTATGATCTCTAGAAGATGTGAATTTTCAAAATTTCCGTTTGCGCAGCTATAAAGAGCACAAAACAAATGTCTATGTTAAAGAAGATAAAAACTACAAGAACCACTTTTGATGAAATCAACGTCGAAAAGCCTGCCTGGTTTGTGCATGTAACTCGTCATGACTCCCTTTCGAAAACGATCCTTCAGGGAACAGTCGAAGGTAAACGGCGAAGAGGAAGGCAGAGAAAATCCTGGCTATTCGGTTTTTCCACACTTCAACTTCTGCTGATGTCCACCATGGGCATGACCGGTTACGGGCTGAGAAGACGTAGTTTATATACGATCATGTTATTATGATCTCTAGAAGATGTGAATTTTCAAACTCCGTTTCCCAGCAGAGAAATGTGAAACTACGTTTCCCAGATAAAAGGTATTCGGTCGCTTCTGTCGGCCGCTGCTAACCGACAACAGAAGCTTAACCCGTGTAGCGGGCTTACTTCCCTAGATTTTCCCTGTTTCTCGAGATCAAAGAGTTATCTTTTCCCTGCATGTACGAACATCACAGGATTAGCTCCCCGTATAGAGAATTCTTCAAAAGCCGTTAATCTTCCACGTGTTTTCACGTGCAGGCTGTCAGTTTTCGTAATATTGACAGATCAGCTCGCGTGAGAAACTCAGGTAAACAAACGTGGTTTGCCACCTGCTATGAATGACAGGTTGCGAAAGTTTGTAAACAAGCTCGTTTGTTATGGTCAGTAAAAAGACGCGTGGATTAAAAGGTGAGTCAGACAGGCAGAGAAATGCGTGACTTTGTTAGCGAATCTTAGGACGCCAGCGGGAAAGCAAAGGCTGTCGGATGCTGTAGCTAGATTTCCATTCTACGTCACAGGGAAGAATACTAAGGTTCTGGAAGGAAAAAAAACCAAAAAAAAAAACCCAAGAAAACAGATTTTGAACAGACCTAAGAAATACACTGCGTAATGGTAAAATAGAACTTGAATTTCTTTCTCTCATCACTTTACACTGGATTAGTGAACTAGTAAAAGGTGTTCGAAAGTTTAAGCTATTAAGGCCTTATGGAGATCTACATACGATCATTAACCTAATATGGAAAACATGTGAGGTCAGTGAAATACAGAATACCTCACGAAGGAAAGTTTACAGAGCGCTTCAAGACAAAAACAGAGGTGCGGTAGGGAGGCCTCATATCACAATCGCATATCTTAGTGGTTAAATATTCAATTCTAATAACAATGACATCTACAAAAAGGACTGGAATAAAAGTATATTTAGCAGATGACCTGAATCTTGTGTCCCATAACTGTAACCACATGTAAGAGAAAGTGAAAATACTTGATGAGAGATCACAATAAGTGGGTCTAAAAATATATAAACAAAAGACAAAGATGATGAGAATAAGTGCGGTAAATGATCTTCAGACTGTGCGTGGAGAAGCATCCCAACAAGATGTTGACGATACATACATTTTTGTGACAACATCGACGAAGCTGGAGAAACTGACAGTCATGTAAAATAATAATAATACAAAAGGAAATGTGAGCTTCCATTGCATCCTGAAAAGCATAGATATCACAAGAAATCATGTCCACGACAAAAATAAAATCTTCAACTCAAATGTCGAGAGTCATGCCGTGAAGATGTTAAATATACAACAGACAACAAAGAAAAAGTTGCAGACTAATAACCGGTCGCAATCGAACAAGGGCCATCTAAATTGGATGAGCGTCTTGTCATGATTTACTTTCACAGCTGTTTGGGTCGATTTCCGGTAAGCATATCAGTGATATTTCCTTTATGTTGTCTGATGTCTTTTTTCTGTCCAACGAGTGTCTGTTAATTACCTGTATTTGTTATTTATTTATTAGTCAGATATGAAAGGGATTAAAAAAAA
This sequence comes from Oreohelix idahoensis, assembly GCA_024509875.1. Classification (NCBI taxonomy): domain Eukaryota; kingdom Metazoa; phylum Mollusca; class Gastropoda; order Stylommatophora; family Oreohelicidae; genus Oreohelix; species Oreohelix idahoensis. Next base: position 27,744 of record JAMPIV010018295.1, read on the forward strand.
ATTGAAAGATCTTGAGCAGATGACACAAGACAGGAGGACCTGACATACATTTATTGAAGACATACATTTATTGAAGACATACATTTATTGAAGACATACATTTATTGAAGACATACATTTATTAAGACATACATTTATTGAAGACATACATTTATTGAAGACATATATTTATTGAAGACATACATTTATTGAAGACATATATTTATTGAAGACATACATTTATTGAAGACATACATTTATTGAAGACATACATTTATTGAAGACATACATTTATTGAAGACATACATTTATTGAAGACATACATTTATTGAAGACATACATTTATTGAAGACATACATTTATTGAAGACATATATTTATTGAAGACATACATTTATTGAAGACATACATTTATTGAAGACATACATTTATTGAAGACATACATTTATTAAGACATACATTTATTGAAGACATACATTTATTGAAGACATATATTTATTGAAGACATACATTTATTGAAGACATACATTTATTGAAGACATACATTTATTGAAGACATACATTTATTAAAGTCCTATGCTCCTTAGGATGCCGTAATGTAATCCTGGTCCTGTTTTCAGGAGGACAGTTTAAAAAAAATTAGATCTATCAACTAAGAGATTACGCGGAGCGCTTGCGATGTTGATTAGGTATTTGTCTGCCAGAACATCTGACTGATCCTTCCTGTAACAGACTATCTCATTCATCCATCCTTGTCACCTAGACAAGAACATGACGTTAATCGTCATCTTGACTGACGTAGACAAATCCGGAGTTAACCTGCTGTCCGCCTGGGCTGTTTAGTCTCGTGTTTGTTGTTTACGTTTCTAATTTTACAGATATTGAATACCTGTGCATTAAAGGTCAGTTCCTAATTACATTTAATCTTGACAAAGTTTCACGGCAGATAAGACGCCAGGGCATACAACTCGGGCAAGCAATTTGAGCTCACGTGGATCCTAAAATAGCAACAACCGATAAAGACTGATGGAGCTCCGGCATGTTTGTTTGTGGTCGCTGCTAACAGTTTTTAATCAGGCGTGTGGGGTTATTTATTTGTTACACTAAGAAGTAGAACACCAGACAACAGAAAAACAACAGACATGAGTGGCTTACCCAGGATTTGAACACTGGACCTTCCGTGCGACAACCCCGCCTAGCCATGCAAGCGAATCACACTATCCGCCCTGCCATCTACGCATCATCAAAAAATGATGTTTCAATGGCAGGTCAACAGTGCGAACCACAATACATGACACCAGAAGTCCACCATGGGCAGTTCAGCCTATTAATGACGCAATCACTTCTGTTGTATTTCTATCAAGCAGTATAGGCCGAATCCAACAAGACAAGGACCTTAATACTGTGTCCAGTAAATGATAGTAGACTAGAACAGTGAGAACAGGATAGTGGGTAGGTTTGGTATTGTATAAACATTTATTACACATAAGGGAGGGAAACCCGAGGCCTGTACAAAGTGTGTTAAAAATTAAAATATTAACAACTTCAGACAGGATCAATTAATAATATCATCACAATCAGAAACCCGAGGCCTGTAAGGCTAGGCGGGGTTGTCGCACGGAAGGTCCAGTGTTCAAATCCTGGGTAAGCCACTCATGTCTGTTGTTTTTCTGTTGTCTGGTGTTCTACTTCTTTATTTCCTGCGAGTGCCTGATAACATACCTTTATATTTGTTTCATATTAATTTACTGTTTACAGGCCTCGGGTTTCCCTCCCTTATGTGTAATAAATGTTTATACAATACCAAACCTACCCACTATCCTGTTCTCACTGTTCTAGTCTACTATCATTTACTGGACACAGTATTAAGGTTCTTGTCTTGTTGGATTCGGCCTATACTGCTTGATAGAAATACAACAGAAGTGATTGCGTCATTAATAGGCTGAACTGCCCATGGTGGACTTCTGGTGTCATGTATTGTGGTTCGCACTGTTGACCTGCAATTGAAACATCATTTTTTGATGATGCGTAGATGGCAGGGCGGATAGTGTGATTCGCTTGCATGGCTAGGCGGGGTTGTCGCACGGAAGGTCCAGTGTTCAAATCCTGGGTAAGCCACTCATGTCTGTTGTTTTTCTGTTGTCTGGTGTTCTACTTCTTTATTTCCTGCGAGTGCCTGATAACATACCTTTATATTTGTTTCATATTTATGTACTGCTTGTGTAAACGTTCGTAGTGAGTACGTTTGAGTTTGTGCACAGATTTATGCCAGGGAATAAACACGCAGAGTGAGTGTTCGGACTGTCTGTGCAGGGGGACAGAATAAGGATGTTCAGATGTGATGAATGCACAGATTCTTCTTCTTCAAGTACCATGCTTGGTGAGGTAGGTGATCAGTCTCTAAACGAGTTTCTGTCTCCAGCAATATTTATCACCTGTGGTCTTGACTTCCCTTCTAACCATGATGTAAACATTTTCAGTATCTTTTCTCTTTGTTGCCCTCAATCTTTCTTCCTTTAATGATCGGAAACCCTATACAGAGCGATACAACAGGAGACAATCTTATCATCAGAGAAGGTCCCCCCGTCGATAAAGGGTTTCGGCCCCTTAATCTCCTTTACACTCTAAGGGGGCCGGCATACTTGAGTCATAACTCCCAAGTTTCAGCATCCTGTTGTCTTGTGCAGAGAATTGAATCCACTTCACCTTGGTTGCAGCTTTCAATTTCACTCCTCTTTTCTGCCAGCTAGAACCCATTGTGAAAGTAACCCCTATGTTGAAAACAAATTACTGTCCCGAGTTCCATAGCCCGTTGCGGTTGTTCCACAGCCAGCACGATGCCTTTTCCGCAGTTTCAGTGACAGTCTTGTTCTTGACTGTCCTCTCAACCCCAACAGTTTCAGTAAATCGTACACTGAGTAAGCCACGAGACCTCTTGCACTTACCTCAACAGCCATGACACTTGCAGCGAACCCATCGTCTCTCAAGTCCGTGACCAGATCATTATACTTGGCTACTTTGAACGAGTATTGCTCGTCCAGTCTGGATTCAGATGGCACGGTCAGCTCAATCATTATAACATAGTGCAATGATGAGGAATGCAGTACTACATCTAGCCGTCTTCGAGATCTTCTGATACTCTCTGGATATACCCCTAGATCAGGTAGGTCTACTTCCATTCAATCTGTGATGGTATTACCTCCCCTGCTTTGCAGTAGTGGTCCAACAGTGGCCAAAACTCAAGAGTATCTAAAATGGGCTTCAAATGTGTCTACCTTCGCACAAAATTACTCTTGGCAGATATGTAAATAGAAGAAACAAAACGCTTCTATCTCCAGGGAGTCTTCACAAGATATTCAGTATAAGCGAGAACACTACTGCTTTGGCTGAGTATGTTAACTCTGTAATTCTGCAGACGCTTTTGTGAAAGATTTAAGCACTTATTAATTTCAGCTCGTTTAAGCCCCACCCCTGATTTACTCAGTGGAATTCTATTATTCTAGTATAGCTCTGTTTAGAGTGCGTGTAGTAAGTTGACTGAGACAAACATGCAGTAACTTTAAAATGATTAAATCGAAGTTAAATTTGTATAATTACAAATAACAAAATTTAATAATCACTTAAGTTTTAACAGTTGGAAAATAATTTGAATAGTTATGGATCAAGAAAAGTTATCACAGTCGTTATGGATTGTGAAATGTTACAAGAAGTTCAAGTGGCAGCATAGATTTGAATTTAGCTGCCAATGACGGTTCTGCTCCTTCTTATTGGTTGGTTCTTACACTGCTCACGCTCGTCCTTGATCAAGGTTGTCGGGTGTAGATCGTTTCCCAGAAATGTCAAGGAAAGTCTAATACGTGGGTCCTTCGTTTAGGCCACTGTTCCCTTCTTGTTCCAGAGATAGTACTTTCTGCTGGTATCACCAATAACTATGGTAAAAGAATAGAACGAAACGCTCTTCTGGGTATGGCGTTTTCCACCTCATAGCTATGGGTTCCAATCTTCCGAAACCACAACCCCAGTTAACTCAGAATTTTACCCTCGATGAGAATAAAATTTAATCCCTCGGGATAAACTTTCTTTACATTTAAATTGAATAGCTTTCATAGTTACTTTATATTTAAATAAAATAGTTAATAATACAGATAGAGTCTGTTTACATATACACCTCCACTGATTGAAAAGTGTTCACAATATAAATTGAATATGTTTTCATTTATATTTTACACTGATTGAAAAGTTTGGAACTTCCGTTAACTTTAAAATGAATATTTTCATGAAGACATTTACACTGGTTTAAAGCTTGAATACTTACATTAATTTTAAAGTGAATATGTTTAAATGGACATTTACACTGCTTTGGAAATGTAAGTATTATACTTAGAATGTACATCATTTCTTTCATCTTTCCCTCCCTATGGAACCTGGAACTACTTTATGCTTTTAGTTCTAATTAAGAAACTAGCAATAAAGCAATCACCAGCCCGTGCACTGGTGGCTCATGAATCATCATTCTATACGCTGAGGTTGCCAGCCTCAAATTACTTTGACATCCACTAGCGAGTTTCACATATTAAACTTCACATGGTATATAATATATATATATATATATATATATATATATCACATATATATATATATATATAATAAAATATATAAATATATATATATAATTAGTTCACAACTTACGCCAATCCTGGCTCACATACTTTTTGCTCAGATGAATAAATGAGACTTGAATCGGCCTCTTACACGCGTCTGGGGTGTCGTTAATTTATTAAGTTCCCTCTCTGACTTCGTGTGTGGTCCTTCAGTTTTCTCAGTCCCGGTTTCCTTATTTAAAATGCTAGAGATTTCCTGGGCTATATTGTAAGTCCTGATAAATACTCGTACTTCAATAAAAGGTGTCCGGTATGTTAAGAAGGAATTCTGAATTCTAATTCTTCACTGTAGCAAGGTCTGGTATCTTGGCGAGCGATTTCTCAAGTGAAATAGCTTGAGAAAATGATCAGATTATATTCACTGCCTTCCCACGCGTTTGTTATGCGCGCCTCAAAGGATCAGCCAATCTGATTTCAAAATGTTGCTTGACTCAGCTAATGCAAAATTACAAACATTACTTTTCTGAAAATGGGTTGTACACATCCGCTTGCCCTTGGGTACAAACTTACGAACATGACGGTAAACTCATATAACAACGTGTTCCCAATGTAACCATTATTACTTTTATCAGAAAGTAATCTCTTATCTGTGTCTGTCCATCAGTTGTCTCCCCGTATTCCAAGCTTTGGTGATGCGCGTACCCACGTCTTATCAGTGATTAAGCACTGCGCTGATGCGATTTACATGTTAATCTGTATGCTGATATCGCTGCGCACACGATAGCCAAAATTGTTAGGTCGCTGCCACTCCTTGCAGCGCAGGGAGAAATGGATAACAACCAGACATGTCTACTTATCCCTGAGAAGGAAAAAGAAGGAAAATACAAAATATCTGCAACACATAGCAGAAAAATAAAGAAAGAAAGTGGGGAAAATGAAAGCCCACAATAAAATCAGTACCACAAATGTACCGATACTGCCGGAGTGAAACAAAGATCGAGGATGATCGCTCCATTTTGTGACACAATCGTTTCTGTTGTCACGACACATTTCAGCTTCTTCTCATAACATGGCCCAAGACAGTGGATTGTTTCCTACTAATATGTGTTTAACGTCCTTTACACACGGGCTTCTTCCAGGGCGTCCTCGTTACTCTCTTTACATGTCTATGGCATTCTTAACGTTCTTCTGTCAAACCACATCTCTGTGGCACCCGGTGCTTTTCTTACTTGTTTGCCATCTGTCCATGGCTCACTTCCACATGTTCAGATTGGCTATATAACACTGGAAATAAAAGTAAAAAAACACAGCGTGCAATTTATGTAAGTTAGATTTTGAGGCTATATAGACTGTCGGTGTACAGCAGAGTCGGCAACAACACTAACCGCAGGTCATAAGGGATGATTTCGTAAATCTATAGGTTACTGGGGAGTCAGGAGGGGAAGGGGGGAGGGAAAATTTTTAAGATGGGGACAGTTCGTGCTATCTTTCTCTTGTCGGCATTTAAAAGAGCGGTGTCTCCGGGACTAGAGATACTGAGAGAAATTTTAAAACTATTTATAATTGAAAAGGGTTTTTCACCTAATTCTGCAGACATGATTCTATCAAGGTAGATTTGTATAAATCTCAGTTCCTAAAGTAGATACCCACAAGCCCAAGGTTGCCTACCGCTGCTGTATAGAATGTGTGATTTAGGATGCGTTCTTGTAAAGACTATCGGTATACACATTATGCACGTTCGTTTGTGTGGTTCAGACCAGGGTTGTCGAGTTGGCCATCAAAATTTCCGCCTCCGACTCCGGAAATTTTAGTCCGACTAGTGATATGGCATAAAATCATGCACTTACATGGAGTTATATTTATAAGTATGGTATGTGTCTGAATAAATGAATAATTAGCTTTCGTAGACTACATTTTAAACTATTTGTTCATTCATACAGTAGAACAACATAACAAATCATCCACACCTGCACACAAATGATTAATTTGCCAAGCGCCATGAGGCATTATGGAGTTCCCCTGAAGATCATTAATTTAATAAAGAAAACATATGAAGACATGACATGCAGAGTTCTTCATGAAGGACAGCTTAGAGAACCATTTGGGATAAGAACAGGAGTGCGACAGTGATGCCTCTTGTCTCCATTTCTTTTCTTATTAGCAATAGACTGGGTTATGAGAACATCAACAACACACAACAGAAATGGAATCCAGTGGACTCTGACTAAGCAGTTGGATGATATGGATTTTGCTGATGACTTGGCTCTTCTGTCCCATAAACGTAATCAGATGCAGGACAAATTGAAAACACTCGATGAGAGGTCACAACAATTGGGTCTGAAAATACACAGGGAAAAGACAAAGATAATGAGAATAAATGCAGGCAATGAAAACAGGGTTGAACTTGAAGAAGCACCAATACAAGATGTAGAATCGTACACATATCTTGGCAGCAATATAGACAAAGTTTGAGGGACAGACAGTGATATCAAAATAAGAATACAAAAAGCAATAGGAGCTTTCATTGCATTGGGAAATATATGGAGATCAAGAGAAATCGATCCAACACAAAAAAAGAATCTTCAACTCAAATGTGAAGTCAGTCCTATTGTATGGCTCTGAGACATGGAGAACAACAAAGACAACAACCAAAAAGCTACAGACTTTCATAAATGGGTGCTTGCGTAGAATAGAGGGATTAAAATGGTATGACAAGGTTACCAACGTGGAACTGATGACAAGAACTAGACAAGTGCCAGTGGAATAAGAGATGAGAAGAAGACGATGGCGATGGATAGGTGTGACGTACGTCTAGTTATGACAAGTGAATTTCCCTGATTCGATGGATGATAACAGAATATTGGCCTCTCATAACTTTAGAACCCCTGAACATTTGTTGTAACTTTCATCAGCCTGTGGCATTTCAACGTGGGCTCATTAAGTATGCACGAGCGCAGAGTAGAATCTTTACCACGTTGGATCATTAAATATGTGAGCTGCTACCTTCTGTGCATTTTGAGATCGCACGGCCTTCAAGGAGAAGTTAAACCACACCCATTGCGATCTCTGGAGCAATTATAGGAAGTTATTTACTTACTTCGCCAGTCCCCTATGCCTAGCGAGGGCGTTGCCAGAAGAGCACTCCTGTCTCTAGCGCGAGTATATGCCTGCATTTAGCTACAACCTTCGTTAGTACCTACCTTAGGGGTGGTGCCAGAATCAAACGAAGCCGCGCTTGAGATCTGAGACACTGAAGGCTCTCAGAAGTAGACGGAGCAGCGTCTCGCAAGAATTTCACATCTTCATGCGAACTGTTAAACCGCTCGCAAGATGGACACGACCAGGAGAGACGGAACGCTCATCGTAGCGGGTAACAACCGGGTACGATCGGCGGCAGAATTTCAATTTCTCCTGAGATGAAGAAAAGTGTGAAAATCTAACACGTCCCATTTAAGTTACATTCCTAATAGTATAAATAAAGAACCCAGAAAACTGCATTTTATCATTCGTTCTGACAGAATTGTAAGATTCACTAGCATATAGTTGGATTCCTGCTAGATTTCATCTAAATTGTTGGCTATTGGAGTGAATTCTTTTCTGTGCAGACGGTAATTTATACATTAGCTTCGAGTGATCAGTGGTCTAGTTATTTCATCTTTATTTCACTGGATTATGGTGTAAATTTAACCTTATTAAATAAACACATTTTCAAAGTTCTAGTGCAAACTAAATGTTACATCTATAAGTTAATTTCCTAGTACAATAGCCGCGTAAATTAATTTTGCAGCCGTTAAGGGAATTATAACTTTAATACAGTTTAGTTCTGTATAGATAGATATGCTTTTAACTATTAACGCGCGGGGAGCTTTTCTTGAATTTATTAATGGTAGACGCGAATGCAGAAAAATAGTCTAACTGTAAATGTATCGCGCGTTAGATTTTAATATGATTTCATTGCATTTCATGTTTTTCTATTTGCATCCAGAATGATCTTTCGAACCTTGCATCCCAGCAATTAGGCAGCAATTAAGCAGCAATTAAGCAGCAATTAAGCAGCCATTACGCAGCAATAAAATATATACAGAGTCCTGCCGACTCAGTTCGATTACTCCAGTGACTTATGAACATATTTAAAATTTAATCTTTGTGGCGATCCTGTTGTGATTCGGCTATCTGAAGTTTACAGAAATAAAGCAAACCCAAAGACTGTTTTAAAATCCCAATTCATAAAGTCGTTTTAAAGTTAACAAACTGGAAGAAGAACAGTTGCCAGTAGCAATATTTTACTCACTGCTCTATTTGTGAAGAAGAACATAGATTTACCTGAACACTGTCTGTCAAGTATATTCAGTGGATTCTCTCTCTCTCCCCCCCCCCCCCAATCCCCGAAGAAGAACTTACCTCAGTGTTTTTGTAGTTTGTGACATTACGGCAAAAGAAAGTTATCTCCACCAGCTGTGCCAATCTTAGAAACCCCACCATACCTCACACCTAGCCAAGTGCCTGTGCCATTCATTAGGAATTTTATCTAAAACCAACAGTAGCCTTTACGCTTCACCGTCCGGCGATTTTTGAGACTATTTGCTACCAGCCCACCTCGTTAAATCTGGGGCCTGACACAGAAGAAAAAGACAATTTCCATTGTTCTACGGTATTATCTGCTGTTGTAAAATTCCTATAAAGTGCCAGCATTCACAATTTGGTAAGTCTGTGTGTGTGACTGTGTGCTGGCCAGCCCAAGCGTGTTTTTTTTTTTTGAATGAACGGAGATTTAATCTTTTTTTACCCTTATACTTAGTTCGACCTAGTATTAAGGTGTACTGTATTCATTGTACGGTACTTCTCCTAGCGGGATTGTTTGACTGCGTTCATTCCCCCCTCCCGTAAAATTTGTTGAATAAAGGGAAACATTTGAGAACCCTAGCTTTTCCTCTACCCCATTATTACTGTAACCCCTTGTCTCAGAGTAATCAATTTACCATTGGGTTAAATTGCCTATCTCTGATTAGCATCATTCCCCCCCCCCCCCCTGTCTTTGAGACCGGTTCTTTTCTGTTAGAAAATACAAGCGGGAAAGGTGTATGGGATACTTCTCCTCAGAACACCCTCCCCCCTTGTCATTTTGTATTTTGTAGCCTTTGATTTCTTCATGTAAATTGATAATTGTTTGTGACTTGATTTGTTATGCTAAATAAAAGTAATACAACTTTTAGCATTTGTGTTGGCAGCCCAAAACCCAACATTTCCCATATTCGTTATCGTAGTCTGTATTCATGTACGTTGTGCGTCAGAATCACCAAATCGGTGTGTGCGCCTGAGTGACTGGAACTGACAAACAATTGTTTGTTCAGAAGAGTGGTAGGAGTAGTTTTTGAGAGACAAATATTGTCGTACATGAGACTGTCCTTACCTTTCCAAGCACTTGTGAATCTACTACCTCACTTTCCTAAATCCTTATTCTCGCAGAGCCTTCACTATCATTCTACACTCTAAAGGGACCAATATCCATCAGAACTCTCTCAGAAAAATTTACGACAATAAATGGTTAGCTCGTCCGAGATTCTGAGCCTAGTTTAAATAGAGTGTGGTTGATTGTCTTTGTGAAGTAGGGTATAATCTTAAAAAGTAATTACTTCCCCTAGACCAAGCCTTTTAGTATTTTGGGCCGACCACACAATAATTATTACAGGTTTGTTTCTTTCCACAGGAGCAGGAAGTTAGTGATAATAAAATATTTTTCACCTTTGTATTCTCTGGCAGAGAAAATTGAAATATTTTTATAAAATTGCTGGGATCGCGTGATTGTTTAACAATCACATGGGTTCTTTTGAAGTTAGAAAGAGCTGAGCTGCGCTAAAGACGCTTATTCTGATTTTTATGATCCTGTTAATATCGTCTCTAACTCATAACTGACTTCAGAAAGGGCGGAGTTTGTTAGTGGAGAATTAAAATTTAGGAAATTTTTTTTTCCTTTAAATTGTTTTTCATAAATTTTTCTCTACTTTTAGTAATAGTAAATTTTTCCCAGTGTAACTTACCATTTTAAGTGGCATAAGTCGCTTGCGTTAAGAGTCTTAAGTGACAATAATACAAGCGATAAGTTAACACATTATAAGGTAGGAGGTAACTCAAGTAAATTTTTACTTTGGTTTTTCTCGTAGCGGTTCCGAGTTTCTTCCCCTTCTCGTTTCTTCTTACTAGTTCTCTAGTCATACTACATCTTATTCTTTGACAATGGCAGAGAGGATAAAGATGAGGTCCATCTTGAGGCTGGAAGCGAAAGAGGCAGGATTAGACGCAGAAGCTGCAAACGCGTTTGTCAACCAGGAACTGGAAATATATGACGCGGAGCAACAGAGAACAGAAGCTGAGAGGAAGGAAGAGAAGGAAAGAGCAGAAGCTGAGAGGAAGGAAGACAAAGAGAGAGCAGAAGCTGAGAGGAAGGAAGAGAAAGCGAGAGCAGAGAGGAGAGAAGCACAGGAGAGGGCAGATAGGAAAGAAGCAGAAGAACGCCTATTGGAACAGAAGAAAATTGAGGCAGAGATGGAAGCTCGCAGGGAAAAAAGAGAGAGAAGGAAAGACAGCACGAACTGGCGCTTAAGGCTTTAGAGAGTCGGGGCGCTTCTACTTCGAATAACGGAGAGCCGTCTTCGCCCCAGTCTCAGTCAATGGATCTCTCTAGCACTCAATCTGCCCAATTAACTGCGATGTCTTTTGCTTTAGAGTCTTTTCCTAGCCCCAATGAAAAAATTGACACCTTCTTAGAGAAATTCGAGAGACTCGCAAATCTGTATGGGTTAGAGAGTTAGCGTTGGGCACTTAAACTCTCAACGTCACTAAAAGGTACTGCTTAGGACGTAAACACAAAGCTGGGAACCAATCAACATGATTACGACATGCTGAAAAAGGCCTTGCTAGAGCGGTTTGAGATGACCGCCCGAAAATTTCTGCAAATGTTCAGAAACAGCCGGAAAGAGAGCACGGAAACTTTTCCGCAGTTCTCTTCACGTCTCACGGGCTATTTGACAAAGTGCATTGAATTATCTGACCTACCTTTTACATATGAGGGACTACTTGAACTTGTTCTTGTGGAACAGATAAAGTCAACTTTGTCAAACGAAACCCGTAGATTTTTGGCTGAACAGGGCGCAGTCAGGCTTGAGGACATCCTCAATAAAGCAGAACGCTATACCAATGCAATGGCCGAACTTCCCAGCACTAAACGTAAACCCACAGATGAGCCATCTCGAAAACAAAATCTAGAGCAGTCATCCTATTCTTCCAATCCTTCTCAACATTATAACCAACGAGATAATAATACCCATAAACCTCCCCAGGGAAAATCGAAATTCTACCAAACCCGATATCCCCCTAACAACAATTCTGATCAACCCACCAAGCCTACGTGGCAGCGCGGCCACCAAGGTCAAGGAAAAGGGAAGACCCCTACACCAGGAACGTCTGATCAAGGCAAACAAACCGGTCCAAACCGCATCGGATGTTTGCATACAGCCTCGAAAGGTAGAGTCAATGTCAGTGATTCTCAACCTGAGGGGGACCGACCTCAACGCGAGGAACTGTACTTTTGAATGGTACCTCTACTACTTGTCTTTTTGACACAGGATTAAGTTTTGATTGTATTGTCGCCAGACACTTAGTCAAACCCGGTCAGGAGACACAGGAAACCGTCAAACTATGTGGAGTTTTCAAGAGTGATGCACCCAGGACGCTTCCTATCGCACTGGTAGAAATGCACTCTGATTTTGTCAGAGGTGTTATTAAAGCGGCCATTATGGATGATCCCATCTACCCAGTTATCCTGGGATGTAGATATGTGTTTATTGGGAGACCGAAGGAGCCGATTGTGGCAGCGGTAACCACAAGAGGGCAAGCCAAGAAGGAGAGGGAGCCTGCGCCAAATTTGTTGCCGAATGAACTGAAGGAGGCGCAACAAAAGGACCATACTCTGGAGCTCTGCTTTAGAAAACTGCCCATGGCTAAGGACCCCAGACACAACGGAGACATATTTTCTAAGGATGGCGTATTGTATCGTAGAACGGGCAACCCGGACACGGGGAATAACCAGCTCCTAGTACCGACGCAGTACAGAAGCCAGATCTTAGAAATGGGGCACTCTCTTCCCTTTAGCGGTCATATGGGACAAAACGCCACTATTCAGCGAATACAAACCCACTATTGGTGGCCAGGAATGAACTCTGACATTATCAGGTATGTGAAATCCTGCGCCCAGTGTCAACGGGTAGCACCCAAGCACTTGACACCTCCAGTACCCATGGGGCAAATGCCAAGTGTGGGGACTCCATTTGAACGGGTTGCTGTCGACATCATTGGATCCCTGGAAAGGACCAAAAGAAGGAACAGGTTCATCCTGACCTTAGTCGACACTTGCACAATGTGGGCCGAAGCTGTACCGCTAACATGCACAGATTCCAAGCATGTCGCAGAAGCCCTCGTGCAAATCTTTACACGGTTTGGATTCCCTCAACAGGTTTTGACGGACAATGGATACCAATTCCGTAGCCTGTTAATGGAGGATATCTTTAAGATCTTGAGGGCCAAACATATCCACACAAGTCCCTACCATCCGGCCGGAAATGGGCTCGTGGAACGTTTTAATGGCAGCCTCACCACCATGTTACGTAAGCTGGGTCAGGAGAAACCGGAAGACTGGGACCTTTATATATCGGCTGCCTTATTTGCCTACCGAGAGGTACCCCAAGCGTCTACGGGATTCCCGCCTGCTACACTTTTATTTGGCAGACCTATTAAGGGGCCACTAGAAGCTTTACTTCGGTCCCTGACAGACCAAAAGGCTGACGAGACAGTCGTCTCTGCAAGCAAGTATGTATCTGAGCTCAAGGAAAGGTTAAAGCTAGGATGGGATCTAGGCAACACCAACCTTAAGAAAGCCCGCGCTAAACATACTAAAAGATACAACAAAGCTGCAAAAGAGAGAGAACTACAACTAGGGGAGAAAGTTTTGTTGCTACTTCCAACCGGAAGCAATAAACTTCGCATCGGATGGCAAGGGCCGTTTACCATCCTTAAAAAGATCTCACGTACTAATTACAAGATCTTCATTAAAAGAAAGGAGAAGGTCTTCCACATAAATCTGCTAAAGAAATATCTGGAAAGACCATTGCCATCTTCCGAGCATCTCCTGGCTGTCGCCATAGCAACGGAAGGCGAGGATGATGATGATGGTTGCATGGAGTATCCATTGCAACCCACAGAATCCTTTAAAGATGTCAAGTTCGGCGACAATCTCTCAGTAGAACAACAAACAGAAACCAGGGCGCTACTAAAGCAGTACAATGCAGTCTTAACGGATGTATCTGATCGAACAAATCTCATCGAATTTGACATGAAATTAACAAACGAGACCCCTGTTCGAACCAGAGTGTACCCCATTCCGTACGCCAAAGGTGATGCACTTCGCGGAGAAATAGACAAGCTGCGTCAGGCAGAAATTATCATCGAGTCTACATCTCCTTACAGTTCGAGTGTAGTGCTGTTGCAGAAGCCCAATAAGGAAGTTCGGCTGTGTATTGATTACCGGTTGCTAAACGCTGTAACGGAATTCCAGCCGAACCGCTCCAAACTGTTTCTGAGTTATTCACCAAGCTCAGCAAGGCAACAATTTTCTCCAAGATTGACCTCAGTAAAGGCTATTATCAAATACCAGTCAAGGAGGAAGTTAAACCTTTGCTAGCTTTCAGCACTAGTGAAGAACATTACACATTTAATGTGATGCAGTTCGGATTGCATAACGCACCAGGAGTGTTTACCAGGATGATGAGAAAGCTTTTAGAACCCTTGCAAAATCCCCACATCCATAATTTCATGGATGACATCTTAATTGCATCGGAATCATACGATGAACATATTGCTACAGTCGCTATGCTCCTCATGAGACTGCAGGAAACTGGTCTCACAGCCAGACCTAGCAAATGTCTCATCGGATTTGAAAAGCTGGACTTCCTGGGGCATACTATTTCTCACGGATGTAGTTGACCTGTTAAGAAAAACGTGGAGAAAATAGTTGCAGCAAAAAGACCCCGAACAAAGAAAGACATCAGGTCATTTTTATCACTATGCGCCTACTATCAGAAATACATCCAGAACTTCAATGGACTGACAGCACCTCTGACTGACCTCACCAAGAAAGGTTGTCCTGATAAGGTCATGTGAGATCAAAAGAGCGAACATGCATACAGCACTTTGAAAGGACAGTTGTCGGCATACCCCATCCTAAGGTTACCTGACCTTAAGAAACCTATCGTACTGAGAGTTGACGCGTCAGGTCAGGGCATCGGGTCAACATTGTTACAAGCCGAGGACAGTGACCCGAATATGCTATTCCCAGTAGCTTACGGCAGTCGGAAACTGAACAAGGCTGAACGCAACTACAGTGTCGTTGAAAGAGAATGTTTTGCTCTGATTCATGGCATCAGACGCCATCATGAGTTTCTGTATGGTACGTCTTTCACGGTGCAAACAGACCATGCTCCATTAGCTTTCCTGGGTGCCAATAAGGAATTCAACGCAAGGATAATGGGTTGGGCCTTGTTATTGAGTGTTTATTCCTTCAAAGTGGAATATATTCCAGAAAAACAGAATGTCGGAGCTGACTTCTTGAGTAGAAACTGGACCACGGAGGAAGAGGAGAAAATCGACGATGCCAATCATCCAAAAGCTACCGATCAGGGCAGGTTCATTATCATAAATGAAACATGAAAACGAGTTTCCATGTCTCAAAAGTGGGGACGATTGTGACGTACGTCTAGTTATGACAAGTGAATTTCCCTGATTCGATGGATGATAACAGAATATTGGCCTCTCATAACTTTAGAACCCCTGAACATTTGTTGTAACTTTCATCAGCCTGTGGCATTTCAACGTGGGCTCATTAAGTATGCACGAGCGCAGAGTAGAATCTTTACCACGTTGGATCATTAAATATGTGAGCTGCTACCTTCTGTGCATTTTGAGATCGCACGGCCTTCAAGGAGAAGTTAAACCACCCCCATTGCGATCTCTGGAGCTATTATAGGAAGTTATTTATTTACTTCGCCAGTCCTCTATGCCTAGCGAGGGCGTTGCCAGAAGAGCACTCCTGTCTCTAGCGCGAGTATATGCCTGCATTGAGCTACAACCTTCGTTAGTACCTACCTTAGGGGTGGTGCCAGAATCAAACGAAGCCGCGCTTGAGATCTGAGACACTGAAGGCTCTCAGAAGTAGACGGAGCAGCGTCTCGCAAGAATTTCACATCTTCATGCGAACTGTTAAACCGCTCGCAAGATGGACACGACCAGGAGAGACGGAACGCTCAGCGTAGCGGGTAACAACCGGGTACGATCGGCGGCAGAATTTCAATTTCTCCTGAGATGAAGAAAAGTGTGAAAATCTAACACGTCCCATTTAAGTTACATTCCTAATAGTATAAATAAAGAACCCAGAAAACTGCATTTTATCATTCGTTCTGACAGAATTGTAAGATTCACTAGCATATAGTTGGATTCCTGCTAGATTTCATCTAAATTGTTGGCTATTGGAGTGAATTCTTTTCTGTGCAGACGGTAATTTATACATTAGCTTCGAGTGATCAGTGGTCTAGTTATTTCATCTTTATTTCACTGGATTATGGTGTAAATTTAACCTTATTAAATAAACCCATTTTCAAAGTTCTAGTGCAAACTAAATGTTACATCTATAAGTTAATATCCTAGTACAATAGCCGCGTAAATTAATTTTGCAGCCGTTAAGGGAATTATAACTTTAATACAGTTTAGTTCTGTATAGAAAGATATGCTTTTAACTATTAACGCGCGGGGAGCTTTTCTTGAATTTATTAATGGTAGACGCGAATGCAGAAAAATAGTCTAACTGTAAATGTATCGCGCGTTAGATTTTAATATGATTTCATTGCATTTCATGTTTTTCTATTTGCATCCAGAATGATCTTTCGAACCTTGCATCCCAGCAATTAGGCAGCAATTAAGCAGCAATTAAGCAGCAATTAAGCAGCCATTACGCAGCAATAAAATATATACAGAGTCCTGCCGACTCAGTTCGATTACTCCAGTGACTTATGAACATATTTAAAATTTAATCTTTGTGGCGATCCTGTTGTGATTCAGCTATCTGAAGTTTACAGAAATAAAGCAAACCCAAAGACTGTTTTAAAATCCCAATTCATAAAGTCGTTTTAAAGTTAACAAACTGGAAGAAGAACAGTTGCCAGTAGCAATATTTTACTCACTGCTCTATTTGTGAAGAAGAACATAGATTTACCTGAACACTGTCTGTCAAGTATATTCAGTGGATTTCCCCCCCCCCCCCCCCCCCATCCCCGAAGAAGAACTTACCTCAGTGTTTTTGTAGTTTGTGACATTACGGCAAAAGAAAGTTATCTCCACCAGCTGTGCCAATCTTAGAAACCACACCATACCTCACACCTAGCCAAGTGCCTGTGCCATTCATTAGGAACTTTATCTAAAACCAACAGTAGCCTTTACGCTTCACCGTCCGGCGATTTTTGAGACTATTTGCTACCAGCCCACCTCGTTAAATCTGGGGCCTGACACAGAAGAAAAAGACAATTTCCATTGTTCTACGGTATTATCTGCTGTTGTAAAGTTCCTATAAAGTGCCAGCATTCACAATTTGGTAAGTCTCAGATCTCAAGCGCGGCTTCGTTTGATTCTGGCACCACCCCTAAGGTAGGTACTAACGAAGGTTGTAGCTAAATGCAGGCATATACTCGCGCTAGAGACAGGAGTGCTCTTCTGGCAACGCCCTCGCTAGGCATAGGGGACTGGCGAAGTAAGTAAATAACTTCCTATAATTGCTCCAGAGATCGCAATGGGTGTGGTTTAACTTCTCCTTGAAGGCCGTGCGATCTCAAAATGCACAGAAGGTAGCAGCTCACATATTTGTCGAATCAGGGAAATTCACTTGTGCTGGTACGTCACACCATCCATCGAAGCGTCTTTTTTGTTTGCAATGAACGGAGTTCTTTTAATCAGTTTTTTTTACCCTTATATCCCTTAGTTCGACCTAGTATTAAGGTGTACTGTATTCATTGGTCCATTCTCCTAGCGGGATTGTTTGACTGCGTTCATTCCCCCCTCCCGTAAAATTTGTTGAATAAAGAGAAACATTTGAGAACCCTAGCTTTTTCTCTACCCCATTATTACTGTAACCCCTTGTCTCAGAGTAATCAATTTACCATTGGGTTAAATTGCCTATCTCTGATTAGCATCATCCCCCCCCTGTCTTTGGGACCGGTTCTTTTCTGTTAGTAAATACAAGCGGAAAAGGTGTATGGGATACTTCTCCTCAGACCCCCCTCCCCCTTGCCATTTTGTATTTTGTAACCTCTGATTTCTTCATGTAAATTGATAATTGTTTGTGACTTGACTTTTTTATGCTAAATAAAAGTAATACAACTTTTAGCATTTGTGTTGGCAGCCCAAAACCCAACATTTCCCATATTCGTTATCATAGTCTGTATTCATGTACGTTGTGCGTCAGAATCACCAAATTGGTGTGTGCGCCTGAGTGACTGGAACTGACAAACAATTGTTTGTTCAGAAGAGTGGTAGGAGTGTTTTTGAGAGACAAATATTGTCGTACATGAGACTGTCCTTACCCTTCCAAGCACTTGTGAATCTACTACCTCACTTTCCTAAATCCTTATTCTCGCAGAGCCTTCACTATCATTCTACACTCTAAAGGGACCAATATCCATCAGAACTCTCTCAGAAAAATTTACGACAATAGAAGACTGTTACGTGCAGTTTTCATAACTGATAATGTAGTCTGTCTGTATACTTGTTATGTTTGAAAATATTTTGATTGAACCCTAATCTAAGGGCGAATACTCATTTTTTGCTTTGAGGGAAAGTAAATATGTAGTTATTCCCCTTAAAAGGTAATACCAGCTGACTGCATAGGTCAGAGGTGGATGCGAACAGCGCATGTCCAAACTAGATAGAGTTTGGGAAAGATTTCCGGCGGGAGGCCGTTTTGTTGAACTGGGTCTGGCAGACGAAATGTCTGGTTAAGTCTCTGCATTGCCTCTGGGGATGGAAACTCTTCCACTGTTATTGAAAGTCCCCTGTGTTATTTCTGTTCGTCAGGAAGACGGCAGTTGCTTCTAAGTTGTGTTAGGAATTCGTAGCAAGGTAAAAAAACGAAACTTTCACACTTCCTTTGTAAGGATCATATTTTGAGTCAACCGGTGACGAGAGCTCACGAATGGTTGAAGGGCAGAGTATTCTACTGTTATGCTCGTTGGAGCCATCTAAGACCGTTAGGGTTAGATTTACACACAGAGACCCATGAGAATAGATGTTATTCTAAAAACCCGCATGATTAGCGGTATATCTTTGAACTTAGACGCTTATGTCTGCAGATGAGGAATCCACAGTGTTTACTGTTTTATAGAGGCCTAATATATAATTATCTGGAGTGGAAGACCAGATGAATTATCAGTTATTGCTATTATAACTTTGAAAGTGAAAACTCGCCTGATGTACGAGGGAGTTATATAAGACTATCTTCGAAAGGACAGCCTATCTTTGATACGTCCGATTAGAGGGATGGACTATGCTATTTTCGTCGCCCGCCATGTTTGGGGTTGACTTAAGGAGAGCGACTTAAGAAAAGTCAGAATGAAACTGTTGGATATTTATACAGTTATTTACCCGTTCTGTAATGCGGGGTTTTTTTCTGCTAGTTGTGGAATGAGAGTTAAATTGGAGTCTGCAACACTTTGATAATCATATATTTACTGGAACTTATGTACATGCACTTGTAGTGAGCTGTCTTCATATCCGCCATGTTCCTGTGTCATGCTTACATGGATTTGTCTACGTCTTGTTGCTGTGACTATAATAAATGGTGAGAAAAACGTACACAGCTGTTCACCTATATTTTTGACTCCATACCTGTAACACGTACAACATTTGGTTCCATCAACCCTACATCTACACCTTTCCATGTGATGAATGCCACACACACTCTTGTATGTTACATGGTGTGATACAAGTCTGCACTGCTACACAGATGTCCACCTTGACGAACTTTCCAACACGCATTCGCGCTATGTCTACATCACCAGCCACTACCATAATAGCAGTATTACCGCATCAGTGAACATATGATTGCATCAGACACACACTGAGGAAACCTGTTGATAGCATTACAAGACAGTCCTTGTTCTGGAAACCCCAGGGCAAGAGAAGCAGAGGTAGACCAAGAAGCACATGGAGAAGAGAGGTGGAAACAGAGGTGAAAATGATAAGGAGAACGTGGAAGGAACTTGAGATGATGTCACGTGACAGGATGACTTGGCATGTGTTTGTTGAAGGCCTATGCTCCTTTGGGAGTGGAGGGTTATGAATGAATGAATGAGGCAAAATAGTTTCATTTTAACAATGACAGGAAAATTGACAGTGTATTTAGTTTAAGTTCATTTCTTGCGTGCTTATTCTAAATGTGCCAACTCATTTCCAGTTGTGATAAAAACTAATTTATGATCATAAGCAATTGAAACTTACCTACATTATGTAAAAATTGATGTACTTTAACATGAAAGTGGTTTTAGGAGTTCTACTTTAAAATGTTATTTAAAATTTCTGTAAGCCCCCCCCCCCCCCCCCCCCCCCCCCCCCACCACCACCACCACCACCACCACCACTCTTTTTTCCCTTGCATGGATCAAACGGGAAAAATTCGCAGTCGGAGTATTTTTTACCGCCTCCGACTAATCTACAAATAAAAAATATTTAAAAATTATTTTAAACACACGCTTTTAACGCACTAAAAACCCAAAAATAATAATTTTGTCAATATGATGTTACATTTTTTTGATTGCAAGCTATAACCTCCTTGAAAAATTAGTTTTGGGTTTTTAGTTCATTAAAAGCGTGTGTTTAAAATATTTTTTTTTTGTATGTTTTCTTTTTAGTGTTAGAAAAATTATGACACACTAAAACATAAACAAAGTCATAATTACAATAGTAAATTATTAAATAATTGACTGATTACACTATGGCTTCTAGAAGTTGTAGAAATTCGGCTGATCTGTTCTGTTACGTGTGCGGATATTTTACCGATCGTGTTCACCAGAAAAACTTTACACCATTACTAAAGAAAGCATATGAACTTTATTTCGATTTGAAAGTTGATGATGCAAATAAATCTTGGAAGCCAAATGCAGTTTGTTCGACTTGTGCAAATACATTGGCAAGTTGGTTACGAAAATTGCCGAAGCATAAGTCGATGCCTTTTGGAGTGCCAGTAATAGGGCGTGAACCGACAAATCACGCTACTGATTGTTACTTCTGCTTGACAAATATCCATGGTTTCACTTTTAAAACTAGAAAGTCTGTGGTTTATCCAAATATTGAATCGGTTTCTAAACCAGTGCCTTATGATCCAATCACGTGTCCGATCCCAGTTCCACCAGAACAATATCCGTTGGACGTGAATGAACCATCAGAAAGTGATAGTTTACCTGCTTTAGAAACTAATTCTGACTCGGATTATACACCGGTGAATGATGGTGTTCACTTAATTAACCATTCAGAACTTTCAGATCTAATACGTGATCTCGCTCTTACCAAAGGACAAACGGAATTACTCGGTTCACGACTCAAAGAATGGAATCTTTTAGCGCCCAATACTCCGATATCTAAATTTCGTCATAGACACAGAGAACTTGTTCAATACTTTGAGATGGATGATGACATTTGCTATTGCAAAGATGTGAACTGTCTAATAGTGCACCTCGGTCATGAGCACATAGTCAACGAATGGCGACTTTTCATCGACTCTTCCAAGACTAGTCTAAAAACCGTGTTATTGCATAACGGAAATTTATTTTCATCAATTCCAGTCGCCTACTCTGTTCATATGAAAGAAACTTATGACAATATGGCTATACTTTTGGCAAAAATAAAGTACAATGACTACCAATGGCGGATTTGTGGAGACCTAAAGGTCATTGCAATTCTCAATGCAGACTGGGTATACTAAATTTTGTTGCTTCCTATGTGAATGGGACAGCCGCAACAGACAGGAACATTATGCAAGAAAGGTGTGGCCTATCAGGGATCGTATGCAGCTCGGGCATGAAAATGTAATACTCGAGTCATTAGTTAACAAAGACAGCATCATTTTACCACCATTACATATAAAGTTAGGGTTCATGAAGAATTTCGTAAAAGCGTTAGATAAAACGAGCAAAGCTTTCACTTATCTTCGAGAAAAGTTTCCGCAAGTTAGCGATGCAAAGATAAAGGAAGGTATCTTTGTAGGACCTCAGATTAGGAACGTTATTGCAGACAAACAATTCGAGAACTTGTTACATAGTAGTGAACTTCGCGCATGGATGGCATTCAAATCGATCGTCGATAACTTTCTGGGAAATCACAAATCTGTCGACTATGTGCATATTGTTAAGCAGTGCATAGATGCATACAGAATTATGGGCTGTAACATGTCCCTCAACATCCATTTGCTCGATTCGCATCTTGACTTTTTCCCTGACAACCCTGGCGAAGTCAGCGATGAACATGGAGAACGATTCCATCAAGATATCGCCGTAATGTAGTCACGTTATCAAGAACGGTGGTGTGTGACCATGCTTGCCGATTATTGTTGGATGCTTCATCGCGATGTACCACATGCCATTCACCGACGAAAGTCGACTGCAAAGAAATGCAAGCCTACATAACTGTTATACTTCTTATACGAATGATGTTGTAATACTGTATGCGTTGTTAAAAAACTTCAATTGCGTATTTCTAGAGATCCCGACCTGATAGAGAAAAACGGTTTGCAGATTTAAAAACAGCGCATTAAAATTGACCAGAAAAACATAGAAATATTAGAGAAAAAAAAATTTTTTTGTTAGCCAGTGTTATTGAATTGTCATGCGGAATACACAACTATGCCAAGTTTCAGAGCTATTGCTCATCTGGAAGTGATTGAAAAATCGATTGCAAGATTTGAAAGTGACATGAAAGTGACATGAAAGTGACATACAAGTGAAGTTAAACAAAAGCGTGTAAAAAAAAGCTTGTAAAAAAGGACAGACTCTACGATTCCAACTCCGACTCCGAGGCCCTGATTCAGACTGTCAGTGTACGGAATATGTAAGTTAGTTTGAGTGGTAGTACAGATCATATATGTAAATATTGTGTATACAGTAGAACTCCATTTATCAGAACCCCATGGGACCGAGCATCGTTCGGATATTCAAATGTTCGGATAATTGGATTACATAATGTATCGAGTACATGTACACATATTTCTAAAAATAATTAACCATCACAAGGAAAATACACTATAAAACATATTTACTTGTACTGTAATAATAATACCCGCACTGTATTAGATTAATGTATCACCAAAATCTGTCATTACACTGCAGTGCATGTACTACTTGTATTAATTTTTTTTTTTTAAGAAAGAGAAATGTTTTCAAAATAACATTACAAACGATTCAAAACCAGGCGCAACTTACGTATACATGTACTTGCACAGATGTAGCCCACTATTTAAAATAATGAGGAATCCTCTTTTGCACCAAACTGGATAGTCTCCTTTTGGTTCCTAAGTCCCGCATTCTCTTCAACAGCAGAAGCTGTGTAGGACAGCTGTCATCTTCTTGCTCGTACCAAGCCATCGCTGATTCTAGTGCTATAAAGGCCTCTTCAGGACTTGGTCGACGTTTTGGGTTTTCTTCATAATCTACCAGTACATCATGTACTTCTGAGGAGTCTTCGTCATCGGTCACTACATGTATTTGGTTTTCTTTTTGCACAAAAGACAAAATTTCTTCGTCATTCAAAAACTGAAAACCAGAATCATTATCATCTTCTAGCCACATGTGGGCATCATCTTTGTCACAGTCCAAAAATCTGGGCATTGAAACAGTTCCACAACTTCATTTATACAATCATCATTTGTGTCCACTGCAGTAGTTTCATTTCCTCCTTTTTTCCCAAGCAATCTATTCCAAGCCTTGTTGAGATTATCTTGTGACAGGGTGGTCCAAGCATCAGCTAAAATATATCAGCAGTCTTTGAGATTAAGCTTTTTGGAAAACGCCACCACACTTTTTTCATCTTCAGCCAACAATAAACGACGCAGGACTTCCTTCTTGTACATCTTTTTAAGCTTTGCTATAACACCCTGATCCATTGGTTGAATCAGTGCTGTTACATTGGGAGGCAGAAAATTACTTTAAAATTTGTATCAACTGCATTCAATGTATCCGTCTCTGGATGAGATGGTGCATTGTCCAGTAGAAGAATTACTTTTCCAGTTTTCTTTTCTTGTTCTCTCAACCTCTTCACATTTGGGATGAACTGATTTGTATACCAATCAAGAAATATTTCACTATTCATCCAAGCACTCTTCTGTGCTTTGTAGCACAATGGGAGACATGTCACATTCTTTAAACAACGTGGTTTTTTGGCTTTGTCGATCATTAGCACCGGTAAACGATGACTTCCACTGGCATTTGCGGCTACCAAAATTGTTACTCTCTCTTTGCACTTTTTAAACCAAGGGGCAGCTGCTTCGCGCTGAGATGCAAGTGATTTTTGAGGCAATGATTTCCAGTATAAGCCAGTCTCATCGGCGTTATACACATCATCGAGTGAATAACCTTCTTCTTCCAAAAAAGCCAAGAATGTTTCTTTAAAATTTTCAGCGGCAGTTGCATCGCTAGATAAAGATTCCCCTTGAATCTCCAGTTCTCGTATGCCATGACGAGAATTAAAGTCAGGAGGACCGTCAAGTTGATTGTTGAACTGAAGTGCCTTTTCACACTATAGAGAGCCAGAGATAGGTTCCGATTTGCTTCTTCTTTGCAGACACCATATATACAAAGCCTCTTCCAATTTCAAATATTTCGCATTTCTCATGATCTTACGTTTCTTCGACCCATTTTCACTCTCCAATTTCGATGCAAAACTCATAATTTTATCCTTTTTACTTTTGATGTCAGAGACGGTAGCTTTCCCCAACATTGAAAATCCTCGCAAGTGAAGACACAGTTTCACCTTTTCCTAGTCTCTTGATAATTTCTGTTTTCGTTTCAATTGACAAAACATTGCGGTTCCTTTTATATGCTTTAGGCCTACTGGAAGATGCCATATCGCACAGAGAAATACTTGTACACCAAAATTATTCTGATGTAGTAGTAGACACAATTATTTTAAGTTGAACTGTCTGTTTAGCCAGTGTTCTGCCTAGAACGCACACGTACACTGGATTGGTAAACCAGATATTAACTGACTTTATGATCTAACTGACTTCCTGTACGTAAGCGACCGACCATTAGCCCATCCCATCCTCTACAAATTGTTCGCACACATTTGAAGCTTGCCGCATGAAAAGATTCAGAAATGTAGTCTAACGTGACTGGTGGCGATTGATTTTTTTTTTTTCTGGAAAAAGTGTTCGGATAATTGGATGTTCGGATAATTGGGGTTCGGATAAATGGAGTTCTACTGTACTTGTATGTGGTTTATAAAGCCTGTCTGTGTACAGAATATATAAGTTAGTTTGAGTAGCTGTACACACTGTCGTGATACAGCTTGTATGAGAGTACACGTTGTGAAAAAAAAGAGCAGACACAGCAAAAAAGTATCTTCAAGACAAGTAGATTGTTAAACAATGATCGTCTGGTAATAACAGAAAATAATATGCTAGCCGGCACGACAAACTGCGGCATCTGAGGATTTGCTTTCATTAGTTAACTTATTTGCATACCTAGACACACAGCTATGAGTATCATTTAACACATATGTCCGCCCAGGGGTAAGGTGACCAAAACATTTTTTTAAGGAGGACATTTTCTGATTTTTTTACTTAAAAAGGAGGGCAACGGGGGACAGTTTTTACGAAAAGAAGGACACACAGGAGGAGATTGATTGCACTAATTTAATACATTTATGTAAAGAATCATCTTAAAATATATAGAAATACTTCAACGAAATAAATTATTTTGTTTTAAATCTTCAAAAAATGCATGTTTTAAAAAAAATTTCCATCAAGCATTATTTTTCCAACATCTGAAGTCTGAATTTCCAACTAAATGCTCATGGAACTTCGTACATGAAACATTCTTATAATTGAACTGAACTTGTAATACTCCTTGCTGGATTCAGAAAATGAGTTTAGATGCATTCCATATGTTATTAATTCAGGCAATAAATTTATAACTGAAAAGATTACAAACTGTATAAATAAAAAACTGAACGATTATAAGCAAGCAATTGCTTCGATGAATCTAGATGGATAAACTGTAGATTATCATAAACAGTAAACACACGACAAAAGCTAACGCTACACGCCGTCCACATGTGACCGAAAAGCGAAGCTGGCTGCTAATGAAGATCGGAACCGGAAACGCGGAGCGAAAAGCGATGCTAAAAATGTAATATCGGAAGTGGAAACGCTACTCAATTGCCGATGTAATTGGTCGGGTAGCCAACTTCTGAATTCTAAATTTAACGCTACGCTGTTACCAATAGAGAAAATCTCCCATTTTTACGTGGGGTACCGCCAGAGTGAAGAAAAAACGTCCAATCACTGGAAATGCGGACAAAACAGGGAATTCACAAAAATGTGTGCGGACAGTAATTTTTACCCCCAAAATGAGGATGTGTCCGCATAAATGAGGACGTATGGTAACCCTACCCAGGGGGTGGGGGGGGGGGCATGTCATATTTCCAGGAGGCCACAGTAAGATGGTAAAGTACCTTTGTCCAGCTAACAGCGACTATGATGGGGTAAATGAGGCTCAGAAGGTGGTCATGAGCAAACAAAAGGTTGAGAACACGTGATTTAACACTTATGATTAACACATATAAGTGTAGTCCAATCAAATTATACGCCGTCTCCACATCGAATGTGCCTTCCTTTCCGTTTTTTTGCTCCTGATAGAGCCACTGCAGTACTGCAGTAATTTCGACACAGTCAGCATGCACCACAGCACTGCTGTGTTCTTGCAGTGGCGGATTCTACTGCAGTTTCTTTGACACGGTGAGGTTTCCAGGCCCATGCAAAAACCTCGCCTTGGTCGCATCTTACATCATGTCTAGTTGGAGCAGTAGCTCTAATTCTTTCTTTGTCTTTGTATAAACACCACGGAACCAGACAGGAACTGCAGTGACATTTCTTGTTCTCGCTTTTCTGATATGTTAAAAATGTATATAGATGTAGTAAAATCTGCGAGATAATCGCTCATTTCAGTAAGATTTTAGTCCTATGATAATAAATAACCCAGCCCGTATATGTCTGACTATAAGCGTCTCACACGCCAGCATCGCGCTGATTTTTGTGCCATGGTAATGCTTAGAAACGATCCCGCCGTATAAACCTACTCGCTTTCCTTGTGACGTACAATAAACATTTTTAACATTTTGCCCGATCTGATAGAGACTGCGGCAAGACTTGTAATTAACGATCTGCCAGAAATGTGCTGCCAAACTACTGTCTGAATTAACGTAATACTTTAACTTTAAAGCCTCTAATAGTAGTAATCCTTACATTTTTCAGTAGTGTAACACGAGATGGCAGAAATATTTAACGCAAATTCTAACACCCGCCGCGCAAAACCCCGCTTCGCTTGGCACGTTGTTCCATGCATATTTCCACGCTGTGGGATTGGCCCGATGATACATACACCCAGACAGTTTAAATTCTCGCCGAGTAATGTATTTCTGACGTCACTCAAACAAGTTAGTTATTTGAATGAAAATGCTAGAGAGAGATGAGGGTGGAAGATGGCCGACTTGTGTAAAAGTTATATTTGACGATTGACAGTGACAAAACTGAAAATCTACACCATAATGAAACTGACCATAAAAATCATATTATTATAGCTTAGTCTCTCCTGAGCCCAAATATGTTTTAAAAAATATGGTAGTCCAATTATTAGCCAAGTTATTGAGATAATACTATCTGTCCAATAACACTAGAACGGACAGACTGTGGTTCCTGCTTGTTTTTTTTTCATAACGTTAGTGGGGACGCAAGCTTAGAAAGAGGCATTGGAGTAAATTCAAATCCGATTGGGTAATAAGAGTATAGGAGTAAAAGGGGAGCGGTAGGAAAATGTTAACCAAAACTAAACATCTTTTTGTATTGGCATAACTAACGCAGACTGACCAATCGACTACCAGACACAGAGTTTGTTTGGAATTTTGTTTTTGTTTTTCAAAAACTACATTTGAATTCTGGTAGTCGCAAGCTTTCCATTGGCCAGTACTAATAGATATTAGCAAAAAGCTTTCAATGCTCATCGCCAGTTGACAAAAACTTTTTCTATCAAATACGCTGAGATCAGCTGTGTTAATTTGTAAAATAAATAATTAATTCGCAGTCTGGGCAGGGCAGAGAAAAACTGAGGCCATTCTTTGCAAGTCAGCGTTATTTGTTACATATTTCTTTGAAATTGTGGTAGAATGCTTTATGTATTAATATGTTTATTACAACTGCCAAAGTTAGATACTGCTATTGGGAAAAGTGAAGGACATGCCGGGAGCAGACATTATTGAGTCCTCACATTGAACTGTATTTAACTGTTGTATATTGTCATGATTTTGTTTAATATTATTGTATTAGAATATGTTAGTAAGCCTCCGTGTTCCATGAACACTTTTCAACATGCCTGGAGCGTTTATAATTTAAAAAAGAAGAGCAAATCATACAAAAGGAGATGTGGTTACTCCACGTTATTGTATTGAGGAAAACTATGTAAAAGTACAGTGGCGTATCTGCCATAGAGACCTGAGGTGTGGTCACAGCAAGGTGTGAGTCATATAAAATTAGGGGCGAGTGCACTGGTATGCACAAGAGGCTGACCCCATACCACCATATGTAAATACTAATAATAAAGTGTGATCAGATATAAAAAGGCCAGGGTGTCTTTTTATTTGCAGAGGTTTTATTTCCTGTTACCAGCCGGTGACAGGAAACCTGATGAGTGAGTGTAACGCCAACAAGTCTCCGGTAAACCGTTTACGCTGTCAGCAGATAGCTGGAGGAGCTTGTGCGTGTCGATATATCTTTATTTTCTGCAACGACATACTGAATTATCCTTCTACAAAGAATCCCAGGTGATGTGTTAGCATCTGGGTACTTCTGACACTTCTATTACAATAAACTTTGGTATTTCCAATCATACCCAGAACTTTATGGGGAGTGAAGAAACTACAGCCCCTTCTAACAAATGACAAACACTATTAGATAATAAAGTTGTAATCTGTGAATACACCAACAGGAGTGATAGAGTGACATTATACTTATCGGACAAAGTGTCCACACATTTTAGTTAATCCTTTTTATGTAAACTATCTTTTCCTCATTTTCAAAGACCTGTCCAAAAGAGATGGCGGGACAGGCAGATTAAATTGTAAAAAAAAAAATTCAATTTTAAAGAAAAACCTTAACCACTGTTTTATTCATTTCTATATAGTGAGTTAAATTGTATTGTGTTGATGTACCATCATTTTCATTTCACCCCTAGACACTAGGCACATCATACACCAGACACTACAGCCAAAATAGTGACCGTGTGAGATCTAGGGAGGTAGCGTTAGGTTCCCTGCAAATAACTCATCATCATCTATTAGAGTCAGGGGCCGACATGTGCTTGACCTCACACGGTTAACACAGACACAGATTTCTTTCCTTATAGGTATAACATCATAACCAGCAAATTAAACTTGCTACTTCGATGGACAGACAGTAATATCAAATCTCGACGGGCAGACAGTAATACCAAATTAAGAATACAAACGGCTAGATGAGTTTTCATTAAGTTGGGAAGTATATGGAGATATATATATATATATATATAAAATATATATATATATATATATATATATATATATATATATATATATATATATATATTATATATATTATATATATATATATATAATATATATATATATATATAATATATATATATATATATATATATACTGTTCAGAATAAGAAACGCAACATTTTTGGTGTTACTTTTATAAAAGATATTCGCTGATTGGGCATCAGTCAACCTATCGACTGTGTCCATCTGGTCATTAACTTCTCGTGGTTACCTGAATTGTACTCACCTCATGATTCGTGAGGTCATGAAAGAGGTCAAGGTCAAAACAACATTTTTGACAATAACTCGTGACAGGTTCATGAGAATCCCGTGAAACTTACTGAACACAAAACTCTCTGACCATATTATTGAATGCCTATAAAAGATTGACGCTCCTCGAATAAATTCAGTTGAAAATTCAATGCGCAAGTATGGCTCATCTCATTACAGAACAACGACTCATCATCATTGGACGTTTACAGACTGGACAGTCACAAAGTGTAGTGGCCAGGCAATTTAATGTGGTTAGAAGTACCATTAGTCGCCTTTGGAGGCGATTTCAAGAAACTGGCTCAGTGGCAGACCGGTCGCGCAGTGGAAGACCCAGAGTCACAACTCCTGTCGAAGACCGCTTCATACGGCTGCGTCACCTCAGGAATCGACTTGCATCTGCGTCCTCCACAGTCCAGTCAATGTCAGCAGCTCGTCGAATTTCAGATCAAACGGTCAGGAACCGGCTGCACGACTCTGGTCTTTGGGCTAGAAGACCCTACAGAGGTCCTGTCCTTACGGACCGGCATCGCCAGAACCGACTGCAGTGGGCGAACCAGCATCGTCAATGGACCGTTGGGAATGACTGGAGACGGGTTTGGTTTAGGGATGAATCATTTTTTGTGCTCCAGCGACACGATAGACGGAGAAGGGTTTACCGCAGAGTCCATGAGAGCTACGCCCAAAACAGCGTTGATAGGCACCTCCACATGGTGCTGGAGGTGTACTGATGTGGGGGGGCGATCAACTTCATGGAAAGAAGTGACCTAGTGCAAATTGAAGGACGCCTGAATGCCCAACGATACGTCGCTGAAATTCTTCGTCCTCACGTCCTTCCACTTCTGGCCTCACGATTTTTCAGTAGGATAACGCTCGACCTCATGTGGCACAACTCACCACCCAGTTCCTCCCTGACAACAACGTCCAGACCCTTCCGTAGCCAGCCATGTCATCAGACATGAACCCCATAGAACACTTATAGGATGAACTCGACAGACGACTCCACCAGCGAGACGTGGCTCCAGCCAATCTCCGACAGTTGTCTCTTGCACTGCGGGAAGAGTGGGCAGCCATCCCACAAAAACAGATCCAACGGCTAATCAGATCCATGTCAAGGAGATGTCGTTCTCTGATAGAGGCCAGAGGAGGCCATACGCCTTACTGAAACGGAAGCCTCAGTCGCAAAGAATAAAAGTCCAAACCAAATTTAATGAACATCATTTCATTGTTAACGTCTGAAAGTTTCGTCATGCCAAGATTGAAACATTAATTCCGTAAAATAAAATTGTGGTACAAGTTTGAAATTTGGTGTCCATTACTACCGCAATAATGTTGCGTTTCTTTTTTTGAACAGTATATACCTTGTATATATGAAAACCACATTTTCTGGTCCGACGTAATATTCCCAGTTCACCTTTATATTTAGAAGGTAGTCAACCATCCCCCGCCCAGATAGCATGGTAGGAGAACAAGCTCCTTCTTTAGGTTTCAATAAATAAGCACGAGAAAGAATATGGAGTGACATGTGAACATTTACAAAAATATAAAATATAATAATCACTAACATGGGTCTAGAAAAGGAAGTGTGGTGAAGTGGGATGTTATAAATACTTATAGGGAACTTAGTGTACTGACTGAGATCAGCTGTGAAGGTATCTATATCTATTAAGAGTAGTGTATTATAGATAACCTTACTTGCTACCACATATCTATATATCTCAGTCAGAATTATTCTGGAATAGTGTGATGCTACGTTATGTGTCTAGGGTATGTGTATGATGAAGTGTAAGTCACAACAACAGACAAATAAACAATTTAATGTAATCCACTACTCTTGACAACACTGTGACACTCACATACATATAACACTCTATGAGAATATCTTAAAGGAGGCACTGATAACTTTCAAATAACAATATGTATTCATTACTGGCATGAATGAATATGTGTCCTGATTCAACTACAAGGGAATCAGGAATCACAAT
This sequence comes from Oreohelix idahoensis, assembly GCA_024509875.1. Classification (NCBI taxonomy): domain Eukaryota; kingdom Metazoa; phylum Mollusca; class Gastropoda; order Stylommatophora; family Oreohelicidae; genus Oreohelix; species Oreohelix idahoensis. The sequence goes on from JAMPIV010018295.1 coordinate 59,504, forward strand.
CAATTTAAATTACAAGTTATGTACAGAATGTATTTAATATGAATATTGTAGTGACATATATTATTACAAATGTTCTATGTGTGTCAGTTGTGTAGTAGTAAAATGAGGTAATACTGGTTTTGTTTTGTTCAAGCTCTGTTGGTATTTGTCATCATGACTTCAATAGTTTGTCTTTAGGGACCAGTATTGGAGATGTTCACAGTTCCTGATTTTAAGACAAGTAAATTCCCCTCTTAATATTAATTTTTAAAAAGTCAGTTCAAGATGAGGGGACATAATGTTGAGCTCAGCTGGCCAACTCTGCTTATCTTGAGTGATGGCGGCAGGAAAGGACTCCTCTGCTCGAATTCTCCTCTGGGCTCTGGAGACACCTCACTGATAGCTAAAAGACCAAGGAGTATGCTGTCCGACTCTGGATTCAGCAAAGCTCTGACCAGGTGCTGCTCACTACCATCAAGACCACTGTCCCTGAAATCAAGAAGGATGTACCTTCTACTTCATAACTAATTTATATTTTCTTTTTACACTGATCACAATACATCACAAACATTGCGTTCAGAGCGTTAGGCCAACAGTCAGCTTCATCTGAAATACTTTATACCAGCATTACCCTTCTTAATGGTTACTACGCCTCTGCACTTCCAGCATTATTTCTTTCTAGTCAATCATCCAGGTGTCAGTGTACTGTTTGGCCATTCCATGCCGTTTTACTTCTCTCCGACACCCTCTGTTCAGGCTGGAGCATTTTAGGCTTTACCTCACGTTTGCCACTGAACTACACATATATATACAGGCATAAATCAACAATTCACATTCAATTTTCATTAAAAGATATTAAATGGTTCAAGCTTACCACAATTCATACGAATAACACAGATACGTTGATTAGCAATGAATTCTGGCACAAACTGGCACAAATTTCCATCTGCTTATCTTCCAGGCTTTTATTGAGTCAAATATAAGCTGGCTTCAACGCACTGATGCTTTATCAAGTGTATTTAAACAAGTGGTTTCGAACTAACGCTCCCAAGTGTGTATATCAGCGAGTCTGACCAATGAGCCACGTTTCGATAAGTGTTTGAAAAAATGTTATCTTTTCCCGTCTCCCCTAACAACCAAGATAGTATTTATAGCCCGACCAATCGTGGTTAGGCTTTCATTTGTTGCGCTCCAATCAATTTGGAGTTTACATGGTAGGCTATTTCTGTAACGTAAATTTTTTTTCAAACACGTTAAAAAAAAAATCTTATGAGCAGAAATGATTTTATGCTGTCAGGCACCCCCAATATTTTATTTTGGGTATAATTTATTAATTCCTGGACTATTTGCGTAACGTTTTTACATATTATTTGTCAGCAAGCCCTAAGGAACCCAAAAATACTAATTTAAAGGAGCTACGTGGCTGCGTTCAAAATATGCAATTTCTTCTACCTCCTGTTTCGAAGATGTGCTGTCTGGGTACTGTTATGTGTTCAAACGTAAACCCATCTATTGTTATCTTTTCTAATAAGAGTTTGTTATGATTTATAAACCTAACTCTGGGAAAGGGTAGTGTATTTTATCACTGTCCGTCTGAAAAAGTTAGTGCTTGTAGACTTACACGCGTGATGGTAGCATTTGTATATCGCGCGACGCGTGTTTAATGTTCGGCTTTCTGCCTCTCCCTTCTCGCTATCCTTTTGTCCATCTGTTCGTTCGTTTTGGTAACGTAATATAATTAATGTTAGGATTAATTTAGGTCATTACGCAGGGCCTCTCAATGCTTTTCCAAGAAATACAGCACACGTTTCATTGAAGAAGGCGGGTAATAATACAGTAAGCTTTTATATCAACGTGAAAGCGTTACAATTTGCAGACGTAGCAGAAAACAAGGGGGGATTTCGAGTACATTCTTTGTGACAGCACTGTCATTTTACCATTGCTCTTTTCTTTATTATATGTATTTATTAGGCTTTATATTTACCTAATAATTTATATATGTGGATTAGAATATTTCATGACACCTCCCCTCTTAAAACAGACATTATATGTCAGTCCTTTATTCTATATACACATAGAGAAATTTATTATTATTTCTGGGGTTTACGGTGATTCTCATCACACGGATGGCGGCTTAAAAAATCCGCTCCAAGATTGGTTTTTCCAGATATATATTCAATGCTAAAATTATATGGAGCCAGAAGCAAAGACCATCGGAGTAACCTAGAGTTCTCATGCTTAGCCTGTGCTAAAAACGATAAAGGTTTGTGGTCAGTTTGCAACTTAAATGCCTTCCCATATAGATAAATATTGAATTTCTTTATTGCCCATATTACTGCAAGACATTCTTTTTCGCTAGTTGAGTAGTTGATTTCAGCTTTATTCAACTTTCTGCTAGCATATGCCACTGGGCTTAATTCCCCATCCAATGCATCTGATTTCTGTAGTAAAGTTGCACCTAACCCAATATTACTTGCATCCGTCCTTACTATGAATTCTTGACTTAAGTCAGGTAATTTCAAAATGGGTTTACTTGTGAGCTTTTCCTTCAATTCTTGGTAAGTCATTTCACATTGTGGTGTCCATGTAATGCGATCTGGATGTCCTTTACGTGTCAATTCAGTTAACGGTGCACATATGGAATTAAAGTTTTTGATATACTTCTGGTAGAAACCACATAATGAGACAAAGGATCTCACGTCCTTCTTGGTTTGTGGTCTCGGGGCTTTCTGTAGTTTTTCTCTAAGTTCTTTGGGTCAGGGGTCATGTTTCCCTGATAAACTGTGTGTCCCAAAAATTCCAATTCTTTACATCCAACGCAACATTTGGTTGGACGGGCTGTTAAATTTGCCTCCCTAAGTCGATCAAACAGCATGTTCAGAGAGTCAATGTGTTCCTCAAATGTTTCTGTTGCTATAAGGATATCATCCATAAAATTTGTTATACAGGGATTATTCAGAGGATCCAATAATTTTCTCATCATTCTAGAGAAGACACTAGGCGCATTCTTCAATCCAAATGGCAATCTATTAAACTCATAGTGTCCTTCTGAGGTACTAAAAGCTAGGTATGGTCTAACCTCAGGCTTTACGGGAATCTGATAGTATCCTTTACTCAGATCCACTTTTGAGAAATATTTAGCTTTATTTAGCCTGGCAAACAGCTGATTTGTATCCGGCAATGGATCCACCTGTCCTTCTGTAATAGCGTTCAGTCTCCTGTAATCTATACAGAGTCTATGTTCTCCAGAGGGCTTCCTTAAGAGTACAACACCGGAGCTATACGAAGACTCACTGTGCGAAATAATTCCTTCCTTCAATAGATAGTCTATCTCTTCCTTCAAAGCTTTTTCCTTAGCAAACGGAATCGAATATGGTTTCATACAGACAGGTGTGGAGTCTATGAGTTTCATATCATATTCCAATAGGTTTGTATGCCCTGGTCGGTCTGTTAACACCTCTGCATGATTATTTAGAACCTGTTGCACTCTCTCTTTCTGAGTTTTCGTTAAATGTGTACTGATTTTCACCTGTGCTGCTGTCTCACAGGGGTGTAATGGATATTCAAATGATGAAAGTGGTTCCTTTTTCATCTCCATGGCGATGGACAAGGTCAACAAGTGTGTCTCTTCCTGATGTTCTCTTTCCAAATATTTCTTCAGGAGCTTCACATGATAGATTTTTTCTTTCCCCTTCTTATCTATCTTATAATTTGTTCTAGACACCTTCTCTAGAACTGTATATGGACCCTGCCATCCAATTTGTAACTTATTCTGACTCCCGGGCAAAAGAAGCAGTACCTTCTCTCCCACAGCCAAATTTCTGTCTTTCGCCTTCCTGTTATAATAGGCAGCATGTTTCTTCCTGGCTTGTTTCAAATTTTCATTGGCAAGTTTCCAGCCAGTTTTCAACCGAGTGGTCAGCTCATTCACATATTGGTATGAAGATGTAATGTTTTCCTCTGCCTTTTCATCAGTCCACGTTCTTAACATAGCTTCGAGTGGACCTTTTATTGGCCTTCCAAACAATAATGTTGCCGGGGCCATACCGGTTGAACTATGGGGTACCTCCCGATAAGCAAAGAGGGCGGCGTGCAGGTACTGGTCCCATGTATCTGGTTTTTCGTGTGCCAACTTTCTCAGGATCGACATCAATGTGCCGTTAAATCTTTCCACTTGGCCGTTTCCTTGGGGATGATACACACTACAATGGAAGTGTTTGGCCTGAAAGATCCTGAAAACTTCTTCAGTTAGTTTCCCCTTGAACTGAGAGCCATTATCAGTCAAGATTTGATTGGGAAAGCCTAACCTTGTGAAAATTGTGAGCAATGCCTCTGCCACATGTTTAGAATCAATCGATGACAGGGCTACTGCCTCTCCCCACATAGAACAAGTGTCCACCAGAGTCAGAATGTAGCTGTTCCTTCTCTTGGTTCGGGTGAGAGGTCCCACAAGATCCACGGCAACTCTCTCAAAGGGTGTTTCCACTATGGGCATTTCCCCCAGAGTTGCTGGTGCAGTCCAATGTTTAGGTGCTACTCGTTGGCACTCTGGACAGGATTTTACATATCGTTTGATATCTTCAGTTATTCCTGGCCAGAAATAGTGACAAGCTATTCGCTGTCCTGTTGCGCTGATTCCCATATGACCACTGAAGGGAATCGCATGCCCTAGTTCCAACACTTTAGTCCTATATGAAGTGGGAAGGACCAGCTGTCCGTGACCATTGGATTCAGATCCAGCCTTCCTATATATCAGTTTGTTCTTCATATAAAACTCTCCCTTGCCTGGAGGTGTATGAGATTTGGGCAACTTCTTGAAACATGGCTTGAGTGTTTTGTCCTCAGCCTGTGCCTTCCTCATCTCATCTGGGTGAGTATTTATGGGATTATCCTCCTCCTTCTTTGACTGTGATCTGGTCTGCACTGTTGCCAATATCACAAGTCTCTTGGGATTTCCCAAGAAGACATATCTACACCCCAATATTAGAGGGTAGATTGGCTCATTTATCACTGCTGCTTTTATGATTCCTTCCACATATCGCGTTTTCACTTTTATTCGGGCGACGGGAAGTGTCATGGTAGCTACATCCTTGGTTGCAGTTTGAATCTCCACTGTTTCTGTGGTGTATTGATCGGCCTGCACCAGGTGAGAACTCACAACGGAATCGTAATCTAAACCGGTATCATATAAACATCTTATAGTGACACCATTACAGATGACATCTTCACACACTGGGGGGTGGTATGGTTCCTGTAATTCTTCAGGTTTGCCCTTCTTTTCCTTTTTCCCCGATGTCATAGCAGCAAAATGAGGAGGTTTCCTTCTACAATGGTCAGTGTCATGATTGTTCATCTTACAATTTTTACACCACCTTTTTCCTTGGTTGAAAGATTTTCTTTCATCATATTTCCTTTCATCGAATTGTGGGAATTTATTTTTATTGTCATACCGTGGCCTATCAAATTGGTGCTTACCTTTATTTTGATCCTTAGGATCAAATTTATTAAAGTTCTGTGGTGCCCTAAAGTTATCCACCTGTTTCTTTTTATTACCTGTTACCTCTGCTTGAGCTGCTTGATACCTTTCAGCAACATTTAGCAACTCACCCAGCCTCTCTGCACCTTGTTCCATGAGAAACTTTCTCAGGTCTGGAGCCATGGACTCTCTTAGTTGCTCTATAAGGACCATTTCCTTAAGATCTTGGGTTTTCCCCAGAGAAGTCCATTTCTCCAAGTATGTCTCTATTCGTGCAGAGAACTGGTGATAGGTTTCACCTGACAGTAGTTTAGCATTCCTAAATTTTTTTCTATAGAATTCTGCATTCTTTTCATACCTTAACAAAAGAGCCTGCTTTAGCATGTCATAATTTTCCTGATCACCTCTGCTCATTTTTTGCAAAAACTTCATAAGCTGCCCCACGAAGTCCCTGAGATAACTTTAAGCTCCACCTTTCTCTCTCTAACCCATACGTGGTAGCTAATAGTTCGTACCTATTTATATAGCTCTCAATATCATCGTCTTTCTCAACAAAATGATCTAAATGAAAATTCATAGCTGAGATTGAGGCTCCTTGAGTAACCGTAGCATCAGAGGCAAAGGGACTGGCACCATTTTCAGGAGCATGGCCTTGAAACTCAAACTCCCTTAGTCGTAACTCATGTTCCCTTTGTAATCTTTTATCTTCTGCTTCCCTTTCTGCAGCTAATTTCCCTCTTCCCTTTCTGCAGCCAATTTCTTCTCTTCCCTTTCTGCAGCCAATCGTTTGTCTTCTCTTTCTGCCTCCAATTTCTTAGCCTCAGCCTCAATCTGCAATCTCTTAGTCTCAGCCTCAGCTTCAAATTGTAACTTCTTAATTTCCCTGTCAGCCTCTAACTTTCTTTCGGCTTCAAACCTTCTTTCTTCGCGTTCAATAAATTTGTCACATTCCGTAGTAACATAGGCAACCATAACTTGCCCATCTAATCCTAACTCTTTTGCAGTCTGAACCGCAGCAGATCGAAATTTGGCCAGGTCCGCCATTGTCTATCAGGTAACTTTATATAATGTCTAACCAACAATTCAATCTCTAATGGACAACACAGGCACCGTGAGCTCAACCTTATTTAATTCCACCCAAGGATACCTTTTAATTCTTATATTCCCTGAAGTGAATTACCCCCAATATTTTTAATAGTTAAAGATTCAAAATCCCAAGAGCGAGACCCCAATATATGTGGTGAAGTGGGATGTTATAAATACTTATAGGGAACTTAGTGTACTGACTGAGATCAGCTGTGAAGGTATCTATATCTATTAAGAGTAGTGTATTATAGATAACCTTACTTGCTACCACATATCTATATATCTCAGTCAGAATTATTCTGGAATAGTGTGATGCTACGTTATGTGTCTAGGGTATGTGTATGATGAAGTGTAAGTCACAACAACAGACAAATAAACAATTTAATGTAATCCACTACTCTTGACAACACTGTGACACTCACATACATATAACACTCTATGAGAATATCTTAAAGGAGGCACTGATAACTTTCAAATAACAATATGTATTCATTACTGGCATGAATGAATATGTGTCCTGATTCAACTACAAGGGAATCAGGAATCACAATCAATTTAAATTACAAGTTATGTACAGAATGTATTTAATATGAATATTGTAGTGACATATATTATTACAAATGTTCTATGTGTGTCAGTTGTGTAGTAGTAAAATGAGGTAATACTGGTTTTGTTTTGTTCAAGCTCTGTTGGTATTTGTCATCATGACTTCAATAGTTTGTCTTTAGGGACCAGTATTGGAGATGTTCACAGTTCCTGATTTTAAGACAAGTAAATTCCCCTCTTAATATTAATTTTAAAAAAGTCAGTTCAAGATGAGGGGACATAATGTTGAGCTCAGCTGGCCAACTCTGCTTATCTTGAGTGATGGCGGCAGGAAAGGACTCCTCTGCTCGAATTCTCTTCTGGGCTCTGGAGACACCTCACTGATAGCTAAAAGACCAAGGAGTATGCTGTCCGACTCTGGATTCAGCAAAGCTCTGACCAGGTGCTGCTCACTACCATCAAGACCACTGTCCCTGAAATCAAGAAGGATGTACCTTCTACTTCATAACTAATTTATATTTTCTTTTTACACTGATCACAATACATCACAAACATTGCGTTCAGAGCGTTAGGCCAACAGTCAGCTTCATCTGAAATACTTTATACCAGCATTACCCTTCTTAATGGTTACTACGCCTCTGCACTTCCAGCATTATTTCTTTCTAGTCAATCATCCAGGTGTCAGTGTACTGTTTGGCCATTCCATGCCGTTTTACTTCTCTCCGACACCCTCTGTTCAGGCTGGAGCATTTTAGGCTTTTCCTCACGTTTGCCACTGAACTACACATATATATACAGGCATAAATCAACAATTCACATTCAATTTTCATTAAAAGATATTAAATGGTTCAAGCTTACCACAATTCATACGAATAACACAGATACGTTGATTAGCAATGAATTCTGGCACAAACTGGCACAAATTTCCATCTGCTTATCTTCCAGGCTTTTATTGAGTCAAATATAAGCTGGCTTCAACGCACTGATGCTTTATCAAGTGTATTTAAACAAGTGGTTTCGAACTAACGCTCCCAAGTGTGTATATCAGCGAGTCTGACCAATGAGCCACGTTTCGATAAGTGTTTGAAAAAATGTTATCTTTTCCCGTCTCCCCTAACAACCAAGATAGTATTTATAGCCCGACCAATCGTGGTTAGGCTTTCATTTGTTGCGCTCCAATCAATTTGGAGTTTACATGGTAGGCTATTTCTGTAACGTAAATTTTTTTCAAACACGTTAAAAAAAAATCTTATGAGCAGAAATGATTTTATGCTGTCAGGCACCCCCAATATTTTATTTTGGGTATAATTTATTAATTCCTGGACTATTTGCGTAACGTTTTACATATTATTTGTCAGCAAGCCCTAAGGAACCCAAAAAATACTAATTTAAAGGAGCTACGTGGCTGCGTTCAAAATATGCAATTTCTTCTACCTCCTGTTTCGAAGATGTGCTGTCTGGGTACTGTTATGTGTTCAAACGTAAACCCATCTATTGTTATCTTTTCTAATAAGAGTTTGTTATGATTTATAAACCTAACTCTGGGAAAGGGTAGTGTATTTTATCACTGTCCGTCTGAAAAAGTTAGTGCTTGTAGACTTACACGCGTGATGGTAGCATTTGTATATCGCGCGACGCGTGTTTAATGTTCGGCTTTCTGCCTCTCCCTTCTCGCTATCCTTTTGTCCATCTGTTCGTTCGTTTTGGTAACGTAATATAATTAATGTTAGGATTAATTTAGGTCATTATGCAGGGCCTCTCAATGCTTTTCCAAGAAATACAGCACACGTTTCATTGAAGAAGGCGGGTAATAATACAGTAAGCTTTTATATCAACGTGAAAGCGTTACAATTTGCAGACGTAGCAGAAAACAAGGGGGATTTCGAGTACATTCTTTGTGACAGCACTGTCATTTTACCATTGCTCTTTTCTTTATTATATGTATTTATTAGGCTTTATATTTACCTAATAATTTATATATGTGGATTAGAATATTTCATGACAGGAAGAAGCATACACTTTAATGAAAACCATAATGAAAGTGATGGTTGAAGATAAACAACCTCAAGATCAACTATAACAGATAATAGATAATAGATGAGAATAACTAAGAACTTTTATCTTTTTTGTCGTCATCATCTCCTTTCACCTCCACAAGAAGCGTATGTCTTCAAGAAACTTACGTCAGTTGTTCCTGTCCCGTGCCATCCGTATAAGGCCTGTTCATATCTCCTTAATCCCCATCATGCCTGTCTCATGTTTTCTTCTTCGTGTATATTGTAGTCTCTCCCTATCTCTGTAATGATGTCAACAGGTTTCTTCAATGTGGTA